>JBCEWE010000336.1:1240292-1500292 GCA_039877035.1 Silurus lanzhouensis | reverse complement strand
CACTCACTCACCCACACACTCACTCACTCACTCACCCATTTACTCACTCACCCATTTAATCACTCACTCACTCACTCACTCACTCACTCACTCACTCACTCATTTACTTACTCACACACTCACTCACTCTTACTCATTTACTCACTCACCCACCCATTTAATCACTCACTCACTCATTCAATCTCACTCATTTACTCACTCATTTACTCACTTACACACTCATTTAATCACTCACTCACTCTCACTCACTCACTCTCACTCACTCACTCATTTACTCACTCACTCACTCACTCACTCACACACACACTCACTCACTCACCCATTTACTCACTCACCCATTTAATCACTCACTCACTCACTCACTCACTCACTTACACACTCACTCACTCACTCACTCACTCACTCACACACTCACTCACTCATTTACTCACTCAATCACTCACTCACTCATTTACTCAATCACACACTCACTCATTTACTCACTCACTCACTCACTCACTCACTCACTCACTCACTCACTCACTCACTCACACACACTCACTCACTCACTCACTCACCCATTTACTCACTCACCCATTTAATCACTCACTCACTCACTCACTCACTCATTTACTTACTCACACACTCACTCACTCACTCTTACTCATTTACTCACTCACCCACCCATTTAATCACTCACTCACTCATTCACTCTCACTCATTTACTCACTCATTTACTCACTTACACACTCATTTAATCACTAACTCACTCTCACTCACTCACTCACTCTCACTCACTCACTCACTCACTCACTCACTCTCACTCACTCACTCACTCACTCACTCACTCACTCACTCACTCACTCACTCACTCACTCACACACACACTCACTCACTCACTCACCCATTTACTCACTCACCCATTTAATCACTCACTCACTCACTCACTCACTCACTCACTCACTTACACACACACTCACTCACTCACTCACTCACTCACTCACTCACTCATTTACTCACTCATTCACACACCCACTCAATCATTCACTCAATCACACACTCACTCATTTACTCACTCATTCACTCACTCACTCATTTACTCATTTACTCACTCACTCACTCACTCACTCACTCACTCACTCACTCACTCACTCACTCACTCACTCACTCACTCACTCACTCACTCACTCATTTACTCACTCACTCACTCACTCACTCACTCACTCACTCACTCACTCACTCACTCCTTTACTCACTCATTCACTCACTTAATCACTCACTTATTTACTCACTCACTCACTTACTCACTCACTCATTTATTTGCACTCACTCACACACATTTATTTACTCACTCACTCACTCACTCACTCACTTACTCACACATTTATTTACTACAACTCTTTTAAGTATACTGTGAGTGAGACAGTGGACAGGCCACACCTCCTTTTCTGTGACTGATAAAAACATAGGCCACACCTCCTTAGTAAGACTGACATAAACATAGGCAGAGAGCAGGATCATAATGAGGAGAAGAGGAATAAACCTGCTGAAATTCCTCAAGGGGAAATTTATAACCCTCTTATTGGTGCATGAACCTGCTTTTGATTCTTGCTAGAAAAAGTTATAACGAAATTACAGTAGTGTTGAGTTCTGTATTCTGATTGGTAGATACGTAGACACTCATTTAGACACATTTAATGTTTAACCTTAACAACCAACCACTGGGCAGAAATGCACAAGAATGAAACGAATACTGCAGATCTCTCCATGATCTATCATTTATGCTTCCTCTGAGGTGCTTGTTAGCAGCCCCATGATGAGGTTGTCCTTTCAATATTAGAAGAATACAGAAGTTTCCATCAAACATTTCTGTTTCAATCTCCAGTGATTTGTTGTTAAAATCGTTAAAAGCATTAAAGTTTTGACATTTTTTGGTTTGGCCCCTTTCTAGTGTGTAGAGGTGATGAGAAAATATCGTCTGCCATCTAGTGGTCAAAATGAGCATGTTCAGTTTGTTCTTGGATGTCCTGGATCATTAATAAACAAGCTTCAGTTAGTTCAGAATGCAGCAGACAGAGTTCTTACAAGGTCAAGAAAATATCACCACATAACCCCGATCTTATCGTCCCTACATTGGCTTCCTGTTAAGTTTCGAATAGACTACAAACTATTACTTCTTAGTTATAGAGCCCTAGATGGTTTATCTCCATGTATCTCTCCAGTCTTCTAACACGTCACGCTCCCTGAGATCTTAAAACTCTGGACTTCTAGTAGTTGCTAGAAGAGCAAAGTCCACTAAAGGTGGTAGAACATTCTCACATTTAGCTCCTAAACTCTGGAACAGTCTTCCTGACAGTGTTCGGGGCTCAGACACACTCTCCCAGTTTAAGTGCAGATTAAAGACGTATGTTTTTAGCGAGTTCTACACATAACACACATCACATCATAACCTTGTGCTCCAGAACATCTGATCACATGCACATTATCAACTTGTGCTGTTAATATCATGAACAGCAGCTACGCTAATTCCTCTCCACTGCTTCTCTTTCTCTCCCCATCCCGAGGCATCCTGAGGTTGCTCCAGCTCCAGTCACCTTCCACCTCATGAAGATTATGGACCTTTAAAGCAGTAGATGCTGCAAACATCAGAACCATCTAGAGACGTACCAGTGCCAATTAGATCCCACTAAATGTGTGGAGTTTTGACATCTGTGATGATCACAAATGTTGAGCTCAGCAGCTTCTAGTTTTATAACCATATAGACTGTAGAAGACTGCAGAAAGAACATCACTTATAATCACACACTCTAGTACTCATGTTAGTTCTCACTCTCCAGTGTTCTGTAGTATTGAAAGATTTATGATCACACTCTTGATGTCACCAAAATGAGGATGGGTTCCTCTTTTGAGTCTGGTTCCTCTCAAGGTTTCTTCCTCATAACATCTAAGGGGGGTTTTCCTTGCCACAGTCTCCATGGCTGCACATCAGGGATAAATACACACCATTCACCTTCACTGTTACATTCTGTAAAGCTGCTTTGAGACAATGTCAATAGACACAAACTTATCTTGACTTGACTTCCTCGTGGATGAGGAGGAAACCAGACAACAAAAATAACATTAAAATAAACACCACTAATTTTCCATTAGGGCAACACATTGAGACTGAGATGAAATGTGATGAACAATCTTTTAAAAACATCTGCATAATAAAAATACTAAATACTATGATAATAATGTTTAAATCTTTTAATAATCATGTCTTAGACTGATGCACTAAATGAAATGCAGAAGACTAAAAAATTCAGTGTCACCCAGATGAGGAAGGGTTCGTCTTCTGAGGAGTTTTATCTGCTTAAGTTTCTTCCTCATATCATCTCAGGGAGTTTGACACACCTCTGACTCACCCTTTAGGATTCCATTATAAATTCTTTTATTCTCACCTGTTGTATTTCTGCCATTTTTCCTTTAAAGTCTTAACTTTCTCATTCTATAAAGCCACCCCCTCCCCCCCCCCCTCTCTCTCTCTCTCTCTCTCTCTTTCTCTCTCTCTCTCTCATGTTTTGATGCAGACAGAAACAAAAAGTTCATTTTAGAGGAAAGAAATCTCAGAGTCGCTCTGTTTCATTGTGTGACTAAAAGAAATGGCAGAGGCTGTAGATCAGAATCAGTTCATCTGTGCAGTGTGTCTGGATCTTTTCAAGGATCCGGTCACTACTTCTTGTGGTCACAGTTACTGTAAGGTGTGTATTAATGGTTGTTGGGATCAGGAGGATCTGCAGAGGGTCTACAGCTGCCCCCAGTATAGAGAAACTTTCACTCCGAGGCCTGTTTTACGCAGGAACAACATGCTGGCTGAAGTGGTGGAGAAACTGAAGAACACTAAACTCCAAGCTGCTTCTCCTGCTCACTGTAACACAGGATCTGGAGATGTGGACTGTGATGTCTGCACTGAGAGAAAACTCAAAGCCGTCAAGTCCTGTCTGGTGTGTCTGGCCTCGTATTGTGAAGAACATCTTAAACCCCACTATCAGTCTCAGGCTTTTAAGAAGCACAAGTTAGTTGAAGCCTGTGTAGATCTCCAAGAGAAGATCTGCTCTCAGCACAACAAACCGATGGAGATCTACTGCCGTACTGATCAAAGCTTCATCTGTTACTTGTGTATGACGGATGAACATAAAGGCCATGATACAGTTTCAACTACTGCAGAAAGAAGTAAAAAACAGGTGAGAACTGAACATTATTATTCTTTTACAATGTATATAAATACTATTTCTATTCTAATTTCTATTCAGTCTTTTGTAAAGAAGTATTAACAGGTCAGAGCAGTCAGTGTTCTTTAAACACCTAACAACATTCCTACAGGATTTAATAAAGTGTTCACATGACATGTTCAATATCTTCTGCACTGGTATTATGGTGCTGACATTAAAATTATTTACGCCTTTTATTTGAAAATCTGTTTTGTTTCTGATCATTCTGATCATTTGTAATATATTTTATTTTAAATATGTTTATTAGAGAGGGCGCTATCGAGCTTGTCATGGAGTAGGACGTGGTGTTAGAGGGCTCCGGTGGATTAATGTTGTAATTGTTATTATTTCGAGCTTTTTTCTTTTATTTTTGCTTTCAATCCCTTGGTTTACCCTTCTTGTTTGTGTATTTGAATCTAGAGGTAATTATGATGTCTGGTAAAACTTCTAAGACCCGTAGCACAACTCAGTCGCAACTGCGGCCTGGTGCAACAGTTGCAGCCTCGCCTTCTTGTGATTCACCCCCGTGTGAAGGGCCCATCGTTTTACAGGCAGCTTCTAAGGCTGATATTGACTCATTAAAGTCAGAGCTGCTGTCCTCTCTGAGGTCCGAAATCATCGAGGTATTTAAGACCGAGCTACGTGCATTGGAACGTACATTGGAAAACGATTTGCTGACAATAAAGTCGGAGCTGCAGACGGTGAAGGCACAGCTGTCCAGTGATAAAGCTGCGAATGAAGCTGCGGTGCGGGAACTAAAAGGCACCGTGGTTGAAATGGAACGCTCACTTTCTGTTTGCACTGATGATATTGCTGTAATGCATCATGACATACACCATCTTACTGCTGAGTACAATAAGCTGGAGACCAAATGTGAAGATCTGGAAGCTAGATCGCGGCGCAATAATGTCCGGATAATCGGTGTTCCTGAGGGGCCCAATAGCTCCACTATCGCGAATGTTGCCGTGCTGCTGAAGGAGCCGCTTCTGGACAGGTCACATCGCACTTTACAGCCCGTACCAAAACCTGGTGAATGACCACGAGCCATTGTGGCCAAATTTCACAATCATAGTGAATGTCTGGATGTCTTGTGGCGTGCCAAAGAACTGCAGCGAATACAGTTTCAGGGTCTGGACATTTCTATTTTTCCAGACCATATGGTAAAAACCGCAAAAGCACGGGCTGCCTTTAACGAGGTGCGGCGGCAGCTCCGTGGCATTGAAGGTGTGCAGTACGGGTTATTTTATCCAGCGCGGCTACGTATCACACACAACGGTGTTGGGAAAGATTTTCTTTCACCTGACGAGGCCAGCGAGTATATAAAAACTTTCCAAAGTGTGTCTAAAGTGTAAACATATTTTTTGTCGCGGTTGGTTGTGATGTTTGCTCCTTGTTTTTCATGTCACTGCACCATTCACAGACTCCGCGTGGTGATGCTGGTCTTTAACTTTTTAGTTATTTATTATTATTATTTTTTGTTTGTTTGCTTTTTTTTAAGTGTTATTTTTACGGAAATCAAAGTGTGAGTGATCCTGAAAACGTAATGTTTGTTTCATGAACGCTTGGTTGATTTATGTTGGGAACTTATTTTCCTCTAGAAACGTTGTTTATATGTTTATGTAGACCGGGAATGGGCAGCAGTGAACTAGATATAGTTGCGCGTAATTTTTGTTGTGTTTAATCTGCTGGAGCCTTCTCTTTGTTTAGGATGGGCTTGTTCTCCGTGTCGTTAGAACATTTATTTGTGTGGGCGGCAATAGGTTTCTTTTTTGGTAGTTTATGTTGCTGTCCCCTGGGGTTATTGTTAGGATGGGGACTCTACTTGTGTGTTGGGTATGTGTTTGTGTTTGAGTGTCTGATGCACGCTCACTGGGGTGGGGGGGTGGGGATCCCCCTGGCTTCACAGGTCCTGTTTTCTTTTTTTTTGTCTAGTTGTTTTTGGATAAATGGCTGACAATAATACAGACTCACGTTTAGCTGGCAGTGGTGCACCTGTCCGGTTCCTTAGCTGGAATATTAGGGGTATGGGTAATTAGCTGGAATATTAGGGGTATGGGTAATCCCATTAAACGGTCTAGGGTTTTTACCCACATGAAATGCTTACGCGCCGACATAGTATTTTTACATTAAACACACCTCAGAGTCAGAGATCATCATAGGCTTCACCGTCCTTGGGTGGGTCAAACTTTCCACTCCAATTTCAATTCTAAGGCACGAGGGGTGGCAATCCTAGTAAATAGAAGCATACAGTTTTCACCTACCCATACAATTGCAGATAGGAATGGCAGGTATGTCATTGTGGCTGGTACGCTGATGCAGACCAAGGTTCTGCTGGTTAATATTTATGCTCCAAACTTTGATGATCCTGATTTTGCGAAAAAGGTTACTTGGCAGTCTCCCCATAATAAATACCCATTTGATAATTTTTGGTGGTGATTTGAATTGTGTTTTGAACCCTGTTTTGGATCGTTCTAGTTCTCGTGCTGCATCCCAATCTGCAATGTCTAAATCGTTCTCCGATTTCGTGTCACAAAACGGCTTGGTAGACCCATGGAGATTTCGCAAAAAAGTTAAAAAATTCTCATTTTTCTCCCCGGTGCATCATTCATATTCCAGAATTGATTATTTTTTTTATTGATAGCCGTCTTAATCGCTTCGTTGTATCTACAGATTATTTGGGCATTGTGATCTCTGATCATGCTCCTCTAGCGTTGGATATCCAATTCTTAACCCATAGACCTACACAATCTCCCTGGCGGTTTAATTCGCATCTCCTAGCAGACAAGGATTTCTGTGCATCTATTTCTAAAGCTATTGATGAATTCTTGTTGTTTAATCGTCTTGACTCTACTCCATGCTCATTATTATGGGAGACTCTGAAAGCCTATCTCAGGGGGCAAATCATTTCATACTCTGCTTTCACATATCGGGAGCACAAAGCTAAACTCAGGGACATCTCATCGGCTAGCAGCCAACTTGATCAGAGCTACGCGTCCAACCCGTCTCCAGAGCTATACAAACAACGTGTTGAGTTGCAGGCAGAATTTGATCTCCTCTCCACTAGGGAAACTAAATGCATGTTACTACGAACTCGTGGATTGTATTATGAATACGGTGACAAACCAAGCAGATTGTTGGCTCATCAGCTGAGACGGCAGGCTGCATCGCGCCTAATACCGCAGATTAATAATGACTCAAATGTCACCGTTACCGATCCTATAGAGGTCAATGCAGTATTTAAGTCATATTACTCTGCTCTTTATAAATCTGAATGCCTTACTGATAGTAAGAGACTGGGTGATTTCCTTCAAGGTGTCGATCTTCCTGTTGTTGATACGGTCTCTGTAAGGGACTTGGACTCTCCACTATCTCTTGACGAAGTCACAGCTTTAATAAGGGCAATGCAGTCTAATAAAGAACCAGGTTTTCCAGTTGAGTTTTTAAAGAAGTTTATCGATAAATTGGCACCGCTGCTCCTTGGTGTATTCAATGAATCTCTGGGTCGGGGTGTGCTACCACCTACTTTTAATCAGGCCTCAATAGCCCTTCTCTTGAAGAAGGGCAAGGATCCCAACCTGTGCGGATCATATAGACCGCTGTCGCTGCTGAATGCCGACGTGAAAGTGCTGGCGAAAGTGATCGCATCCCGGTTAGAAAATGTACTACCACATATCATATCTGTGGAGCAGACTGGATTTATAAAAGGGCGACACTAATTTTTTAACACTCGTACACTTTTCAACATAATTTACTCTAAGCAGTTGTGGCGCGAAGGGTGAGGGCCTAGGGGGGAGAGCCGAACGGCTCGTCACACCCAAGCTCAAATTTATATACTTAACCTACTCGACTACACCACCTGGGAGGGTTACACCCAGGAATTAGAAGTAAACCCCAGAGTTCATTAGATCACACAAGTTCGATTCCCTTATCAGTGAGTGTAGGCAGGAAACGTGGGCATAGTATAAAAGATAACGTTTATTGAAAACTTGAAATTAAAATAGAACGAAAAGACAATATTCAAAATAGTAAAAACGGTCCGGTGACAATTACACAAATAACAAAAATAAACAGACACAAAATATTAAACAACCAATTTACACAACTTCCAAATTAACAAAACAAAATAGAATCATTAAATACAGGGCTGGGGTTACCCACCGGAGTGATCAGCACTAATTATCAAAAAGCACACTTCCACACTTACCCACACACCTCACCGTGAACTCAGAGCACCCACTCATACACTTCAAAAGTGTCGCACGGCAAATGTAGAAATAGCACCACCAAAGACCTTTCACCCGTGGGACCCCAGCTCCTAAAAGAAACCAAAAGCAAAATGAATCTCAGACAAAAATGAAGGAAAAAGCGGATTACGGTCACAATTCCACCGTAATACGATGGACGGTCACCGAAGCACGATATGATTCACCATATACACCTCTTACAAAGAAAAACAATGAAAAACTATTAAAAGTTTGAGGGAAGCAAGACTCAAAAGGAGCGGCCGCTTCGTCCTTAAGCCAGCCCCGATACTTGCACGTTGCTCGACCCCACAGTAGGCCAGACAATACCAGTTAAAAACAAATCACAAAAGCCAAACGGCAGCAGCAGAATTCCCCTTTTAAATAGTTGTAAGCCGAGGTTGTTCACTCGGCGTGCAGCGAGGGGAAAGTCGAATCGCAGCAATAATCACCCAGGACGAAAAAGGAGGATCCTATAATAAAAACGATGATACACGATATAAATGATATGAGTAATTGCACGAATACATGCCGTAATTCCCCCTAACAAACCGAAACAACTTACCAAACGCGGATAGATAAGTTCCTGAGAATCAATTCACCGCTCAGGATATGCAGCCTTCAAATAACCTGTTGTTAAACTGAAGTTCAAGGTGGTAGTCTCATTGGATGATGAAAAAGCGTTTGATAGAGTGGAGTGGGAATACCTGTTTGCAATATTGAAGATATTTTTGTTTGGTGATACATTTGTCTCCTGGATCCGACTCCTTTATAAATCTCCGCAAGCCAGTGTTCGTACAAATGATATTAGCTCTGATTATTTCAGTCTCGGGCGTGGAACCCGGCAGGGGTGCCCACTGTCACCACTGCTATTCGCCCTTGCCATTGAGCCGTTATCCATTAAACTTAGATCCTCATTAGCCTTTAAGGGTATAACTCGCAAGGGGGCGGAATATAAGGTGTCCTTATATGCTGATGATTTGTTGTTATATGTGACTGATCCTGCAGCCTCTGTTCCTGTCATTTTATCTCGGGATACAAATTGAATTTCCATAAGAGTGAGTGTTATCCGGTAATCAATACTGCTCTACAACTTCAGCGTCTGAATCTGCCATTCAAATTCAACTGTTCAGGCTTTAAATATCTTGGTATCACGGTGACCCGTTCCTTACCCAGACTTTTTCATGCCAATCTCGCTCCGCTTGTGGCGGACATGAAGTTGGATTTTCAGAGGTGGAGCAGTCTGCCTCTGTCTTTAACGGGAAAAATCAATGCAGTTAAAATGAATGTTCTGCCCAAGTTTCTTTATTTTTTTCAATCGCTTCCACTATTTTTACCCAACAATTTTTTTTATTCGTTAGATAGAATCATTAATTCTTTTCTTTGGAGTGAAAAACCGCCCAGAATCCGTAAGACTTTATTGCAGAGATGTAGGCTCAGTGGTGGGCTTGCTTTGCCCAATTTTCAAATGTACTACTGGGCTGCACATATCCAGAAACTGAACTTTTGGTCCAATTCAGCAGAATCCACTTGGTGCAATCTAGAGCTACTGTCTTGTAGATCATCCTCTGTATCTGCTCTGCTTTGCTCACCTTTTCTGGTCAAACCATCTCAATATACTGATAATCCAGTCGTACTGAACACACTTAAGATTTGGTTTCAGTTTAGGCGTCTCTTTAAATTTAGGGCTTTATCAGCACTGAGTCCCTTGAATAGAAATCATTTGTTTCCCCCGTCACTTTTGGATTCAGCTTTCTTGCTATGGCACGAAAAAGGCATCAAGCAACTTTATAATTTGTACAAAGATGGCGTCTTTAGAAGTTTCGCCAGCTTATCCTTGGAGTATGGGCTGCCTACAGCTCATTTTTTTCGATATCTCTAAGTACGCAGCTTTGTATATGAATGCCTTCCCAATTTTCCCTCTGTACCCCCCCAAGCAACCTTGGGAGAGTTTAGTCATGTTTACTCCACACCAGCGTAGATTGATCTCCCGGATATACAGTTTTATTTTATCTCTTAAAAGCTGTAATACAGATAATACCAGGACTGCATGGGAGGAGGAGTTGGGGCTGCAGTTTGGCGATGAACAGTGGGAGAAGGCCGTAGATAGGATACGGTCTACCACTTCCTGTGCCCGCCTCAGTCTCATTCAGTTTAAGGTTTTGTACAGAATTCATCTTTCCAAATCGAAACAGGCAAAAATCTATCCTGGGGTTGAGGACAGATGTGACAGATGTCATGCTTCCCCCTGTCATTTAAGTCATATGTTCTTTCTGTGCCCGAAATTACATGCATTCTGGACAGTTTTTTTCAGCATTATGTCCTCGATATTTGGAGTGCAATTGACGCCATGCCCACTGATCGCTATATTTGGGGTTACCAACGAGTTGGATGTTTTAGCTTTCTCATCTTTATTGGCCAGACGTTGCATACTTCTACACTGGAAAACAATAGGATGTCCTTCCATCTCTCAGTGGTTTAAAGACTTAATGTTTTTTCTTAAGTTGGAGGAAATAAAATATACACTGAGGGGTTCTACTGGCACTTTTTTTGCAAGTGGCAACCTGTTATTTCTTATTTTAGGAGACTACGGGTGCTACCTGGTTAGAGATCTAAATTGGTCAAAATTGGACTGTATGCATGACCTTTATTTTGTTTCTTCAGTTGTTTAAGCGGGGGGATGTGGGGTATGTGTGTGTGCGCATGTGTGTGTGTCTTTGTCTGAGGGTTTGTTTGTGTTTTGGGGGTGGGGGTGTTTTTTTCTTTGTTTGTAAAAAAAAGGAAAAATTGAGAATTTATGTTTACATATTTGTATTTGTAATTGTTGATTTTTCAATAAAAAGAATTGAAAGAAAAAAAAAAAAGAAAAATAAATAAATATATATATATATATATATATATATATATATATATATATATATATATATATATATATATATTTATTTATTTTTCTTTTTTTTTACTTTTCCTTGATGCTGCAAAGGAATGTGGCTAGTGTATATATATATATATATACACTAGCCACATTCCTTTGCAGCATCAAGCTAAACTGGATAAACTCATTGGTCCAAGATGTATGGTTGACTGCTTCTTTGAAGGTGTGCAGGTAAAGGCACTCTGGGACAATGGATCGCAGGTGACCATCATCAATGACGAGTGGAAAAATACCTGCCCTTACCATCTACAGACACGGAGCCTGAGTGAACTATTGGGTAAAGGTGAAACCCTCATTGGTCAAGCAGCAAACCAAACCGACATTTTCTTCTCTGGATGGGTGGAGCTGAAACTCCAACTAGGGCCAGGAAGAGGGGCTCAGGTAGAACTGCTGGTGCCAGTGCTAGTCTCAAAGGAGCAAGGCGTGGGGCAGCCTACAATCATTGGCTACAATGTGATACAGCATCTGGTGTCAAAGGGAATGGAGCAGCACCCTGATGTTGTCTCAGAAGTGGTAAAGGAAGCTTCCTTAATCAACTGCAGAAAATCTGTTGCACTCATCCAAATTATGCTGAACGGGGACCAACCGAAAAGAGAGGAAATAGTTAAGGTGGGAAGGATTAATAGTGGCAGCAGGACAGACGATAACAATAAGTTGAAATGTTAGGGCTGGTCCGCTTGCTGCAAAACAGGAAGTCCTGTTTGAACCAGAAGATATCACACAGTGGCCTGAGGGGCTAAATGTAGCCAGGATGGTAGTTAGTCTTCATAAGGGGAATTTAACAAAAGTACAGATCCCAGTTACCAACAGCAGAGATAGGAAAATTACTCTCACTCCCCGTACGGTCCTGGGACGAGTACAGCAAGTCAGAGCCAAATATCCAGCAGACACCTAACCCGTTGTTGTAACATCAGACTGGAATGTCAGTAGTGGTGATGGGGTGGCACGAGTAGCAGTCACAGAAAGTAGAGAGGTGACAGGTGTACACCGCGTTGTCAACACAGTCCAAGATGTTAACAAAGAGCTGTGGGACCCACTAGTGTCGATAGATCACCTAACACCTGAACAACAAAGGAAAGTTCAGCAAATGCTGAGAGAAGAATATGAAGCATTTGCAAAGGATGAGGATGATGTGGGATGCATCCCATCACTCCAACTGAAAATCATGCTGAGTGACACATCTACAGTAAAACGTACGTATGTCTCTGTGCGAAAACCACTACACAATGAGGTAAAAGCATATCTGTAAGACCTCTTAAATGAAAAATGGATTGAGAAATCTCGCTCTCCTTATGCATCCCCAGTTGTCTGTGTGCAGAAGGATGGCAGTCTTCGCCTCTGTATAGACTACTGGGAGCTCAATCGCAAATTCATCCCAGACCGTCACCCCATTCCTAGGGTACAAGACATGCTGAACAGTTTAAGTGGGAGTACGTGGTTCTCAGTCCTGGATCAAGGGAAAGCGTATCATCAGGGGTTTGTGGAAGAGGGCAACCGACCCTTTACAGCTTTCATAACACCTTCGGGCCTTTATGAATGGGTCCGGATCCCATTTGGCCTGTCCTCGGCACCTGTCGAGTTTCAGCGCAGTATGGAGGAATGTTTGCTGGGACTCAGAGACAACACCTGTCTTCCATACATAGATGATAACTTTACACAGTAAGACATTCAAGGAGCATCTCAAGGATGTCAGAGAAGTACTACGCCGTTACCAGAGTCATGGGGTAAAGCTTACAGCTAAAAAGTGCGAGCTTTTTAAAGCTGAGGTAAAGTTCTTGGGAAAAATAGTGTCAAAAGGGGGCTACACGATGGACTCCAAAGAGATTGCACCTGTGCAAGCAGTAAGGGACTGTAAACCTAAAACTGTGGGTGACCTAAGACAACTGCTGGGGTTTCTGTCCTCTTACCGCACATATATTCCTGGATTCTCTCAGATTGCCAAACCTCTGTATGAACTCTTGTCAATGAGAAAGCTTTCAGAAAATAAAGCAAGCCGTAAAAGTCATGGTAGTAAGAAGGAAGGGGAAAAAGGGCGAAGAACAGCTTGACTTCATGCCAGTCAGCTGATATCATGGACAGAACACCACCAAAATGTCCTCAGTCAACCTCTTGAGTTCTTGCTGAACCCTCCAATCTTGGTTAATCTCCTACCCTGCTTCTGAACACCCCTTTGTTTTGCATTGTAATGCGTCAAAATTGGTAAAACTGGGGGAAACTGGCTGAAACAGAGTACTGGTGAGAAATTGTGGAGAAAGAGGTGGGCCAGGAAAACTACATTCTTACTGGGAGGATCAAGTGCATGTTGTGACAGAAAGAAAGTATGAAGATGGCCCAGTGTATGTAGTGAAGCCAGAGCGTGGCCCAGGAGTACCGAGAGTCCTGCACAGAAACTTGTTGCTGCCCTTTGATTTCCTACCCATAGACAATAGCGACCAGAAGGAAAACAAATTGCAACCAAAGAGAAAAAGGCACACACGTCAAGTGAATATGGAGGCTTAAGAGGATTCAGCGGATGAATATGACTAGAGATGCTTAAGGACACTGTCAACAAAGCAGCTTGCAGAGAGCACAAGCCAGTTGGGTCCAGAGGAGAATGAGCTCCAGTTAAGAGGTATGGGTGAAGAGCTAGACCAGGAGCTAGATAATGAGCAGGCACTGCCCATAGAGGAGGAATGTGATGTAGGTAAAGGAAACTCAGGAAAAGTTGCAGATGTAATGGGGGATGAAAATGAGATGGCAGAAGCGGGAGAAGAGACATCATTGGATGAGGTGGACGAGGGTAGCCCAGCTGTAACTCATCTGACACAGAGAAAGTATCCTTTCAGACAAAGACATCCACCCATGATGATCCCACACACCTGATCACATCCACTTCCTCCAGGTAACACTCACTGTCTGATCTACAGAGGGCGCTGTTCCTCACAAAGTTTCCTCCTAAAAGCTCATTACAGCAACAATAAATGTTCCTGTCTGAGATCACAAGTGTGTCTTTGGTCTGATTCAGTCTGAGATTCATTCGTTTCTCTCCTACATTTTTCTCCTTCTCTATGATGTGTTTCCTCTCTGTAGAGTTTCCCGTCTCTCTGTGTTTCTCCTGGATGTGACGACTCACCCAGCTTCACTGTCAATCAACATCTCTCATTTGATGGAGTGAGGAAATCTGTCTCAGATCTGATAAAACGAGTCGAGGAGATCTGTCAGGCGGAATTCTACAAAATTCGTCAACAAGGTAAACAAATAGTTGTGTTGGAAACGATTTATTTGTTGTTTGTTTTGTCATCTGCCGATTGGGCAGGATTGCCTTCTGTCCCCTGGACAGGATACCCCCGAATTCAGGCTTTCCTCTCGATCTTTGCTCTCCTACGTGCACGGCGAATTCTCAATGAAACACACGAGTAAGCTTTTAGAGAGAAGTTTCAGAGTTAATTGTCTCACACTATACTGTAGGATATCTTACAGTTGTGTATCATAGTAAAGAGGGAGAGAAATTTCATGGAACAGGAATAAGTGGAGGTCACGTATGCAGAAGAAGGTAGATAGGGTTCTCCTCTGAGAATGTTCCACTGCCTTGTGAGACAGCATGAGCAGCAGATTGTAAAGATGCAGTTGTCTGGATTCTAATGTCTCGGAGGAAGCAGGTATTGGTGTTTCCTCTCCCCAGATGATAACTGTCATATAAGTAAAGCTGTGTGTTGGGTGGGAAGTGGCAGGCGACCAAAAAATTGAATTGCATCAAGATAAACTCACCAGACAGTCAGAAGATCTCATCTAGAATATCATAGTTGATGCTTCAATTCAGATCTGGAAAGTTTCCTCACTGGTGACGTCACTGACGCGTCTGATACCAGTAAAGAATCACAACTTTCATATTTATGATGTAAAATGTTTCCACATCATTTTTCAGTCTCCATTTTGTCTTTGGGTCTCAACAGCTGCAGCAGTTCATATGATTTTCACAGAACCAAAGAGCAGAGAAGATTTTCTGCAGTGTAGGTGTAACACACACACACACACACACACACACACACACACACACACACACACACACACACAGAGTGTAAACATGTCTGTATTGATGATCTAAATCTGATCCATTTCTCCCTGATGACTGATGATGTGTAATATTTAAAATAGTTCATGTAGAGCAGCATTAGGAGAACAGAAACACACACAGGTGTCTCACACACACTTATTATAAATCCTCTGATTAACATCAAACCTGTGCACATTTTATTGTTCTAGATTTCTGTTATCTGACTCTGGATCCCAACACAGCACATCCTTACCTCATTCTGTCTGAGAAGAACAGAGTCGTGACACGCAGTGATACAAATCAGCGATACTCTGATCATCCAGAGAGATTTGACTCCTGGAAGCAGGTGTTTTGTAAAGAGAGTGTGTGTGGACACTGTTACTGGGAGGTGGAGTGGAGCAGTGATGTTTTTATATCAGTCTCATATAAAGAGATCAGCAGGAAAGGTCGGGGTTATAAGTGTATGTTTGGATACAACAGTCAGTCCTGGAGTCTGGTGTGTTCTTCATCCTCTGTAACTTTCCAACACAATATCATTGAAACTGAGCTCCGAGGTCCAGCGTCCAGAATAGGAGTGTATGTGGAACTCTGTCCTTCTACAGCGTCTCTGATACGATGAGGCTCCTCCACAGAGTCCACGCCACATTCACTCGGCCTCTATATGCTGGAATCTGGATGGGCTCTAACACAGTTATAAGGTTTTGTGATCGAAAATTAAATATATCTAAAAGTGTTTAGGAAAATGATAACAGTAATTCAGGGATAATTACTGTATTCTTTTTATAATCACTATATAATTCAGGGATAATTCAGTGCATTAATGAATACAGAATGTAGGATGTTTCTATGAAGGTTCAGAGATGTTTCCAGGCCACATTTGTAACGATTGTAATACAGGTTTTAAAACAAAGAAAGAGAGAAAGAAAGAAAGATAAGCAGAATGGAGGACGATATTCAGGAAATATTCATGAGTGTCTGAATACTTCTGACATAACTTTTGCGTTGTGAAAATTATTAAATTATATTTCTTAATATTTTTAGGTCACTACTGATATTTCTATCTGTAAATATTTATCTCTATATCCAGCAATACTACAAGCAAACTACAAGATTTCTAAATAATATTTGAAGTGGAATAAATTATTGTGTTTTAACCTCAACCTAAAACCCCACCTGAGTCAAATCCACACGTTTTCCTCAGTTCTAGTGTAAGTGTGAGGAGGATCTCTCTCCCACTGTGACTTTAATCATTTTCCTACGTAAATAAATGTACTGAAAGGCTCCCAGTAGAGTTGTGATATACAGGTGCATCTCAATAAATTAGAATATCATGGACAATTTATTTCAATAATTTAAATCCAATTGTCAAACTCGTGTATTAAATAAATTCAGTGCACACAGACTGAAGTAGATTAAGTCTTTGGAAGGAGTGATGCAACACCGGGGAGAGATTGCTGGCCAGCATATACTTCGAACTACGTGCTCCTCTCCTCAGCAGCCTCATAGGCCAGTCACACCCTCCATAGCTCCTCAAGCCTAGCTCACAAAGCGCACCCCCCCTCGTCCTCAGAGGATGAGAGGTGAAGGTAAATGCTCTCATAGCAGGGAGAAGAAACAGCCGAAGGGCATGCTTCTGAGCCTCTGTAATGTCCATTTGCGAGCCCCAGGAACTGGCACACCATTCCGCCTCAGCGAGAGTGGTCCAGAACCGCGAGGAGTGTGAGCACTCTCCTCGAAGAGGCTTAGTGGGCAGAGCCGGGGCCTTAAGGGACGATGCTGCGTTTGGGGAGAGATAGCCAGACAGTGTCTCTCAACCCAACGCGTCGCCCGATAACTTCTCTCTTTCATCCCTAGTATGTTTGCATACAGCGAGACATGTGGGGTGAAGAGGTGGGCCACATAAGGGCTGTCCCAGGATGTGCACACCTCAGTGTGCAGATCAGGCAAAAGGCAGACCCTGGCATGGAGGTGGACAAACACAAAGAGAGCACTTCCAGAACAAGCAGAAGCTGGCGCTGGCTTCACTCCATGTGCGTTTTATACTTCCTGGTCATGATATCACCCCGCCAGTGCTCTAACCAATCACACGCTCCTCTTCAGCTACAAAAACAGATACATTTCACATGCCTAACAAAAAATATGATTCAGTACATAGAAATGATGGAGAATTATTTGTTCAATTAAAAACATTTATTTATTCATTTAAAAATATAAAACACTGACACTCACAAAAAAAACTAAACAAGAGATAATTGTAAGGAGGGGCTTTCAAGTGGTATAAAAAAATTCAGTATGTAACTGAATATATGTATAAGAGCAAAACTCCACCCATTGGGACAATAAACACTGGTAAATTTGCTGTAGGGACACAAATTTGCTACAGACACCATCCTGACTGTGTAACTGGAGCACTTGGTTATGTGACTTTGCACCTGACAATCAAGTGGTTGATTTGCAATGTATGTCAAGCTGTAAATTACTTACCATGTAAAAATACACTTTTGAGGGCACATGACAAGTCAGGCATGTCGACTATGGGGTCATTCAAATAGGCAGAATCGCCACATCAATCCGCTTAAACCTGTAGAGAGGAGGTCCCTGGTACTTTGGCAATGATCATTTTGGAGAAGAAAGAGCAGGGACCTGAAGTAAATCTAAAATACATTGCTTAACCCAAGGTTGCCAAATTCCAAAAATGTTTGCAATAATCTCATGGAATACCACTCAGGGTAGTGGTGTGCAGCCATCATTATTGTCAGGGAGCACAGGTGCAGGTCTAGGTAAGTAAGGACCCAAATGCAGGATGCAAACAGGAGTTTGCAAAAACAGACTTTAATGAGGCAACACACTTAACAATGGGGCAAAGGCAAACACACAGTCCAAAAACAGTCCAGGGTCAAAGCATAGGCAAACAATGCAATGCAGGGAGGACTCTGGAGTGGAGCAGCACCCTCAGCGGGACTCTGAAACAGAGCGGTGCCCTCAGCAGGGCAGACAGGCTTGGGGGCATGTTCGGCAAGGCAGAAGAGCTGGGTGACATCCCCAGTCAGGCAGGAAGGCTGAGGTTGGGCAGCCCCCCCAGGGGAGCTCAGGGGCCAGAGAGACAGCCGTTTCAGGGGGTTATTTAAAACCAGCTGGTTTGCCATTGATTGTTCCTGACGCACACAAAAATACTCATCTCTCTGCTGGGGGCTGAGCTTTAGCTTTAGCTTTAGGATGCAAACAGGAGTCAGGCAAAAACAGACTTTAATGAGGCAACACACTGAGCAATGGGACAAAGGCAAAAAAACAGTCTAAAAACAGTCCAGGGTCAAGGCACAGGCAAACAATGCAAAGCAGGGAATCAAAACTAAAACCGAAAAAAAAAAAAACAGTCCAAAATATCAAAAGCTGGCAAACAGAACAATGAGGGGCAGAGCAAAAACAAAAACCGAAAAAAACAGTCCAGAGTTCAAACCAGAGCAGAGGCAGTGCAGAACAGGGTACAGAGTCAGGAACAGGAACAGGTACAGGTACAGGATCAGGTTTAGGAACCAGAGCAGGCAGGGAGGCAAGAGAAATCTCAGCGGCTATTGAGATAATCTGGCTTCGAGCTAAAGTTTTGGTTGTCCTTAAATACCGGGAGGCGCGGGAAAAACAGCAAGATGGCTGCCGACCCGGAAGTGCTCACCGCTGAACCAGAAGTGCACACAGTGTGCCCGGGAGATCCTGAGAGTTATTGTTTTATTGTTTTTGTTTGCAAGTAATTTGGGAAGAGCTAATGGCCATGCTTGATATGGAAGCAAGCTGTACCATCCAGGTACACAATGCACACACCACCTTTTTGACAGTATATACTGGTGCTTGACGATGTGCCCCAAACTGTGCCTCTTTGTTATTAAATGTTTCTCAAAATTTCTATGACTAAGTTGTCTTTTCTCCACTCAGCATTTAACAAAGCTAAAATGTTCCTCATCTAAGTGTTCTATTATTCTGGAATGCCAAAGAAGATTGGGGCACCCACTAAAGCTCTTATGTGTAGGCAAACTTAATAGAAAAACTCTAAATGAGGGTAAACCAGGAGATCAGTGGATTACACACACACACACACACACACACACACACACACACACACGCTTAGTGCATTTTATTTTACTTAATTTTATGTTTCTCAACTAAAAGTCTATATTCACTCAACATTGATGGGCCTCTTGTTAATCCCTCGGCTCCCATAAATATCAATGACCAGCTGGCATACCTGAGAGAGCCTATTTAGAGTTCTCAGTGAAAGAGACTTAGACTAAAGGATGTAGTGGATTATGAGGCTTACAGCCTACTACTAAAAATGATTGAGTACTATGTGATGTGTGGTTACAAATGCTTGCATGGCTTGTGGAGTATCTGAGCAAACCATCCATAGAAGACTGGAGCAGCATGGATTGACAGACATATCTTTGTGGATGAGTGCTCACCAACCTAAAGTCAACCTCAGCAAAACAGAACTGCTGGTCATCCCAGGTGATTCACCGCCAGGTCAAGATCTCCAAATAACACTTCATGACTCTCTGCTCTCCCCTTCAGCCACTGCTCGTAACCTTGGGGTAACTGTCCTTCCTCCCACATGTCGCTGATCTGGCTCGCTCCTGACGATTTCTTCTATACAACATCCGAAGGATTCGACCATTTCTGTTAACACAGACTGCCCAGGTGCTTGTTCAGTCTCTTGTCATTTCAAGACACGACTACTGCAACTTTCTGCTGGCAGGTCTTCCCTTGAACACTATTCGTCCACTGCAAATGATCCAAAACGCAGCTGCACGGCTTGTGTTCAATCAGCCCAAGTTCTCCCACACCACCCCACTGCTGCGCTCCCTTCACTGGCTTCCAGTAGCTGCACGTATCAGATTCAAAACACTGATGCTTGCCTACAAGGCCAAAAATGAACCAGCACCATCTTATCTCATAGACCTCATCACATCTCGCACTGCACCACGCTTTCTGAGATCCTCCAGCACTGCTCGACTGGTACCAACTTCTCTCAGAATGAATGGTAAGTATACTTCAAGGCTCTTCTCTGTTCTGGCACCGAGGTGGTGGAATGAACTTCCCCTAGATGCCCGTGCAGCGGAGTCCCTGACTATCTTCAAGCGACGACTGAAGACCTACCTCTTCCTGAAACACTAAAATTAGCACTTTCCAAGTTTGCTTTGTAGAATTCAAGAGTTATATTTATATTAAGTTTGTAATCTTTCGTACCAGTGTAGATTTATTCATTGCTAGAGACTCAAAGCACTTTCGTACGTTGCTCTGGATAAGGGCGTCTGCTAAATGCTGCAAATGTAAATGATTAGGGTAAATACCTTACTTTTTCCAAAAATGTATAAGCAATTGACAAGTTTAATTGACAAATTTGATCAGAAATTCAGAAATGAGGACCAGACCAACGTTTACATACATTCTGGAGGAAAACCTTCTCAGAACCTTAAATAAGAGTAAACTGTTTAGCCTTCAATGTGACTGGGACCTTCTTTCAGCTTCTCCCATTAGGGGTCGCCACAGCGGATCATCCGTCTCCATACCCATCTTTTCTCTCACCAGGTCTCACCACCATTTCAGGTCTCAAACTTTCCCTTTCACTCTGACAGATACTCTTCTATCACAAATCACTCCTGCTATCACTCCACCCTGCCTGCACTCTTTTCTTCACTTCTATAACACACTCTCCATTACTTTGCACTGTTGACCCCAGATAACTGATCTCCTTCACCTTCTCCACCTCTTCATCCTGCAACTGCACCACTCCACTGCCCTCTCTCTTATTCACACACATGTACTGTCTTATTCCTATTGACTTTCATTCCCGTTCTCTCCAGCACGTACCTCCACCTATCCAGGCCTTCTCCACCTGCTCCCTACTCTCACCACAAATCACAATATCATCTGCAAACATCATAGTCCAGGGAGACTCCTGTCTGACCTCGTCCATCAACTTGTCCATCACCACTGCAAACAGGAAAGGGCTCAGAGCCGATCCTTGATGCAGTCCAACCTCCACCTTGAACCAGTCTGTCGTTCTTACTGCACACTTCACTGCTGTCACAATGTCCTAATACATGTCCTGCACCACCCTCACATACTTCTCTGACACACCAGACTTCCTCGTACAATACCACAACTCCTCTCTCCACCCTGTCGTATGCTTTCTCTAAATCCACAAACACACAATGCAACTCCTTCTGTCCTTCTCTATACTTCTCCATCAACATTCTCAAAGCAAATAATGCGTTTGTGGTGCTTTTCCTCAGCATGCTGTTCATCAGCACTTCATACTGCTGCTCACAGATGGTCACCTCTTCTCTTAAACTGGCTTCCACTACTTTTCCCCATAACTTTATGGTGTGACTGATCAACTTTATTCCCCTGTAGTTACTGCAGGTCTGCACATCTCCCTTATTCTTAAAGATCGGTACCAGCACACTCCTTCTCCATTCCTCAGGCATCTTCTCACCTACCAAAATCCTGTTAAACAATCTTGTTAAAAACTCCACTGCCATCTCTCCTAAACATCTCCACGCTTCTACAGGTATGTCCTCTGGTCCAATCGACTTTTCACTCTTCATCCTCCTAATCGCTGCTCTCACTTCCTCCTTACTAATCCTATCCACTTCCTACTTTACCATGTCCACACCATCCACCCTTCTCCCTCTCTAATTTTCCTCATTTATCAGCTGCTTAAAATACTCCCTGCATCTTCTCAACACACTCTCCTTACTAGTCAACACATTTCCATCTCCATCCTTTTTTACTCTAACTTGCAGCACATCCTTCCCCGCTCGGTCTCTCTGCCTGGCCAATCGGTACAAATCCTTTTCTCCTTCCTCAGCTGTAGGAGAAGTGTCAACTTCTCCTACAGCTCCTTATATGCCTTTTTCTTTGGTTTCGCCACATCCCTCTTCACCTGCTGCCGCATCTCCTTGTACTCCTGCCTACTTTTCTCATCACTCTGTTGATCCAATTCTGTTTCTCCAACCTCTTTCTCCTTCTGCTCTCCTGCACTTCCTCATTCCACCACCAAGTCTCTTTGTCTTCCTTTCTATTTCCAGATGTCACACCAGGTACCTTTCTCACTGTCTCCCTCATCACTTCTGCAGTACTTGCCCAATCATCCAGCACCTCTTTACCACCACCAAGCCCCTGTCTGACCTCTTCCCTGAATCTCACACTACCATCTTCCTCCTTCAGTTTTCACCATCTTATTCTTCTTTCAGTCCTCACTTTCCTTCTCTTCTTCTGCTCCTCCAAAACCATCCCACAGACCACCATCTGGTGCTGTCTAGCTACACTGCCAACACCTTACAGTCTCCAATCTCCTTCAGGTTGCATCTCCTACATAGAACATAGTCCACCTGTGTGCACCTTGCTATACTCTTACCTGTGGTCCTCCTTCTTCTTAAAAAAAGTGTTCACCACTGCCATTTCCATCCTTTTCTGCCCTTCCACATTCCTCTCCTTAAAACCATACCTACCATCACCTCCTCATCACCTCTGTTCCCTTCATCTACATGCCCATTTAAATCTGCCCCAATCAGCAATTGTTCATTCCTAGGTTCACCTTCTACCGCTTCATCCAACTCACTCCAGAATTTTTCCTTCTTCTCCATCTCACAACCCACTTGTGGAGCATAAGCACTGATGACATTTATCATCACACCTTCAACTTCCAGCTTCACGCTTATCACCCTCTCATAAACTCTCTCCACCTTCACTACACTCTTACTGTACTCTACCTTCAGAATCACACCTACAACATTTCTCTTTCCATCCACACCATGATAGAACAGTTTAAACACCTACAATGTTCCTGGTCATACTCCATTTCCACTTGGTCTTCTGAACACACAACATATCTACCTTTCTCCTCTCCATCATATCATCTCCCTCTCTCTCCCTTTACCAGTCATAGTACCAACATTTAAAGTACCATCCCGAACCTCCACTCTCCTCCACTTCTCCTTTCCCTGCTGTCTCTGTAGACAACTTCCTCCTCTTCTTCTCCTCCTTTGACCAACAGTAGCCCAATTTCTACCGGTACCCTGTTGGTTAACGATACCTGTGGCGGTCGTTGGTAACCCGGGCCTCGACCGATCCGGTATCAATTCTCTTTCGTGATCCGTATATATGATTTGGCACATGTTTTACGCTGTATGTCTTTCACAACACAACCCTCCACATTTATCCAGGCTTGAGACCAACACTAAAAGTGCACTGGCTTGTGCAATACTAATGGCTTGGTGCAATGTGACTGGGACCTTAAGCACATTAAAGACAGTGTATTGGTATGAATCTGAGAATGGTTTAGAAACTGGACATGAAATCCAATTCAGTATATTAAGTGAGACCAAAAGACAAAGATACAGTGACAGTCCCAAATCAACTGGACAGTTGTTCTGCAGAGAGGAAATCGGAGAAGATCCTTAATTTCAGCTGAACTTGCAAAATCACATTTACAAAGACATAATGAAAGTAAAGCAGGTTTCAGTCTCATACAGAAAGGGAAAAGTAGGTATAGGGTTTTGTTCCAGTCAAGCAGGAGTGGCGCCTCATGCAATCTGTTTTTAATTATAACTTTTAGCTTCTGCTTGTTTGGAATGAAACCCTGCAACCACAACGAATTCTGGAATGCTGGACTACTTTGCTGTAAGGCTGCACATATTCATGAAGTTAAAATGCTGAAGACTTTACATTTAATATTTCACTGATGATATAAATATTCAGACAGAGGAAAAAAAAAATTCACGGAGAGGTTTGTTTACACAAAAACTCTTGTTGTATTCACTTTTCCTTTAACGGCTGAACTTCGTCTCTCTATAAAACCACACCCACTCTCTCAGTCATGCTATAATACACACTGAAACAGAAAGTTCATTGTGGGAGAGCGAGTGGGAGGGAGGAAAAAGGACAGCCACAACAGGTCGGTTCACAGGCATCACCGCCGTTCTTTATTCAATACAATTATTGTTTATTTGTCACACTGGTGTCTGGTCGCTCAGCGCTCACGCAGCACTACTGGCGCACACACACACACACACGCCTCTGCTCCCTCGGCTTTTATGATCTCCTGATCACTGAAAAGAGAGCACAGACATCAGGTTTTATTAGTTGCAGGTGAGGCAAATCCCCGCTTACCTGCGTCCTGCCCCGCCCCCCATTCACAAACCGACGCTCGGCCACTTCCCCGCTGCCACACACCCCCACCGCCCGACTCAGGCCGGGGAGCCGTCCGGCTCGCCACCAACTCCCCCCCGTCCCGAGAGGAAGTTGGCCACGACCATCTGTGCCCCCAGTATGTGGACCACCTCGAACTTAAATGGCTGAAGCGCCAGGTACCACCAAGTGATCCGCGCGTTGGTATCCTTCATGCGATGGAGCCCCTGTAGCGGGGCGTTGTCTGAACAGAGGGTAAAGGCCCGTCCCAGCAGATTGTAACGGAGTGTGAGGACCGCCCATTTGATGGCCCGTCAGGAACCGTCTTACCTCCTTTTTGGTCTTAGGTCTCGGACAGGCCGCAATCGCTGCTGTCTTGTCGATCTGGGGACGCACCTGCCCATGAGTGGTGAGTCCAGCAACGCCTGGTGCGTACCCCCCTTGGATACTCACTGGTATGCGGTACGTTCCCGCTTGATCGGGGGCAGCCTGTGGCGCCTCGGGGACCCGAACCGACACCCCCACATCCATGACAGGACACTGGTCCAGGAAATGTCCCGGCTCCCCACAGCGCCAACAGACCGGCCCAGGCTTCTGCTCCGCCCACACGCGAGTTGCCTCACCCACCTGTGGAGATAGAGGCACAGATCTGTGAGAAATACCAGAGGGAGTGGAAGCGGAAACAGAAGAGGGAGGGGCTCGTGGCCACGCCACCGGCTTCGAGGGAATCGGCCCCCGTTTCCGGGGTAGGGGGAGAGGGGGAAGAGCCAGGCAGCGGAGGATCTGGAAGTCCCGCCCGTCGCCGCCAGGTGGTCCTCTGCCAGCTGAACCGCCTTGAACTGAACCCACTCCGCTGTCCGCGGCGGAAGACGCAAGACAAACTGCTCCAAGACCACGCTATCCATGACCTCGTCCGCGCTCCGTTCCTCGTCCTGCAGCCACCTCCGGCACGCGTCCCGAAGCTGGTGAGCGAACGGGAACGGCCGGCCGACGTCGCATATCGTCAACGCTGTCGGTGTTGCTCCGGCGTCTGGCCCACTCGCTGGAGGATGGCTCTCTTCAGATCGCCGTACTCCAGCATACGGTCCACCGGTAGCTGCTGGGCTTCTCCGGAAAGCAGCGGCAGCAGGCGAAGAGCTCTCTCCATTCCGGTCCACTCTTTTCGGCAGCCGCCACACGCTCGAACAGTTCCAGGAAGGCCTCAACGTCATCCTGCGCGCCCATCTTGGTTAGCGGTATGCATTGTGGAGGACGGGAGGGGGGGCCGGCCGTGGCCTCTCTTGCCCCCAGGGCCTCACGGAACGCCGCCCGGTCCTCCACCTGGGCTCGGACCACCGCTTCGAACCGTTGCTCCTGCTCTGCACGCACCTGGAGGAGCGCCTGATGCTGGGTCTGCTGGAGCTCCGCGATCGCCTTCAATAGGTCCTCCAACGGTGACGGTTCCATGTCCGCCCGACCTGTGTTCCTTTTTCCCGGGTTTCGGCACCACTGTGGGAGAGCGAGTAGGAGGGAGGAAAAAGGACAGCCACAACAGGTCGGTTCCAGGCGTCAACGCCATTATTTATTCAATACTTTGTTTATTTGTAACACTGGTGTCTGGTCGCTCAGCGCTGATGCGGCACTACTGGCGCACACACACACACACGCCTCCGCTCCCTCGGCTTTTATGCCCTCCTGATCACTGAAAAGAGAGCACAGACATCAGGTTTTATTAGTTGCAAGTGAGGCAAATTCCCGCTTACATGCATCCTGCCCCGCCCCCCATTTACAAACCGACGCTCGGCCACGCCCCCGCTGCCACATTCATTTCAGAGAAAACTAAATTCAGGGTCTTTTAAACTAAAATCAGTGTGTGAGTGCAACAGGAACAACATGTTGGCTGAAGTGGTGGAGAAACTGAAGAACACTGAACTCCAAGCTCACTGTTACACTGGACCTGGAGATGTGGACTGTTATTCCTGCATTGAGAGAAAACTCAAAGTTGTCAAGTCCTGTCTGGTGTGTCTGGCCTCGTATTGTGAAGATCATCTTAAACATCAGTCTCAGGCTTTTAGGAAGCACAAGTTAGTTAAAGCCTGTGTAGATCTCCAAGAAAGAATCTGCTCTCAGCACGACAAACTGATGGAGATCTACTGCGGTACTGACCAAAGCTTCATCTGTTACTTGTGTATGGCGGATATACACAGAGGCCATAATACAGTTCCAGCTGAAGCAGAAAGAAGTAAAAAGCAGGTGAGATCTGGACATTATGTGATCAAATTTGTACATATTAATTTCTATATTATTTTCTATTCTGTTGATTTGAATGGTTATTTGTCTGTCATTCATTTCGAGGATACAGTTTAATGTAACATTATGTAAAAGGGTCTTTTGTGTGAAACAGTTCAGACCAGTCAGTGTTCTTTAATCAGCCAACAACATTCTTACAGCATTTTACAGATAAAGTGTTCGGACAGTGTTAAATATCCTCAACACTGTTACAACACATATTATTTACAGTTTTCATTTGAAACTCTTTTTTGGTTCTAATTCTTGTTAATATAAATATATTCTACCAGTCACTTCATCTAAATGACATAACAAGTGATTTACATTTACATCCAATTGCAATTTTGCAAACAATCCACCTTTCAGCTCAAGTTCATGATCAGCTGTGTGTCTGTGTAGTGTGGCACTGTATTAACTGAGAACAACTAGTGTATCACAGACCTTTTCACAACCATCAGATATTTTAGAAACCTATTTAATAGTAGAGACATTTTAATGCTGCCACTCTGGGGCCCCTGAGTAAGGCCCTTAACCCTCTGTGCTCCATGTGCACTGTATCATCATGGCTGACCCTGTGCTCTGACCCTGGCTTCCTAACATCACAGGGATATGTGAAGAAAAGGATTTCACTGTGCTGTAGTGTGGCTTTTCAAACTCTTCTTCTGCTCAAGTAAGAACTTTCTCTTCCTGAATGTGAGTGGATTCATTGAGTTCTTCACTCCAGAGAATATCAATGCAATGTTTCTAGATTTTATGATTTTTTTGTTTTGTTTTTATTTATTACTATAATTCTGTAAAACACAATAAAATCTATCTGAAATGTATTTTATCTGGTCTCAGAATGAGTTAAAGGAGGAGCAGATTAAATCCCAGCAGAAGATCCAGGAGAAGCAGAAGAAGGTGCAGGAGATGAAACAAACAGTGGACACTTTTAAGGTAAGTAATGAACACACACACACAAACACACACACACAGACACACACACAGACACACACACACACACACACACACACACACACACACACACACACACACACACACACACACACACACACACAAAATTATAATGTCTAGAGTGGATGTCGGACGCGCGGCTCTGGAGCTGCAGCTCTTTAGCGCCCTGTTGTGGCTCCCTGCAGCCTTAATTGACAAAAGGACATGTAAACAAACGCTTTATTTATGTTAATTTATTTTTCTTTGTTACACAGTGGACAACGTTTCAAAAGAAATAACCCTCATTTTAGCATTCGAGGTAACAGATGTGTCTCTGAAAATAAAGTTTTTAAATTTTGTCAATCAAACCATACGCCAATCATTATCTACTTCCTGCACCCTGAAACACGAGCAGTTGATATTGAGGTCCAGACCCCTGGGTCTTTACTGTAAAATGATCAGGAACTAAGATTTAATGTTCAGCACAAAACTTTACAAACTAACACTCATTGAAATTGAGAGAAAAGACAAACAATAGTATACAGGTAAAAGTGAAAGTATGACTAAAGCAGCTTGTGTAACACTGTAACACAACTCTCCCACTGCCAAGCAACATTCCACAAGTTACCAGGAACACAAAGGTATAAAGTGCCAACAGCAAAATCTTCATCCTCATAAATAAAAAGAAACGACTGATTTCACTAAATGTGGTGAAAATGAAAATAAAAACACTTCAGTAAAGTACAAATACACAAAAAACTACTTAAGTACAGAAACAATTTACATTTACTTCATTACTGTTCTAACAGAGGCGTTCACAGGCAGCAGTAGATGATAATGAGAAGATCTTTAATGAGATGATCAGCTCCCTGGTGAAAAGGCGCTCGGAGGTGACGGAGCTGATCAGAGTTCAGGAAAAAGCTGATCTGAGTCGAGCTGAACAACACCTGAAACATCTGGAGCAGGAGATCACTGATCTTCAGAGGAGAGTCAGTGATCTGGAGCAGCTTTCACACACACCTGATCACATCCACTTCCTCCAGGTAACACTCACTGTCTGATCTACAGAGGGCGCTGTTCCTCACAAAGTTTCCTCCTAAAAGCTCATTACAGCAACAATAAATGTTCCTGTCTGAGATCACAAGTGTGTCTTTGGTCTGATTCAGTCTGAGATTCATTCGTTTCTCTCCTCCACTTTTCTCCTTCTCTATGATGTGTTTCCTCTCTGTAGAGTTTCCCGTCTTTCTGTGTTTCTCCTGGATGTGACGACTCACCCAGCTTCACTGTCAATCAACATCTCTCATTTGATGGAGTGAGGAAATCTGTCTCAGATCTGAAAAAACGAGTCGAGGAAATCTGTCAGGAGGAATTCAACAAAATCCGTCCACAAGGTAAAGAAGTAAACATTTGTTCTGTTGCAGTGAAGAGACACATAAAATTCATATAACAGAAATAAGAAGGAAGCAGGAACAAGACTGAACTAAATCATGCAGTATTACCTTTAGCCTCGAAAATGACATCAAGATATAAATTACATCAATTAAGCAGAAAATCAGTAACTTATTCACAAATCTACCAAATCCAACAGTGTCTGTGCGCTTGCATGAAGGTTGCAGGGATAAAGCATGCACGTCCTTTTTTTTCTCATCTTTAACGAGAGCAGGTTTAAAGAAATTTTCTCTGAAGGCTGAAGCTCTGCCACACTCTGTCATCACCACTACTAGCATTAAAATAGCACCAATTAAACATCTCATTCTGAGAAAGGTTGAGTCTCTCCAACAACACAGAGCTCTTTTTTATGTGTTGGGGTTTTTTTCCACAAACTTTTGCACCCACTGCCCACAGTCTGGATGTGTTACAGTATATTCTTTTTTTATTTGAATGAAAGTGTCTGTTTGGGGGCACCAGTGGAACAAGTGGCATTCAAATGAACTATATGCACACTTTCTTTCCTTCTCTTTTTCCCCATAGTAGGTCAAGGGGTATCGTATTGGAGGGTCAGAACAGAGAAACTGTGAGTGATGTATCTCTCCATCTCTCCAGGTTTGCAGGTTTAGTAGATAAGTCTGAGCTAGGGATTTTCTTGGAAAGCACATCTCAGAAGCCTCTACCTTCCTCTTCCATTGGTTGCATTGCAGTTAAGTTGTCGGGAAGAGACTGAGAAGGACTGAGGGGCAGCAAGAGCTTCTATCCAGCAAGAGCTTCTATCCAGCAAGAGCTTCTATCCAGCAAGAGCTTATATCCAGGATGGCAAAGGTTTCTGATTGCTTGTGGGCAGACGAGGTGTATTTTGAGCTTTTGCATACGATTACACCTGAATATTTCTCCTCAGTGAGATACCAAATGAATGTTGTCTCTTCATGTCATTTTTCTGTCTTCATTTTGTCTCTGTGTCTCCACAGCTGCAGAAGTTCGGATGAGTTTACCATCAGAACCAAAAAGCAGAAAAGACTTTCTGCAGTGTAGGTGTAACACACACACACACACACACACACACACACACACACACACACACACACACACACACACACCCACAGGTGTCTCACACAAACTTATTATAAATCCTGTGAATAACTTCAAACCTGTAGACATTTTAGTGTTCTAGATTTCTGTTATCTGACTCTGGATCCCAACACAGCACATCCTCAACTCATTCTGTCTGAGAACAACAGAGCGGTGACACGCAGTAATACAGAACAGCGATACACTGAACATCCAGAGAGATTTGACATCTACACTCAGGTGTTGTGTAAAGAGAGTGTGTGTGGACGCTGTTACTGGGAGGTGGAATGGAGCAGTGATGTGTTTATATCAGTCTCATATAAAAAGATCAACAGGAAAGGAGGGAGTATCGAGTGCGTGTTAGGACGCAACAGTCAGTCATGGAGTCTGGTGTGTTCTTCTTTCTCTGTCTCTTTCTATCAGAATAACATTAAAACTGCACTCCGAGGTCCAGCGTCCTCCAGAATAGGAGTGTATGTGGATCACAGTGCAGGAACTCTGTCCTTCTACAGCGTCTCTGATACGATCAGGCTCCTCCACAGAGTCCACACCACATTCACTCAACCTCTATATGCTGGATTCTGGATATGGAGTTATGACTCACCTGTGAGGTTACGTGATGCAAACTAAAATTTGGTGAAAATGTTCAGGAAAATTACAATTATAACAGAGGGGTCTGATTCTTCTTTTTCTGCCTATTTTTGGGACCAACTCATAGCTGAGAAGTTCAGCAGTGGAAATTTTAAGTTGATGGATATTTCTATCAGAGTTTTTCTTTTTTTAATTGTAAAACATTGCATTCTGAAGTGGTCATCTCATTCTGAACTCATTTGTTCACTGACGCGTTCAGAAATGTAAACAGTGTAGGCTACTTTTAGGAGAGTTGTGAATGACATGAATATCAAATATGAGGAGACAAAAGTCAAGAGTTTTTTGTTTTATTGTGCCATTTTTGTCGAACAGTATTTACTGTATAAAAGTCCTTCATTATTCTTCATCGTTTATAACCCAGCCATTAGGGAGGCACAAGCCAGTGCATTCTTAGTGCCGGTCCCAAGCCCGGGTAAATGGGGAGGGTTGCGTTAGGAAGGGCATCCAGCGTAAAACATGTGCCAAATCAAATATGCGGATCACAAATCAGAATTTCATACCGGATCGGTCGAGGCCCGGGTTAACAATGACCGCCACAGGTATCGTTAGCCGACAGGGTACCGGTGGAAATTGGGCTACTGTTGGCCGAAGGAGGAAAAGGAGAGGAGGAAGACGTCTACAGAGACGGCAGGGAAAGAAGCAGTGTAGGAGAGTGGAGGTTCGGGTTGGTACTTTAAATGTCGGTACTATGACGGGTAAAGGGAGAGAGATAGCTGATATGATGGAGAGGAGAAAGGTAGATATGTTGTGTGTTCAGGAGAGCAAGTGGAAAGGGAGTAAGGCCAGGAACATTGGAGGTGGATTTAAACTGTTTTATCATGGTGTGGATGGAAAGAGAAATGGTGTAGGGGTGATTCTGAAGGAAGAGTACAGTAAGAGTGTAGTGGAGGTGAAGAGAGTTTCTAATAGGGTGATGATCGTGAAGGTGGAAGTTGAAGGGATGATGATAAATGTCATCAGTGCCTATGCTCCACAAGTTGGCTGTGAGATGGAGGAGAAGGAAAGATTCTGGAGTGAATTAGATGAAGTGGTAGATGGTGTGCCTAGGAAAGAACGATTGGTGATTGGTGCAGACTTTAATGGGCATGCAGGTGAAGGGAACAGAGGTGACGAGGAGGTGATGGGTAGGTATGGTTTTAAGGAGAGGAATGTGGAAGGGCAGATGGTGGTAGATTTTGCTAAAAGGATGGAAATGGCAGTGGTGAACACTTATTTTAAGAAGAAGGAGGATCATAGGGTGACGTATAAGAGTGGAGGAAGGTGCACACAGGTGGACTATGTGCTATGCAGGAGATGCAACCTGAAGGAGATTGGCGACTGTAAGGTGTTGGCAGGGGACAGTGTAGCTAGACAGCATCGGATGGTGGTCTGTAGGATGGTTTTAGAGGCGAAGAAGAAGAGGAGGAGAGTGAGGACTGAAAGAAGAATAAGATGGTGGAAACTGAAGGAGGAAGAGTGTAGTGTGAGGTTCAGGGAAGAGGTCAGAGAGGGGCTCAGTGGTGTTAAGAAGGTGTTGGATGATTGGGCAAATACTGCAGGAGTGATGAGGGAGGCAGCTAGAAACGTACTTGGTGTGACATCTGGAAATAGAAAGGAAGACAAGGAGACGTGGTGGTGGAATGTGGAAGTGCAGGAGAGCATAAGGAGAAAGAGGTTGGCAAAACAGAAGTGGGATAGACAGAGTGATGAGAAAAGTAGGCAGGAGTACAAGGAGATGTATTTGCCTTACATTTGTTGGCGTTGAATGTCAGTCTGCTTGCCTGCCTGCCTGCCTGTCTGTTTGTCTGTCTGTCTGTCTGTCTGTCTGTCAGAGAACTCTGGTGCGGATGTGACTGGGTGAGTGACTGGATGGAAGGACCCAAATGCAGGATGCACACAGGAGTATGGAGAAAACAAGCTTTAATAAGATTATCAGAGCAATAGGGCAAAGGCAAAAACAAAGTCCAAAAAACAGTCCAGGGTCAAAAACAGAGGGAAACCGGGCAATGCAGGAAAAAACAAAAAACAAAATCCAAAACAGTCTAAAATTTAGAAAGCCGACAATCAATCAATCAATCTATCTATCTATCTATCTATCTATCTATCTATCTATCTATCTATCTATCTATCTATCTATCTATCTATCTATCTATCTATCTATCTGTAATTAAGCAATGCTCATTACATGGCCAATTCCACATGCTTTGTGAAGCTTGATGATGGTAGTATAAGTGTGGAGGTAATCAAGGTCCACTTTGTAAGGATTGAAATAGACCTCATCAGGCCGTTAGACTGCACAAGGGCATCACTTTCTAGTTTTGATGAACTACACAACATGATACCTGGAAGCAGTGCATCTCTGCAGCATTTTAGCATGGACTTTACAACAATCAATCTGTACTTGCGTTTATCATCCACAGACGGACGGCTTAGTGGAGCGATTTAATCAAACTCTCAACAACATGATTCAGAAGTTCATTCATGAGGATGCACAAAACTGGGATAAAGTGACTCGAGCCCCTATTGTTTGCAGTATGAGTGGTCCCACAAGCCTACATGGGGTTTTTCTCTTTTAAATATTTACATGGCCATAAGCAGTGCGAAGTTCTAGATGTCATCCGCAAAAATTGGGTTGAAACATGACATTCAGTGCATCCTTGACCTGAGGGCAAAACTCCACACTTTGGGTAAACTATACAGTCCCTGCTGTATAATAGGGCATGAAGCTGTAAACATTTTTTTTAGGAGATGAAGTACCCATGTTACTCTTCACATCAAACTTATTTGCGAAGACCCTTTGAGGTTACACGGGGAGTTGGAGAAGTCAAATAAGAGGTCAGATGCACAGGTAGAAGTAATGAACTGCAGGTATACAACCTCAACCTCCTGAAACCATGGAGAAAGACCACCTCTCACTGTCGCAGGGAGCACAGGTATTCAAAAAGAGATTTCAAACATTTACATTAACATTTGTGGCCCTTGTCGAGAGCAGCGTGTTTTTGCCTCCGCTTGGATAAGTAAACCTCATAAAACATCATATTGAGACTCCTCCAGGTGAAGTGGTGCACAGCTGCCTATAATGAACATAAAATTTGGGTAAACAAAGAGTCAGACACTGATTGTAGCAGCCCTGTGATCTTGATGCCCAAGAGCAATGGATCGATCCGATTCTGTGTGGATAATTAAAAAGTCAACATGGTGTCTAAATTTGCCAAAAATGCAATACCTCGCATCGATGAACTGCTCGATTGGTAAGGTGCAGAACACTTTTAATGACTTGACTCCAGTTTCTCGTGAAAAAGATAAAAATACACTTCTGTTTACACCGTTTACACTGTTTGTCACACTTCTATTTATTTTGTACAGATGTCCAGTGATGTTTCAACATCTCATTGACCGAATCCTCTGCCATTATAATGCGTATGCTGCTGCCTACTTGAATGACAATCATCTATAATAATGACCAGCAGTATCATTTACAACACCTTTGTAAAGTAAAGTTCTCTGTTTAAAGGCTTACCAAACCATTTTGAGTTACATATTTCTGGTTATTGAGAACCACTGCTTGATCTATGCCTGTTTCTGAACATAATTCCTGTTTAACAATTTAGATTTCCTTTGTGAGGGATTTGTGACAGTCGTCAGAACCTCACACTGAGCAGACACCTCATGGGTGGATTCTCTATTGTAGTTAATTCCCTATGTAACACACTTAATAATAATAGAATGACCTCATAAACCAATAAAGGATTTTAAGCCTTGTATGAGAAGAAGCTCATAGAATGTAGTCACTCAATCTTAAGTAAGATGATCAAGTGCCCAGAATCTCCCAGTGTTCTCATATTTATACCCTGATGCCACATAGCATCTCCTTTGTGTTCTTTGTTTGTGTTATCAATCCTTATCTTTTCTGTTTTTTTTCTCCTTGACAAGTTCCACTTATTTCTTCATTTTTTTTTCAGGATCTTCTCTCCTCACCTACATTTTTCATTTCCCATTATCTTCTGACACCTGGTTCTCCTCCCAATTCTAAGATTCCATATTTTGGTGTCCTGTTCCCCTCAGTTCCTCTTGTTTTAGGCCTGGTTCTGTTAGAATTCTGAAGAAAGTTTCATTTGTGTAAAACCCTCTCTCCTAACTTCTCTTTATCAGTTTTTCATTTAGCTTCTTCTCGCAAATATTCCAGACTAGCTCATAGCAACATTCTTGGAAGAAAGTATTGCCAATTTCAACTCTACTCTCTAGCAGTCGAGGTTGCATGATTCACTTTTACACGTGAGACGTGCACACAGACTTCGCCTGACCTCCCTGCTGTTTTTCATCAGAAGACACAAACTGATAATAAAAATTCTGATGGTCTTCACACACCTGCATCAACCCCTCCTTTTCTCTCTCCACCTTACATATCTTCTCCCTATTCCTCATACTGGTCTCCTACTGATTAATCACCAGCTTCCCCCATTCTATCTCACACTACTGATAATTCTCCTGTGTTACCCCCTGCTGTGCATTCTTCCGGCTCTCCTCCTCCTGTGTCTGTCCTCGGTCACTCTCCCATGCCTTCTTCAGTCCCTATTGTTATAGACAGAGTTTTTTACCTCAATAAACTGAATTATTCTGTGACATACATGGCTGTTTACATTCATCGACACACTCACGGCATCAGTCGAGCCCTATTTTACTTTATATATTAGTATCTGACTATCAGTTTACTTTCTACTTGGAGTAAATAGATTGCATGAGTTTGATTAAAATATAGGCTAAATAGGTTTCTTCTTCTTCTTCTTCTTTTTCTTTCGGCTGCTCCAATTAGGGGTCTCCACAGCAAATCATCTGTCTCCACACCCCTCTGTCCTCTACATCTGCCTCTGTCACACCGACTACCTGTATGTCTTCCCTCACCACATCCATAAATCTCCTCCTTGGTCTTCCTCGTTTCCTCCTTCCTGGTAGCTCCATCCTCAGCATTCTTCTACTGATATACCCCATGTCCCTCCTCTGCACATGTCCAAACCATCTCAATCTCGTCTCCCTCACGTTGTCTCCAAAACGTCCTACAGGCACTGTTCCTCTAATAAACTCATTTCTAATCTTGTCCATCCTCGTCATTTCCAACGAAAACCTTCAAATCTTCAGCTCTGCTACCTCCAGCTCCACCTCCTGTCTTTTACTCACTGCCACTGTCTCTAAACCATACAACATCTCAGGTCTCACCACAGTCCTATAAACTTTCCCTTTCACTCTCACAGATACTCTTCTATCACAAATCACTCCTGCTATCACTCTTCTTCACCCACTCCACCCTGCCTGCACTCTTTTTTCACTTTTCTTCACATTTTTTCAGCACTCTTAATTACTTTACACTGTTGACCCCAGGTACCTGAACTCTTCTACCTTCTCCACCTCTTCTCCCTGCAACTGCACACCTCCACTGCCCTCCCTCTCATTCACACACATGTACTCTGTCTTACTCCTACTGACTTTCATTCCCCTTCTCTCAAGCGTGTACCTCCACCTCTCCAGGCTCTTCTCAACCTGCTCACTACTCTCACCACAAATCACAATATCATCCATAAACATCACAGTCCATGGAGACTCCCTTTCTGACCTCGTCCTTCAACCTGTCCATCACCACTGCAAACTGGAAAGGGCTCAGAGCCGATCTTCGATGCAGTCCAACCTTCACCTTCAACCAGTCTGTCATTCCTACTGCACACTTCACTACTGTCCTCATACATGTCCTGCACCACCCTCACATACTTCTCTGACACACCTGACTTCCTCCTACAATACCACAACTCCTCTCTCCACCCTGTCATACACGTTCTCTAAATCCACAAACACACAATGCAACTCTAAGCAAATCTATTTATGTTGAACTCATGGTATCTAAAGTTCTATACTAGTTATAAGCCAAATATGTTGGATTAAACACAAGCTACATAAATTGGATAAGAATATTTTTTTGACAGTGTGCTGTGCGGATATTTTCCAGCAGTAGCGACTGTGAGACATTTCAGAATTTAAGAAATTATGAATAGATCGAAGGTATGAGTTGTGCTTGGGGAAAATGAGATCTCAGACTGAAGTTAAATTTCACTCCCCTTTTCAAAGTGAAGTGACTCCAAATTTTCATAGTGGTATCAGTGACATTCCCTAATTCACATGACAGATGTTGAAGACACTGCAGAGCGCAAATAGAGAAGATCCTTCTAATCCAGATGTGGTGATCTTGTAGCATTACACCTACAAAGACATGATGTGCTGAGTGAAGCATCTGAATGCTGTCAGTTTTAATTTCTGTTATTATTAAACCCACAGTCAAATTCACAACAAAGAACAAATCAGACTGCATTGGATTGGACTGTTTAGATCAGAAAGTATCTCCTGTTGTAAGACTACACTGTTCCTTACAAGCCTGAACTCTGTGTTTAAAGCCACGCCCACTCTGTGTGTCACACTATAACACACACAACCAGGAAGTTCATTTTAGAGAAAACGAAACTCAGAACTCGAAGACGCCCCCCCTCACTCTTTTCTTCCTCTTCTTTTAAACAGCAGGAAAATGGCAGAAGCCAGTATTTCAGTAAATCAGGATCAGTTCATCTGTGCAGTGTGTCTGGATCTCCTGAAGGATCCAGTGACTATTCCTTGTGGACACAGTTTCTGTAAGGTGTGTATTAATAGTCACTGGAATCAGGAGGATAAGAAGAGCATCTACAGCTGCCCCCAGTGTAGAGAAACTTTCACTCCAAGGCCTGTTCTACGCAGGAACAACATGCTGGCTGAAGTGGTGGAGAAACTGAAGGAGACTGAACTCCAAGCTGCTTCTCCTGCTCACTGTAACACAGGATCTGGAGATGTGGACTGTGATGTCTGCACTGAGAGAAAACACAAAGCCGTCAAGTCCTGTCTGGTGTGTCTGGCCTCGTATTGTGAAGAACATCTTAAACCTCACTATCAGTCTCAGGCTTTGAGGAAACACAAGTTAGTTGAAGCCTCTGTAGATCTCCAAGAGAAGATCTGCTCTCAGCACAACAAACTGATGGAGATCTACTGCCGTACTGACCAAAGCTTCATCTGTTACTTGTGTATGATGGATGAACATAAAGGCCATGATACAGTTTCAACTACTGCAGAAAGAAGTAAAAAACAGGTGAGAACTGAACATTATTATTCTTTTACAATGAATTAATTTGAATAAATAATGAAATTGTTTATGAGGTGAATTTTAATTACAGTTGAAGGATCATATGCAAAGAAGTGTTAAACAGGAGAAAGCTGGAGCTGTTTTCCCCCAGTTCTATTTCCTGAAGTCGAAATACTTTGGTAGTGTACTTAAGTAGATTTTTCTGGTATCAGTTTTTTTAATTCACTTTTTATTTTTCTGACAAATTTTGACTTTTTACTTTTTACACAAATATCTGTACCTTCTACTACTTACATTTTGAAAACAGACTTGTTGTGTTGAAGGAGGATTAGACAAATAAGCAGGCAGGACACGAGCTGTAGCTAAGCATCTCCATACGTCTTTACTTAACTCACATTAGCACGAGAGTCTTTTTCTACAACACCGCTTTCCATCCATTAACATGCATATACCACCTAGTGAACATAAAATGGTAATAATTAAATTAAGATACAATAAGACTCATTACTTTAGTTTTTATTAATTTGGTGAAACGATCAATATTTTTCTTCTAATTTCGCCGTTTTCACCACATCAACATGTTTCCTGTCATTGTGCAGCTTTTTCAAACTACTGGTGTATCATTTCCTGTCTCTCACACACCACAGATGTAGACTAGTTTCTGAAGCTCACAATGAGCAGGCAGGAGGCAGTAAGAAGTTTGGGGTTAACGTGGATGAGACAGAGGGAGTCAGTGATGAGAACATGAGTGAGAACAGACACATTCCTGATCATCATCATCTTTTCTCTGCTTGTGTTCTACATGGTGGATCTTCAGTCTGATACATTCATTAGAGAACAATGTTTTAAATTCTTTCATATTAATTAGGGCTGTCGTGTTAACGCAAATGCATTTTAACGGCATTTATTTTATTATTTTTATATTGTGTGCATTTCTGTTTGACAATTTTTATTAAAGATATAAATAACAAAATATAAAAGAGGAGAAATTAAAACCTTCAACGCAACACGTTTATTCACGACGTCCTTTCTTTTCCCAGATATAAACAAATAAATAAACTGCACTGCAAAATTAATTTGTAATCAGTAAACCTTTGTTTTACTGATGCGCCGAGTCTCAAATCGGCAACAAAATCAGCAATGATGCACACAATTTACTCTCTGGTGTCGACAAACGCACCAGGGAGTTTTGTGGGATTTTTTTGGTCTTTTTTGATTGTGAGTTGTGAGAAGCAGGTTTTAATGAAGAAACACAGAAACGTAAAGTAAACCAAAAACCTAACAGAAAGCAGAAAGTCCTTCAGAAAGGAAGACCTGTGCGGTCTCGGAGGGATAGAGATCATAGTAGGGTTAACAGGAATGTAGATTTCCCCGAGAAGAGTCATTGAGTGTTCTCCCACGTAAGCAAGTAGAACTGACAGTGAGTGAGTGAAGGTGAGGGGTTTATATAGGGATGCTAGGTTAACCCCCTGGAGTCTGCTCCCAAACGTGCTTTTTTTTTCAGATGCCAGCAAAAAGAGCTTAAACTGCTCTGTCATATTTGATCAAACATGTCAAATTTATACATCATTTAAATCTGTAAAGGATCTATTTTTTTTACGTGTATGCTCACTATATAAACAAAATGTTCTATTTTTTTTAAATGAAAAAAATAGTCAGGGTGCTCCGTCTGTCGCCTTTGTCTGCTTAAACTTCGTTTAAAAACACGTCATTAAAAAGCTCTGAAACTTGGCCAATATCTGACACATGGAAATAAAAAAGATATCTTCAGACAGCTTAAAGTATGTAGTTTTAGATTAAGTCAGTGAAATAAAAAACACATGTTTCCAATGAATATAAAATATGTGAAACCAAGTAGAAGCACAGACTTTCCACCTCAGGTCATTATCTGATAATGAGCTGCGATCGGACACATCCCCCCCTGCTATTCACAGGTAAAACAGTTCACACGATGAGTCACACACACACACACACACACACACACACAAACACACACACACACACACGCCCCCTGGAGAGTGGCATAAAACTATGCGATTCCACTGAGATTATTACACATGCAGCTGTGTTTGAAAGATGACACCCTACACTGGTGAGGAAGCTCTTCAGATGGAACTTTTCATCTGAAGAAGATTGCGATTGCGACGAGGAGCGTTTGCATTTTGAAGAGCGAGGACTTTCCATCAAGTTGCTACGATGAGTAAGTTATTTAGTCTTACATTCTGATCATATAAAACTCATATTGTTTGTAGACATCTCTGCCTAGCTTTTGTCAGCATTGCCTTTTAATGTTACAACAAATATCCACCAATATCTGCTCATTTGTAACATGAACTGTTTGTAATTGTATGCTCTAAATATTGTTGACGTTATATAAAGTTATATTTTAGCCTCAGTTCAGTTTTGGTTGGTGTCACTGATCATCCTGAAAGGCTGTTATGTAGTGATAGCTAACAGAGATGTTCCCGAATGCTGAGGTGTAAATGCTGTATGTACAATGCATGCTAACAAATATATATTGTTCAAGTGTATTCATCATCCTAAAATATATTGTTCGGTGATTTTTAGGAGTGTGGCTGCATCACCCCTGCCATTTTATATTTTCTTAAATTATATTTAGTTTGAATCATTATTGCATTGTATGACATGCAAACAACTTTACCAATGACACAATTAGTGATGTTCGTGTGTGTGTGTGTGTGTGTGTGTGTGTGTGTGTGTGTGTGTGTGTGTGTGTGTGTGTGTGTGTGTGTGTGTGTGTGTGTTTGTGTGTGTGTGTTTTATAAACAGATGTGATCAAGCACCTGCTCCAAAAAGGGCAAAGGCAGCACACACAGTCCACCATGTCATTAAAGGATCAGACAGATAACGACACAGTTCCACAGACTCTGTGATTCCTGCCCGCACATGAACCTCAACTGAGGTCTTCTGACTCTCATTCTCCATTTAGTCTATTTAAAATGTTTTTCCCGGACAGTGTTGTGTCAACTTTGTGCCACAACACAAATGCTCAAGCTGCCAAGTCAATAGCCAAGAGACACAAATACAGATGGAGAGATGTGACCCTGAGGGAGATGTATCACTACATTGGGCTCTTATTTTACATGGTAATGGTAAAGTTGCACTCCATCATAGACTACTGGTGACAGAGCAGAAATTTCACAATTCCCTTTCCAGCAACAATTATGTCCAGGGACAGATACAGGAACATTTTGTGGAATGTACACATGAGTCACCCAGATGCAGACAAAGAAAATGACAGAAAGAGGGGCACATCTGAACATGACCTTCTGTTCAGAGTGAAACTGATTATGGACACAATCCGTAAGACCTGCAAAGCAATTTATCATCCTAGAAGACATTTAGCCGTGGATGAGAGGATGGTAGCATGCAAAGCTAACACTAACTACCCTGAGCTTGTCATTGCTTGTGTATTTTTAATAAACACAAAGGAAACACATTCCTTGTTGTAGTACTGAACTTCTCACTGTGATCCTGCTCAGTGATCCGCAGCTCATTATGTAATCGACAGCTCATTATGCAACCCATTGTCTACGAAGCTGTCAGTCACAGCATGTCGACATCTCTTCACATACGGCCTTTCAAAGTAGAAAGTGTCTTTTAAAGTTTAAATCAAAGTATTGTTTAATGTGAATGAGCAGACAGGATGATTTTCACATGATAAAAACAAAAACCTACATCAGAAGATCTGTTCTCAAAAAGTCTTGTGAGAACATGTTTACTATCGGTTTAGTGGCCTTATTTCAGTGAGTTTTTTTTTTGCTTTTTCAAAAACCACGCATAAACCTTATTTTGTCAAAAATACAAACACACACATATACATTGTTTACATATTATGGTAGCCCAGTTTGTGCTGAATACAGTATAATAAGCCTTTTGTCAATAATATTTTTAAAAGCAACTAAAAAGAACCAAATGTAAGAGCACGTCAAAATCTCTCAAGGGGTCAAAAACACCCTCAGACTCCAGAGGGTTAAAGAGCCGCAGGTGCTGGTACTTAGAATGATGGAGATAGACTACACACGTGTGTGTGTGTGTGTGTGTGTGTGTGTGTGTGTGTGTGTGTGTGTGTGTGTGTGTAGAGTCGAGGGACTGCGTGGCAGGCTGTTCCCTGACATTATCATTCAAATCTGTTAATGAATCCAACACTACCCCAGCAGCAAACTTCAAAATAGGTTATCTTGTATAAGTACATGTGTGATGCCTCTAATATTAAACATTTATAAATAAAGCACATTTAGTTCAAACAGCAATTACACTCTTAAAAATTTATATATATATTTTTTTCTAACCAAACGGGTTCCCTGGTGGTCTAGTGGTTAGGATGCGGCGCTCTCACCGCTGCAGCGTTTGATCCCCGGTCAGGGAACCAACCCCAGCCATTATTGTTGTACACACCCTAGTGCCGGTCCCAAGCCCGGATAAATGGGGAGGGTTGCGTTAGGAAGGGCATCCAACATAAAAACATGTGCCAAATCAAACATGCGGATGGTCTGCTGTGGCGCCCCCTAATGGGAAAAGCTGAAAGAAAGTTTATTTTTTTCTAACCAAAATCTGGGTTTGGCCGATTGGGGATATTTCACCCTTGAACATTTTGTCATTATGAACTCACACTCAAGTTGTTCCAAACCTGTACAAGTTTTTATCTTCTATTAAAAACAAAGTGAGATATTTTGTAGAATGTTGGTCACAGATGTGGATCACCACTGACTTCCACTGACTTGTACCATTGCAGGAACAAAAACTGGAACAATGTGTGTTCAATAGAAAAAAATAATCTATAATTGAGGATGAGTAAATGATAACAGAATTAAAATCTTTCAGCAAACTATGTTTTTTACATGACATGGCCAATTTTACATCGACAATTTAGGATGATTTTAACAGTATTTTATTGAGTGTAGGCACCTGCTGATAATTTATTGCTACTTAAGTAAATATCACTGTGAGAATGTGGAAAAGAGCCTCTCTGATTGGGACCTGTTTCTTTGGCGCTGCAGAGCCAGATAAGAAGAGTAGTACAGCAATGGCATCTTCAACTATTGGAGGGGGAGAAAGAAAAAAATGAGAGGAGGTCTATATCAATTGGCATTCAAATTCAGCACGATTGAAAACCACTGATCTACATTAAGGGTTCTCTGGCCACTGAGATCCTGCAGAGTTAATCTCTAACTTTGATCAAACTCACAAGAAGGACCTGAAAACACTGATTAATTTGTTCAGGTGCATCTGATTAGGGTTAAAGCTAAACTCTTCAGCAAAGTGGACTTCAAGGGCCAGAGTTGAAAATCCTTTGGCTATATAGATTCAATCAATGAAAAAAAGCTTTACCTCCATCTAATGTTCTTGGAGGCTTCATGGCTCTTATCACTCCACAAAAAACTGAAAAATGGAGTAGAAGGTCTCCCTGTATTTGGAAATTGTTTGGCTTAATGATTCTCCACATCTGTTGCTTGAAAGAATATTAATTATTTAATGTTAGATTAGGAATCATCAACTGTCTGCAGGTAAGTAGAAGATATGGGATATGTCACTATGTTTTTCATCAGTCTAAACTATGCTTCAGTGTACCCACCTGGTCCAGATCTTTAAAGCAGGGTTATGCCTGTAGAGGTTTTGCTGGACTGTCTTACTCCTTCAAAGCATCAGAGTCAATGAAATGTCTTTGCTTTGTACATTTCTTGCAGAGTCCTATAATGTCTTACTGGGTGTTCTGGCTGTCAAGGCTGTTGTCTGGATCATCAGATACAATTTAGACGGAGTACACCATTTAACAAAATGCACAATCATCAATTCAGGAATTTATTCTGCATAAAAAAATACAATAAAGCAGAATTAGGCTTCATATATTACCAAACATTATTACTTTTTAAAGTACATTTTAATATACTTACATGCTTCATTGAATGATTGAATGTCATTTTCTTGAATCCAATTAAAAATCTATAGACAGAACTGAAGATCAGAGTTCATAGAAGAGGTCACAGAACTTAGATGATGTGGAATGTAGAAGATTGGGCCAAAATCACACCTGAGCAATGCGTGCAACCAGTTTCTCCATACAGGAGGCGTCTTGAAGCCGTCATTACCAACAAAGTTTTAAATACAACGTGTTCAATTCTTTCTCCACATGTAAATCAACAATCTCAATATAAAATAAAAAAGTAGTTGACAACCATGCTTATATATATATATATATATATATATATATATAAAATAATAACATTTTGACAATTTTTGTTTAAAAAAACATTTAGTATAGTTGTGAAGATATAAGTGTCTAGAATATATAATTAATGTAATTTTGTATAATATTTAAATTTGCATAAATTAAATATACAAACATTAAAAACAAGCATTTGAACGTTGAAAAGCCGCAGTAAATCACCTGTAAATACAGATTTTATTTCATCTTTAATGAGGTGGAATTGGGTGTGGCTTTGAGTAGATTATTTTCACACTATACTAAATTTATCATGTAATCTGTGCTGAACAACATTTAATTATGGAAGTTATTTAATTATATTTTTAGAGATAATCTTAAAATTTGACTACAAATCTGTAAAACATGAAGAAATCTATCTGAAATGTATTTTATTTGGTCTCAGAATGAATTAAAGGAGGAGCAGATTAAATCCAAGCAGAAGATCCAGGAGAAGCAGAAGAAGGTGCAGGAGCTGAAACAGACTGTTGATATTATAAAGGTGAAGAGTGAAAACACACACACACACACACACACACACACACACACACACACACATGAACTTTCTCACTGTGTGTGTGTGTGTTCTAACAGTTGCGTTCACAGGCAGCAGTAGATGATAATGAGAAGATCTTTAATGAGATGATCAGCTCCCTGGTGAAAAGGCGCTCGGAGGTGACGGAGCTGATCAGAGTTCAGGAAAAAGCTGATCTGAGTCGAGCTGAACAACACCTGAAACATCTGGAGCAGGAGATCACTGATCTTCAGAGGAGAGTCAGTGATCTGGAGCAGCTTTCACACACACCTGATCACATCCACTTCCTCCAGGTAACACTCGCTGTCTGATCTACAGAGGGCGCTGTTCCTCACAAAGTTTCCTCCTAAAAGCTCATTACAGCAACAATAAATGTTCCTGTCTGAGATCACAAGTGTGTCTTTGGTCTGATTCAGTCTGAGATTCATTCGTTTCTCTCCTCCACTTTTCTCCTTCTCTATGATGTGTTTCCTCTCTGTAGAGTTTCCCGTCTCTCTGTGTTTCTCCTGGATGTGACGACTCACCCAGCTTCACTGTCAATCAACATCTCTCATTTGATGGAGTGAGGAAATCTGTCTCAGATCTGAAAAAACGAGTCGAGGAAATCTCTCAGGAGGAATTCAACAAAATCCGTCCACAAGGTAAACAAACAGTTGTGTTGGAAATGATTTATTTGTTGTGTATCACAGTAAAGATGGAGAGAAATTTCATGGAACAGGAATAAGTGGAGGTCACGTATGCAGAAGAAGGTAGATAGCGTTCTCCTCTGAGTGTGTTCCACTGCCTTGTGAGACAGCATGAGCAGCAGATTGTAAAGATGCAGTTGTCTGGATTCTCATGTCTCTGAGGAAGCAGCTATTAGTGTTTCCTCTCCCCAGATGATAACTGTCATATAAGTAGAGCTGTGTGTTGGGTGGGAAGTGGCAGGGGACCAAAAAATGGAATTACATCAAAATAAACTCACCAGACAGTCAGAAGATCTCATCTAGAATATCATAGTTGATGCTTCAATTCAGATCTGGAAAGTTTCCTCACTGGTGACGTCACTGACGCGTCTGATACCAGCAAAGAATCACAACTTTCATATTTATAATGTAAAATGTTTCCACATCATTTTTCAGTCTCCATTTTGTCTCTGTGTCTCAACAGCTGCAGCAGTTCAGATGATTTTCACAGAACCAAAGAGCAGAGAAGATTTTCTGCAGTGTAGGTGTAACACACACACACACACACAGAGTGTAAACATGTCTGTATTGTTGATCTAAATCTGATCCATTTCTCCCTGATGACTGATGATGTGTAATATTTAAAATAGTTCATGTAGAGCAGCATTAGGAGAACAGAAACACACACAGGTGTCTCACACACACTTATTATAAATCCTGTGATTAACATCAAACCTGTGCACATTTTATTGTTCTAGATTTCTGTTATCTGACTCTGGATCCCAACACAGCACATCCTTACCTCATTTTGTCTGAGAAGAACAGAGTCGTGACACGCAGTGATACAAAACAGCGATACTCTGATCATCCAGAGAGATTTGACTTCTGGATTCAGGTGTTGTGTAAAGAGAGTGTGTGTGGACGCTGTTACTGGGAGGTGGAGTGGAAAGGGGATGTTGTGTACATATCAGTCTCATATAAAGAGATCAGCAGGAAAGGACGGGGTTTTGAGAGTGGGATTGGATACAACAGTCAGTCCTGGAGTCTGGTGTGTTCTTCTTCCTCTGTCTCTTTCTGGCACAATAACATTAAAACTGCACTCCGAGGTCCAGCGTCCTCCAGAATAGGAGTGTATGTGGATCACAGTGCAGGAACTCTGTCCTTCTACAGCGTCTCTGATACGATGAGGCTCCTCCACAGAGTCCACACCACATTCACTCAACCTCTATATGCTGTGTTCAGTTTGGGTTCTAACACAGTCATGAGGTTTTGTGATTGAAAATTAAATATATCTAAAAGTGTTTAGGAAAATGAAAACAGTAATTTAGGGATAATTACTATATTCTTTTAATAATTACGAAATAATTCAGGGATAATTCAATGCACTCATGAATACAGAATGTAGGATGTTTCTATGAGATGTTTCCAGGTCACATTTGTAACGATTGTAATACAGGTTTCAAAACAAAGAAAGAGAGAAAGAGAGAGAGATAAGCAGAATAAAGGACAATATTCAGGAGACTGCTGAAGTAGTGACTCTCGTGCCAAAGCTTCTTGAATCCTCAGTATTTATTCATTGTGTTAAAAATCCTGTGGAGACGAGTGAATAGTGAAGCCATAAAATCCTTCATCTTTGCCTCTTTTTTATTTCATTTTGTGCTCATTAACTCGAGATGATCTGTAAGAGACAGAATAAGATGGGTGTCTGAATACTTCTGACCTAACTTTTTTAATATTTTTAGGTTACTATTGATATTTCTATATGTAAATATTTATCTCTATATCCAGCAATACTACAAGCAACCTATAAGATTTATAAATAATATTTGAAATGGAATAAATGATTGTGTTTTAACCTCAACCTAAAACCCCACCTGAGTCAAATCCACACGTTTTCCTCAGTTCTAGTGGAAGTGTGAGGAGGATCTCTCTCCCACTGTGACTTTAATCATTTTCCTACGTAAATAAATGTACTGAAAGGCTCCCAGTAGAGTTGTGATATACAGGTGCATCTCAATAAATTAGAATATCATGGACAATTTATTTCAGTAATTTAAATCCAATTGTCAAACTCTTGTATGAAATAAATTCAGTGCACACAGACTGAAGTAGATTAAGTCTTTGGAAGGTTTGATGCGACACCGGGGAGAGATAGCTGGTCAGCATATACTTCGACCTACATGCTCCTACCCTAAGCAGCCTCATCGGCCAGTCACACCCTCCATAGCTCCTCAAGCCTAGCTCGCAAAGTGCGCCCCCCCTCGTCCTCAGAGAAAGAGAGGTGAAGGTAAATGATCTCTGTGATTTTCTTACTTTAATGCACCACTAGATGGCACTCAAGCTTCTTGATAGAGATTTACATGAGAGGAAAGAGGGAAGTAGAATAAGAGAGAATGTTGTGCTTGTGAACACGTGATGCGACTTTTTCCTTACAGTTATTAGTTATTAAAGTTCCTATGAGGAATATACTTTTGTGCTTGCTTTCCTACATGAAGACATAACACTCTCATAGCAGGGAGAAGAAACAGCCAAAGGGCATGCTTCTGTGCCTGTGAGCGAGTGCAAAACCGAGCAGGTGAGTTTGGAGAAAGGGACAAGCCCGTCTCAAAACCCTCTGCAATGTCTATTTGCGAGCCCCAGGGACTGGCACACCGCAAGAGTGGTCCAGAACCGCGAGGAGCGTGAGCACTCTCCTCGAAGAGGCTTGGTGGGCAGTGCCGGGGCCTTAAGAGATGATGCTGCGCTCAGGGAGAGATAGCCAGACAGCGTCTCTCAACCCGAGGCATCACCCAATAACCTCTCTCTTTTATCCCTAGTATGTTTGCATACAGCGAGACATGTGGGGTGAAGAGGTGGGCCATATAAGTGGTGTCCCAGGATGTGCACACCTCAGTGTGCAGATCAGGGAAAAGGCAGACCCTGGTATGGAGGTGGACAAACACACAGAGAGCACTTCCGGAACAAGCGGAAGCTGGCGCCGGCTTCACTCCATGTGTGTTTTATACTTCCTGGTCATGACGTCACCCCGCCAGCGCTCCAACCAATCACATGCTCCTCTTCAGCAACAAAAACAGATACATTTCACATGCCTTCAGAACATAGAAATGATGGAGAATGATTTGTTCAATTAAAAATATAAAACACTGACGCTCACAAAAAACAAAACGAGATAATTATAAGGAGGGGCTTTCAAGTGGTATAAAAAAATTCAGTATGTTACTGAATATATGTATAAGAGCAAAACACCAACCATTGGGACAATAAACACTGGTAAATTTGCTGTAGGGACACAAATTTGCTACAGACACCATCCTGACTGTGTAACTGGAGCACTTGGTTATGTGACTTTGCACCTGACAATCAAGTGGTTGATTTGCAATGTATGTCAAACTGTAAATTACTCACCATGTGAAAAGACCCTTTTGAGGACACATGACAAGTCAGGCATGTCGACTATGGGGTCATTCAAATAGGCAGAATCACCACATCAATCTGCTTAAACCTGTAGAGAGGAGGTCCCTGGTACTTTGGCAATGATCATTTTGGAGAAGAAAGAGCAGGGACCTGAAGTAAATCTAAAATACATTGCTTAACCCAAGGTTGCCAAATTCCAAAAATGCTTGCAATAATCTCATGGAATACCACTCAGGGTAGTGGTGTGCAGCCATCATTATTGTCAGGGAGCACAGGTGCAGGTCTAGTTAAGTAAGGACCCAAATGCAGGATGCAAACAGGAGTTAGACAAAAACAGACTTTAATGAGGCAACACACTGAGCAATGGGGCAAAGGCAAAAACACAGTCCAAAAACAGTCCAGGATTAAGGCACAGGCAAACAATGCAAAGCAAGGAGACAAAACAAAAACCGAAAAAACAGTCCAGAGTTCAACCCAGAGCAGAGGCAATGCAGAACAGGGTACAGAGTCAGGAACAGGAACAGGTACAGGTACAGGTACAATAAAACCCCGTTGTACGAGCAACCTATAGTACAAGCAAACGGAGATACGAGCGACCTTGCTCGCAAAAATGTACCCTATTTCATGAGCAAATTTCGAAGGCACGAGCAAACCTATGCTGTCGGTTTCCCGTTTTCGGCGGAGGGGAGCATCAGTCGCTTAGTTGATGACATATCACTCGGTCGCTCTTGCTATTCAGTGCAGCAAAACGTAACTTTCTTTAGTTTTATATTTTTATTTCACTAAAAATCGTGAAAAATGTCTCCCAAGAAAATCAGTGATGGTGCTGTGAAAACGAAAGTAAATAGAATTACCATGGAAACTGAGGAGGTTATGAGCGTGGTGCACGTCTTACACTGGCAATCAACCACTACCACATGGGTAAGTGTTGAATTATGTTTACATTACGGTAATTTGCGGTGTATTTGTTTGTTAAAATAGGCTACAAATACTTTTTAAGTGCAGAAATAAGCGATCGAATGAGATCTCGGAACTGATTAAATCGCTTTTACATTCATTCTTATGGGGAAAATCACTTCGAACATATGAGCAAATGGAGCTACGAGCAATTTTCAAGAACGAATTATGCTCGTACAACGGGTTTTTACTGTACAGGTACAGGATCAGGATCAGGAACCAGAGCAGGCAGGGGGGCAAGAGAAATCTCAGGGGCTATGGAGCCAGTTAGATAATCTGGCCTCGAGCTAAAGTCTTGGTTGTCCTTAAATACCGGGAGGCGTGGAAAAAACAGCAAGATGGCCGCCGCCCCGGAAGTGCGCACAGTGTGCCTGGGAGATCCTGAGAGTTTGCACAAGAAACAAGTAATTTGGGAAGAGCTCATGGCCACGCTTGATATGGAATAATCAAGTGACTGATCCAGTCCAGTGGTCTTACTCCACATGGCACGTAAAATATGGTCCAAATTTACTGCATATATGATGCTTTTCATTGATGAATTGTTGGTTGGGTTTGGTGTAGCTGGGTTTTATTCAGCACTGTATTTGACAGAAGGGTATTTTATCAGATCAGCATTTCACAAAGCTGAAATGTTCCTTAGCTAAGTGTCCTATTAATCCGGAATGCCAAAGGAGATTGGGCACCCACTTAAGCTCTCATGTGTAGGCAAGCTTCAAAGAAAAACTCTCAATGAGAGTACACACACACACACACACACACACACACACACACAAACACACACACACACACACACACACACACACACACACGCTTAGTGCATTTCATTTTACTTCATTTTATGTTTCTCAACTAAAAGTCATTATTCACTCAACATTGATGGGCCTCCTGTTAATCCCTCGGCTCCCATAAATATCAATGACCAGCTGGCATACCTGAGAGAGCCTATTTAGAGTTCTCAGTGAAAGAGACTTAGACTAAAGGATCTAGTTGATTATGAGGCTTACAGCCTACTGCTAAAAATGATTGAGTACTATGGGATGTGTGGTTACAAATGCTTGCATAGCTTGTGGAGTATCTGAGCAAACCATCCATAGAAGACTGGAGCAGCATGGATTGACAGACATATTTTCGTGGATGAGTGCTCACTAACTTAAACTCAACCTCAGCAAAACAGAACTGCTGGTCATCCCAGGTGATTCACCGCCAGGTTAAGATCTCCAAATAACACTTCATGACTCTCTGCTCTCCCCTTCAGCCACTGCTCGTAACCTTCACGGAGAGGTTTGTTTACACAAAAACTCTTGTTGTATTCACTTTTCCTTTAACTTCTAATCTCTATAAAACCACACCTACTCTTTCGGTCATGCTATAATACACACTGAAACAGAAAGTTCATTTCAGAGAAAACTAAATTCATGGTCTTTCAAACTAAAATCAGTGTGTGAGTGCAAGAAATGGCAGAGGCCAATATTTCAGTAGGTCAGGATCAGTTAAGCTGTGCAGTGTGTCTGGATCTCCTGAAGGAACCAGTGACTATTCCTTGTGGTCACAGTTACTGTAAGGTGTGTATTAATGGCTGCTGGAATCAGGAGGACATGAAGACCATCTACAGCTGCCCCCAGTGTAGAGAAACTTTCACTCCAAGGCCTGTTCTACGCAGGAACAACATGCTGGCTGAAGTGGTGGAGAGACTGATGAAGACTGAACTCCAAGCTGCTTTTACTGTTCACTGTTACACTGGACCTGGAGATGTGCACTGTGATTCCTGCACCGGGAGAAAACACAAAGCCGTCAAGTCCTGTCTGGTGTGTCTGGCCTCCTTTTGTGAAGATCATCTTAAACCTCACTATCAGTCTCAGGCTTTGAGGAAACACAAGTTAGTTGAAGCCTGTGTAGATCTCCAAGAGAAGATCTGCTCTCAGCACGACAAACCGATGGAGATCTACTGCCGTACTGACCAAAGCTTCATCTGTTACTTGTGTATGATGGATGAACATAAAGGCCATGATACAGTTTCAACTACTGCAGAAAGAAGTAAAAAAACAGGTGAGATCTGAACATTAATATTCTTTTACAATTAATTAATTTGAATAAATAATGAAATTGTTTATGAGGTGAATTTTAGTTACAGTTGAAGGATCATATGTAAAGAAGTGTTAAACAGGAGAAAGCTGGAGCTGTTTTCCCCCAGTTCTATTTCCTTTGTAAAATGGTAACAAATGTTATCAGCAGATGTGGAAAGTAATGAAGTCGAAATACTTCGGTAGTGTACTTAAGTAGATTTTTCTGGTATCAGTATTTTAATTTACTATTTATTTGGACAAATTTGGACTTTTTCCTTATAATTTTCTACACAAATATCTGTACTTTCTACTTTTTACAAATTTAAAACAGACTCATTAGTTTTGATTTATTTGGTGAAATGATCAATATTTTTTCTTCTCTCTGCGCCGTTTTCAGCACATGAACATGTTTCCTTTAATTGTGCTGCTTTTTCAATCCACTGGTGGATTCCTGTCTCTCTCACACACCACAGACGTAGACTAGATTCTGAAGCTCACAATTAGCAGAAGGCAGTAAGAAGTTTGGGGTTAACATGGATGAGACAGAGGGAGTCAGTGATGAGAACATGACTAAGAACAGACACATTCCTGATCATCATCATCTTTTCTCTGCTTGTGTTCTACATGATGGATCTTCAGCCTGAATATGTTTATTAGAGAACAACATTTTAAATTCTTTCATATTAATTAGGGCTGTCGTGTTAACGCAAATTCATTTTAACAGCATTGATTTTATTAACGCGTGATTCATGCAGCACGCATTTCTCTTTGACAATTTTTATGAAGGATATAAATAACTAAATATAAAAGGAGAAATAAAAACCTTCAACGCAACACGTTAATTCACGAAGTCCTTTCTTTTCTCAGATATAAACAAATAAATAAACTGCACTGAAAAAAATAATTTTTAATCAGTAAACCTTTGTTTTACTGATGCGCCGAGTCTCAAATCGGCAAAAAAATTGGCAATGATGCACACAATTTACTCTCTGGTGTCGACAAACGCGCCGGTGTGTTTTGGGCTTTTTTTTTGTCTTTTTTGATTGTTTAGATAAGAGAAATACATCATTCAAATCTGTCAATGAATCTAACCCTAACCCAGCAAACTTCAAAATAGGTGATGTTGTATAAGTACATGTGTAATGCATCTAATATTAAACATTTATAAATAAACATCATTTATTCTCTTAAAAAAAAAATGTCTTTTTCTAACCAAAATCTGGGTTGGGCCGATAGGTACTTTTATTAAGGGATATTTCACCCTTGAACATTTTGTCATTATGAAGTTGTTCCAAACCTGTACAAGTTTTTATCTTCTATTGAACACAAAGTGAGATATTTTGTAGAATGTTTGTCACAGATGTGGATCACCAATTACTTCCACTGACTTGTACCATTGCAGGAACAAAAACTGGAACAATGTGTGTACAATACAAAAAATTATCTATACAGGTTTGGAACAACTCGAGGATGAGAAAATGATGGCAGAATTTAAATATTTCCGCAAACTATATTTTTTACATGACATGGACTTTTACATAGATAATTTAGGATGATTTTAACAGTATTTTATCATCAACTGTCTGCAGGTAGGTAGAAGATATGGGATATGTCACTATGTTGACTGATGTAAAAACCTTTACAGGCTTTGCTAGACTGTCTTACTCCTTCAAAGCATCAGAGTCAATGAAATCTCTTTGCTTTGTACATTTCTTGCTGTTATGCGGAGATATGGAGGCGGAAGCCGAAATACCAGCAAACAGAGTTTTAATTCAAACAAAAAAAAAAAAGCGGGGTGCTGGGCAGGAACATAGAAACTTAATCCACACTGGGAAAACAAATGCTGCCGTACCGGGAGGATCGGGGTAATCCAGGGTGCACTCCGGAAGGGCAAGCGCAGCCGTGGAGAGAGAGAAGTCCGAGAAAACGGGTACGGAGCGGTAAAACCGATAAACACGCACATGAATCTAAGCGAACATGCTTGAACACACATTTAATAACAGACAGTGAGTGTGTGGGAGTGAAGGGTTTAAATAGAGGCAGGTGATTAGAGTCAATGAGCATCAGGTGTGTTCATTGAAGCCGAGAGTGCAACATCTTCGTGCGGGCGGGGCACGCACGAGAGAAGAAGCGGAGTGCTTCGGGAAATGCCGAGGTGTAACAGTCCGTGAAGGGGGCGTGGCAGGGGGATTCCTGACACTTGCAGAGTCCTATAATCTCTTACTGGGTGTTCTGGCTGTCAAGGCTCTTGTCTGGACCATCAGATACAATTTAGACGGAGTACACCACTTAACAAAATGCACAATCATCAATTTAAGAATTTATTCTGCATCTTCTTCTTCTTCTTCTTCTTTCGGCTGCTCCCATTAGGGGTCGCCACAGCGGATCATCCGTCTCCATACCACCCTGTCCTCTACATCTGCCTCTCCCACACCAACCACCTGCATGTCTTCCCTCACCACATCCATGAACCTCCTTCTTGGCCTTCCTCTTTTCCTCCTACCTGGTGGCTCCATCCTCAGCATTCTTCTACCAATATAATTCATGTCCCTCCTCTGCACATGTCCAAACCATCTCAATCTCGCCTCCCTCACCTTGTCACCAAAACATCCTACATGCGCAGTCCCTCTAATAAACTCATTTCTAATCTTATCCATCCTCGTCACTCCCAACGAAAACCTCAACATCTTCAGCTCTGCTACCTCCAGCTCCACCTCCTGTCTTTTACTCAATGCCACTGTCTCTAAACCATACAACATCGCAGGTCTCACCACAGTCCTATAAACCTTCCCTTTCAATTTTGCAGATACCCTACTATCACAAATCACTCCTGTCACTCTTCTCCACCCACTCCACCCTGCCTGCACTCTTTTCTTCACTTCTCTAACACACTCTCCATTACTTTGCACTGTTGACCCCAGGTACCTGAATTCCTCCACCTTCTGAAGCTCTTCTCCCTGCAACCACACCACTCCACTGCCCTCCCTCTCATTCACACACATGTATTCTGTCTTACTCCTACTGAGTTTCATTCCCCTTCTCTCCAGCGCATATCTCCACCTCTCCAGGCTCTTCTCAACCTGCTCCCTACTCTCACAACAAATCACAATATCATCCGCAAACATCATAGTCCAGGGAGACTCCTGTCTGACCTCGTCCGTCAACCTGTCCATCACCACTGCAAACAGGAAAGGGCTCAGGGCCGATCCTTGATGCAGTCCAACCTTCACTCTAAACCAGTCTGTCGTACCTACTGCACACTTCACTGCCGTCACACTGTCCTCATACATGTCCTGCACCACCCTCACATACTTCTCTGACACACCTGACTTCCTCATACAATACCACAACTCCTCTCTTGGCACCCTGTCGTACGCCTTCTCTAAATCCACAAATACACAATGCAATTCCTTCTGCCCTTCTCTATACTTCTCCATCAACATTCTCAAAGCAAATAAGGCATCTGTGGTGCTCTTCCTCGGCATGAAACCATACTGTTGCTCACAGATGGTCACCTCTTCTCTCAGCCTGGCTTCCACTACTCTTTCCCATAACTTCATGGTGTGACTGATCAACTTAATACCCCTGTAGTTACTGCAGGTCTGCACATCTCCTTTATGCTTAAAGATCGGTACCAGCACACTTCTTCTCCATTCCTCAGGCATCTTCTCACCTTCCAAAATCCTGTTAAACAATGTGGTCAAAAACTCCACTGCCATCTCTCCTAAACATCTCCACGCTTCTACCGGTATGTCATCTGGTCCAACCGACTTTCCACTCTTCATCCTCTTAATCGCTGCTCTCACTTCCTCCTTACTAATCCTATCTACATCCTGCTTCACCAACTCCACATCATCCAACCTTCTCTCTCTCTGATTTTCCTCATTCATCAGCTGCTCAAAATACTCCCTCCACCTTCTCAACACACTCTCCTCACTAGTCAACACATTTCCCTCTCCATCCTTTACTGCTCTAACTTGCAGTACATCCTTTCCAGCTCGGTCCCTCTGCCTGGCCAATCGGTACAAATACTTTTCTCCTTCCTTAGTGTCCAACCTCTCATACAGCTCCTCATATGCCTTTTCCTTGGCATTCGCCACATCCCTCTTAACCTGCTGCCGCATCTCCTTGTACTCCTGCCTACTTTTCTCATCACTCTGTCTATCCCACTTCTGTTTTGCCAACCTCTTTCTCCTTATGCTCTCCTGCACTTCCTCATTCCACCACCACGTCTCCTTGTCTTCCTTTCTATTTCCAGATGTCACACCAAGTACTTTTCTAGCTGCCTCCCTCATCACTCCTGCATTAGTTGCCCAATCATCCAACACCTCCTTAACACCACTGAGCCTCTCTCTGACCTCTTCCCTGAACCTCACACTACACTCTTCCTCCTTCAGTTTCCACCATCTTATCCTTCTTTCAGTCCTCACTCTCCTCCTCTTCTTCTTCGCCTCCAAAACAATCCTACAGACCACCATCCTATGCTGTCTAGCTACACTGTCCCCTGCCAACACCTTACAGTCGCCAATCTCCTTCAGGTTGCATCTCCTGCATAGCACATAGTCCACCTGTGTGCACCTTCCTCCACTCTTATACGTCACCCTATGATCCTCCTTCTTCTTAAAATAAGTGTTCACCACTGCCATTTCCATCCTTTTAGCAAAATCTACCACCATCTGCCCTTCCACATTCCTCTCCTTAAAACCATACCTACCCATCACCTCCTCGTCACCTCTGTTCCCTTCACCTACATGCCCATTAAAGTCCGCCCCAATCACCAACCGTTCTTTCCTAGGTACCCCATCTACCACTTCATCTAATTCACTCCAGAATCTTTCCTTCTCCTCCATCTCACAGCCAACTTGTGGAGCATAGGCACTGATGACATTTATCATCATCCCTTCAACTTCCACCTTCACGATCATCACCCTATCAGAAACTCTCTTCACCTCCACTACACTCTTACTGTACTCTTCCTTCAGAATCACCCCTACACCATTTCTCTTTCCATCCACACCATGATAAAACAGTTTAAATCCACCTCCAATGTTCCTGGCCTTACTCCCTTTCCACTTGGTCTCCTGAACACACAACATATCTACCTTTCTCCTCTCCATCATATCAGCTACTTCTCTCCCTTTACCCGTCATAGTACCAACATTTAAAGTACCAACCCGAACCTCCACTCTCCTACACTGCTCCTTTCCCTGCCGTCTCTGTAGACGTCTTCCTCCTCTCCTTTTCCTCCTTCGGCCAACAGTAGCCCAATTTCCACCGGTACCCTGTCGGCTAACGATACCTGTGGCGGTCGTTGTTAACCCGGGCCTCGACCGATCCGGTATGAAATTCTCATTTGTGATCCGCATATTTGATTTGGCACATGTTTTACGCTGGATGCCCTTCCTAACGCAACCCTCCCCATTTACCCGGGCTTGGGACCGGCAATTTATTCTGCATAAAAAAAAAAATAAGGCAGAATTAGGCTTCATATATTACCAAACATTATTACTTTTTAAAGTACATTTTAATATACTTACATGCTGTATTGAATGTCTGTCATTTTCTTGAATCCAATTAAAAATCTATAGACAGAACTAAAGATCAGAGTTCATAGAAGAGGTCACAGAACTTAGAAGATGTGGAGTGTAGAAGATTGGGCCAAAATCACACCTGAGCAATGCGTGCAACCAGTTTCTCCATACAGGAGGCGTCTTGAAGCCGTCATTACCAACAAAGTTTTAAATACATCGTGTTCAATTCTTTCTCCCCGTGTCCTTTCACATTATTACACAAATTTATTTATGGACATCTACAGTTTGATGTCTTTATATGTTTGGATTGCATGAGTTGTTACCAACATCTGGTAAACAAATCTGTCAGGAGGATTTCAACAAAATCCGTCCACAAGGTAAACAAATAGTTGTGTTGGAAATGATTTATTTGTTGTGTATCACAGTAAAGAGGGAGAGAAATTTCATGGAACAGGAAAAATTGGAGGTCACCTATGCAAAAGAAGGTAGAAAACGTTCTCCTCTGAGTGTGTTCCACTGCCTTGTGAGACAGCATGAGCAGCAGATTAAAAAGACACTGATGCTTATGATACCAGCAGATCATCAAACCTTTCAGATTTATGCAAATTTCAGTCTCCATTTTGTCTCTAATCGTTTTTTCTAAAACATAAGTACAACACACACACACACACACACACACACACACAGTCAGGGTATGGACCGCGAATCGGAAGCGGGAGTAGCTCTATAATGTTTATTGAGGTAAACAGTGCACAACACAGAGTCAGAGAGTATACGAACCAAAACGCGGGTTGAGTCCGTAAAGCCGCTATAATCCTTGGAACAGGTACAATCCACAAGGAAGGTATATAATTCACGGCACGTGAGTAATCCACTGAACCAGCCGTGAATGCTGGCAGTCTCGGTTTAGGTCGGTCACCGTAGCCATAAAGTAGGTCCGACACTAGGGATGTCGCAGCGAAGGTTTATATGTTGAATCGGTAACGAGAGACAACTGTCGGGAGCGGCAGAGCGAGGCAGCATGACAGCTACCGAGGGGGGCGTGGCAGGTGGATCCCTGACATTACCCCCCCTCCAGGGGTGGCACCTGACGCCCCAAAACCACCCATACCAAGCAAGAAACCAGGGAAGGTCAGGAAGGACCCAAGGCGGAGCGACGTCCCTTGCGAAGATCTGGAAGAGCGCGACGCCCATCATGGAGATCCGGAACTGGAGGCTGAGCGTTGTCCTCAGCAGAGATCAGGGGCGGAGCACCCTCCTCAGCTGAGCCTACAGGCTGGACGACCCCCTGGGCAGAGATCGGAGGCGGAGAGATGCCCTCAGCGGAGAGAGGACCTCAGCTGAGACCAGAGACCGAGCGATGCAGAAGGACGCCCTCGGCATAGATTGGGAGCTGAGCGATGCCCTCTGTGGGGGTTTGGAGTAGACCCTTGGGTACGACGGTGTTCTTGATAGACTTCAGGAGTGCGGAGCGCAATGACGACTATGAGGGAACTCAGGGAGGCTAGAGCGCCTGTGACGGGACCTTGGAGCGCAACGGCGCCTTTAGAGGAATCTGGGTCTGCGACAGTGCTGGCTGCGAGACTCCGAGGCGTGGTTTCCCTTTTGGAAGGGTCTTGACTTGTGACACCGCCCTCAGAGAAGTCTGGGACCTGTGACATCGCTTTCAGCGAGTCTGTGAAGCGCAACAGTGCCTTTGGTGGGGTCTTGAGGCGCGACGACGTCCTTGGACTGTCTTGGGACCGTGCTGTCATTTTCGGGGGTTGTTTGGACCTGTCTCTCATTAATGCCGGGAGTGGCAGAGCAAGGCAGCGTGACAGATACTGAGGGGGGCATGGCAGGTGGATCCCTGACAGACACACACACACACACACTTATTACACTAGAAAATTGTAGTGAATGCCTTTAATTACAATCCGGAAAGTTATCTAAAACCGTTGTTAGACGTCTGATAACAGCAAAGAATCACAACTTTCATATTTATATTATTTTTATATGTTTCCACATCATTTTGTCTCTGTGTCTCAACAGCTGCAGCAGTTCGGATGAGTTTCTCAGAACCAAAGAGCAGACCAGATTTTCTGCAGTGTAGGCATAACACACACACACACACACACACACACACACACCTGAGTGTAAACATGTCTGTATTGTTGATCTAAATCTGATCCATTTCTCCCTGATGACTGATGATGTGTAATATTTAAAATAGTTCATGTAGAGCAGCATTAGGAGAACAGAAACACACACAGGTGTCTCACACACACTTCTTATAAATCCTGTGATTAACATCAAACCTGTGGACATTTTATTGTTCTAGATTTCTGTTATCTGACTCTGGATCCCAACACAGCACATCCTCAACTCATTCTGTCTAAGGATAACAGAGTCGTGAGATGCAGAGAGAGAAAGCAGCGATACTCTGATCATCCAGAGAGATTTGACTTCTGGGAGCAGGTGTTGTGTAAAGAGAGTGTGTGGACGCTGTTACTGGGAGGTGGAGTGGAAGGGTAGTGGTGTGGACATATCAGTCTCATATAAAGAGATCAGCAGGAAAGGACAGGGTTTTGAGCATTTGTTTGGAAACAACAGTCAGTCTTGGAGTCTGGTGTGTTCTTTTTCCTCTGTCTCTTTCCGACACAAATACATTAAAACTGAACTCCGAGGTCCAGCGTCCTCCAGAATAGGAGTGTATGTGGATCACAGTGCAGGAACTCAAACGGCCTCTATACGCTGGATTCAGTTTGGGTTGTAAGGCAGTTATGAGGTTTTTTGATTAAATGAACTGCATGTAAAAGTGTTTAATAAAATGATAACTGAGGAGTCAGATTTCATTTCTCCCTGAACTTCAGTAATTCTGTTTGCAGAATCTGTAGAATGTAGGATGTTTCTAGAATGAAGGTAAAGCTACAGAGATGTTTCCAGGCCACGTTCCTCACGATTGTGATAAAGGTTTCAATACATTTTTAAATAATAAAAGCCATAAAAATCCTTCATCATTGCCTTTTTTCCAAACTGAGTTTTGTGCTGATTAACTCGCGATTATCTGTGAGAGACGGAATAGGCTGCGTGTCCCAATACTTTTGTACATGTTGAAACAGAATCTATTTTTCAGAGGATATATTTTGGGTGAATAGTGCACTTGTGGTTTCTTACTTTAAAATAAACACCCGGATGTTTGACATTTTCTAATGCAGTCAAATTCACTGTGTTTTAACCTCGACTTAAAACCCCACTTGAGTCAAATCCACATGTTTTCCTCAGTTCTAGTGGAAGTGTGAGGAGGATCTCTCTCCCACTGTAGCAGCCCTTCAACTTAGAATAAACAGGCTTGGGAGTGTTTCCAGACGGGTGTACTTTAATTCAGACGAGTGTGCATAGCACCAACACCGTGAAAACTTAAAAGGAAAATAACAAAGGCAATTTAGCCAGATACAAAATAATCCTTTTACAAATGCACTTTAGCATCACATCGATTACAGCATAGCAGGTAACAGCTATTATATGAAATGGGTATCATTATCATTACATGAACATATGAAATTAATTAACATGAAATAACACATGAACCACATACCTTGCTCCGCATATCAAAGGGTGCTAGAGAGTGGTAATCCAGAGAAAGCTGCCGCCATTAACTTAACTTAGACATTGGAGAGCTAGCTAGAAACTTCATAAATTATTCTCAAATTATTTCTGCCAAACAAATCAAGCACTGAGAAGTATAACACTTCAAAAAAACACCTTTAGTTGAAAGTTACAGTAATATTTTTACGATCTCTGGCTCTAAACATGTATCGTCTTGTAACATGACTTCACGTGCCTTCTATTGAACAAGTGAGAGCGTGAGCGTAAGTGTGTGCATGGAGAGATTAATCCCCCCTGCAGATAGCTTGATGTCAAAATAAAAGTCACATAAAATAAAAGTATGACACAGGTTAATCATAATAAAACACTGCTATTGGTCATTTACACTCCCACCACTCACGTTATAGAGAGTAAAGACAAGGATCAACCTGGCTGAACGGCTCATACTTGAGTCCTATGTCTGTATCAGTGTTTCTAGATATGTGCAGGTGAGTATTACTTAATAACTAAAGAGAGCAGACTAGGTCATAAGGGGTTAAAGGTGTAGACAACTAGACTGATCACTCACTCTCGAGGAGGAGAACTAGTTTCTGAATGGGCCTTTCTATAATCAAAGGTTTGGTAGGGCGATCTTGTTTTGCTGACGTTCTTTCTCCTACTAACACCTCGATGCGACGCACTAGTCCATTGCTCTCCTTTGTGGTTTCAACCACTCTTCCCAAATGCCACTGATTTCTAGGGGTGTCTTCCTTTATAATGATTAAGTCATCTACCTTAAGGTTGCGTCGAGTCGTATGCCACTTTTGGCGTGTGGAAATGTTCATGAGATACTCTCTCTTCCACCGGCTCCAGAACTGTTCAACGAAGTACTGGACTCTTCGCCACCTTTTAGTTGCATAGACATCCTCCTTTTCAAATTTTCCAGGCGGTGGAAGGGCAATTTTGGACTTCATCAGTAAGAGATGATTTGGAGTTAATGGCTCGAGCGAGGTAGGATCATTTACTCCGTTTACAGTTAACGGACGGCTGTTCACAATGGCCATTGCCTCATAGAACAGGGTCCGAAGGGAAGAGTCGTCGAGTCTGCCTAAGTATTGACAGAGTGTGGCATTTAAGACGTTACGGACAGTCCAAATCTGGCGCTCCCAGACGTCGCCAGCATGACTTGCTGAGGGAGCATTGAAGATAAACTCACATTGCCTTTCTGCGAGGAAGCTCTCGATTGTTCTGGTGTCACATTGCTTCAGTGCTTCTTTGAACTCATTTTTAGCTCCTACAAAATTGGTTACTTGATCGCAATGGAGTTGACGAACGGCTCCTCTGAGACTGATGAAGCATCTTAAAACATTGATAAATGCATCTGTGGATAAGTCCTCAAGCATCTCAATGTGAACAGATCGAGAGGCAAGGCAAGTAAAGATTAAGCCATAGCACTTTTGCTCTTTACGGGCTTTCTTGGTGATGAATGGGCCAAAGCAATCAATGCCGCAGTATGTGAAGGGGGCAGAGACTTCTACACGCTCCTTAGGAAGCTCTGCCATGCGTTGCTCTTCTGCAGGCCGTCTGAGTCTTCTGCACTTCACACATCTGTGTATTAGCTTAGCAACTGACTTACTTCCCCTGATGACCCAAAACCCATTGGCTCGAAGTTCTGTTAGAGTTTGATTCCGTCCTTGGTGACAGATCTTCTCGTAAGAGTGGGTCAAGATCAACTTGGTAATATGTCCTCCTTTGGGTAAAATCAAAGGGTGTCTGACCTCTAGGCTTAAGGATGACTGATCCAGTCTCCCACCGACACGAAGTGCTCCTCTTTCTAAGATGGGATCCAAGCGAAACAGAGGGCTGGAGTTTTGAAGACCTTTTCCCTTTTAAAGTATCTTCATCTCTTGGGAGAATGCTGCATCCTGTGCAAGCTTCACTACTGATTCGGCAGCTCTCTCGCGTTCTTCCACACTCACAGGTTTGCCAAGATGGGTTTGCTTTGAATTCAGCCTCTTGATTCTTGCAATGACTTTCAGGAGTTTTGACCAGGAGGAGAATTGATCTAGACGGGTAAGAAAGTCTGACTTTGAAGGTTCAACTTTAGTTGTGAACGCCTGCATTGACCTGACCTCGGGATCACCGAGGAGCAACTCAGGAGTTAGGTGAGACTCTGGATGTATTTCTTGTTCCCACAGGAACTTGGGACCTGATAGCCAGTTTGTTGAGGAGATGTCTGCTGCATTTAGACCTCTCGACGCATGGTCAGCAGGGTTTTCTGTTGTGTCTATGTAGTGCCACTGGCTGGGGCTGGTGTGTTCTCTGATCATTTGCACACGATTGGCAACGAAGACATGGAACCTTCTTGCTTTATTATTGATATAAGCCAGGACAACTTGGGAGTCAGTCCAGAAAAATTCAGCTTGGATCGACATTTCAAGCTCGTTTCTCAGCATGACACTTGATCTTGCAGTGACCACTGCTGCTGAAAGTTCCAATCTTGGAATGCTTGTGAGTTTTGTAGGCGCAACTCTAGCCTTTGCCAGCACGAGGCTGCAGTGAACTTCACCATCTTCATTCTTGCTTCTCAGATAGGAACACGAGCCATATCCTATATTGCTGGCATCCGAGAAGTGGTGGAGTTCCCTTGTGACAGTTTTGCAATAGCCTTGTGGTTGGTAACATCTCGGTATTGAGACTTCCTTCAGCCCTTGTAGGTCACTCTTCCATCGCTCCCACCGTGGACTTAAGTCTTCGGGAAGTGGGTCATCCCAGCCAATGCCTCGACGGCACAGCTCCTGGAGGATGCACTTTCCGGGTTAAGATAAATGGAGCCACTAATCCGACTGGATCGCACAAGGAAGCAATGACGGATAGGATGCCACGACGTGTGGAGGGCCTGGTCTGAGGGTTTACATTAAAGCTGAAGGTGTCTTGTTCAAGGGACCACTGAATACCAAGAGCACGTTCTCCTGGAGCTGCATTTAGGTCCAGATTGAGGGGTTCAGATGTGACTGCTCTCTCAGTTGGGTCCACAGAGTCCAGAACTGACCTTTCATTTGAGTTGAACTTGTGTAGATGCAAACCTCCTCTCTTGCACAACTCTCGTGCTTCAGCAATCAACTCCTTTGCTTCTTCTACAGAGGGGACGCTGATAAGCCCATCATCGACGTAGAAGTTCCTTTCAACATAGGCTGACGCTGATGGATACTCTCCCTTGTGTTGACGTGCCAAGTACTTCAGACCAAAGTTGGCACATCCGGGTGATGAAGTGGCCCCGAATAGGTGGACAGCCATTTGATACTCTTGAGGCTCTGCTTCGAGGTCTCCATCTTCCCACCAAAGAAACCGTAAGTAGTTTCGTAGTTCAGGAGAAACGTAAAACTGGTGGAACATTTTCTTGATGTCACATATGATGGCTACAGCCTCTTTCCTAAAATGACATAGCACTCCAAGGAGAGAGTTGTTCAGATCAGGACCTGTTAGCAACGTATCATTTAGTGAGATGCCACGGAACTTCGCTGAACAGTCAAAGACGACTCTTAGCTTCTCTGGCTTCTTGGGGTGGAACACCCCATGGTGTGGTATGTACAACGTAGTTTGCTGTCCTGTCGCAGGAGAGGCTGGCTCTGCGTCACCTTTCTTTATCATATCCTACATGAAGGCCTTGTACTGTTCTTTATACCGTTTGTTATTTTTCAATCTTTTCTTTAAGTGCTGCAGTCTAACTGTTGCCAGCTTCTTGTTGTCTGGTAGCAGAGGAGGCTCTGTGTTCTTCAAAGGGAGGGTCATTTCATAGTGTCCATCTTTCCTTTGAATTATGTTGTCACTCAGAAGCTGAATGAAGCGAACGTCGTCTTGAGACACATACTTGTCTTTGTCTGCACACTTCCTTTCATTGAAGTCTGATTCCAAGACCTTCAGGAAATGATTTGCCCCAACGGGCAATCACTTCCAATTAACAGTCCCACCTCACAGTCCTTCAGCAGCGGAAGTTTGTTCGCTAGATGCTTTAGGTGAAGCCAGAGCAGCGCTGTTTTGGAAGTCGGAATGTAGAACTTGTCAACCGGGATGAAGCCACGAGTGTACGCTTGGAGTAGCTGAATCTGTTTTTTAGACTGTAGTCCTCGTACTCGTAGACCGTAGACACTTTTGCTGGCTATGGGTGTGTCAACAGCTGTCATGGTGCTTAGTTTGAGCTGTACTGGTTTAGTCTCCACGTTCAGCTCTTCGAGTAAGTCTTCCAAAACGAATGTCGAGTCACTCTGCGTGTCTAGAAGAGCATACGTTACAACTTCTTTCTGTGGTTCATTTGCAGATGACATGAAAACAGGGATGATGCTTGATGTGGCGCAGACACGCTGCATCACTGCATGGGACGTCACTCTGATCTCCTCCTGACTAGTGCCTTTGTCTGTGGAAGTGGACTGTTTCTCTTTTGATTCCACAGATCGGTTCTCTCTCTCTTCATGTAGACAGGTGGGGTGACGTCTGCCGCATATGATTTAAGTGTGTAGCGTTTTGCAATCCTTACTGTTATGTCCCTTTCTCAAACATCCGTAGCACAAATTGTTTTCCCGTATGCTGGCCTTTTTGTCTTCCAGAGATTTTGCTGCAAAGGTAGGGCACTTCAACGACACCGTGCATCTTATCTTGGCAGATAGGACAAAGTGGCCTTGACTTGGTGTTGAACACTTTCTCAACCCTTTCCGTGGGATTGTTCCTTTTAGTGTTTGTGTGAAGTGCTCTAGCTCTTTTGGACTGCCTGTCATCTGTGGCCTTGATCAGAAGTGGAGAGGCGACAGGGTTACAGGCTATCCGAGCCTCCTTCTGGATGAACCTTGTGAAACAGGAAAAGCTTGGGTAATCCCCGGATTCGTCCAACCTTTCCGTGACGATTCTGCTCCATCTGCGTGTGATCCAGTCAGGTAATTTCTTCAGCAACTTGTGGTTCTCTTCACAGTCGTTCAAGATGGCCAATCCCTTCACATGAGGCATCGCTTCAACGCATCTTTGCAGGAAGTCAGCAAACTCTCGAAGTGCAGCGGGATCACTGGTACCAATATTGGGCCATTTCATGAGCTTGTCTCTAAAGGCCCTTTGCACAATGAAGTGGTTTCCGTAACTTTCTTCCAGGACCTTTAAGGCCCCCTGATATGCTTCTTCAGAGTTTCTATAGAAGTATCACTCTACAGCTTTACGTGCTTCTCCGCTCAGATCACAATGAAGTGAGAACATTTAAGTAGAACATTTTTTCATGAGCTGGGAGAGGCTGGTGGTCTATGAGGGCCATGAAGGACATCTTCCAATCTACATACTTTAGGGCTTCGCCAGAGAACTTTGGTGGCTCAGGAGCAGGCAGGCGATTCATACTGAGTGAGTTAATGAGTGCTTGGGTAAGGCTGTCTTTCTCAGGAGATGCTAGCGCATTGGCGTGTGCTTGTGGAGGCTGGTATGCATTGGCCCTTGGATTGAGCTGGCTTTTGATTTTCTCCATTCAGTGACATTTTTGAAGTTTTGTTGCTGTTTGGTTATATTGAACTACTAAACTATAGTTTAATTACTGAAATATAGCTAAATAACTCAACAAATACTTAATACCAAACATGCACTGGGGGGCGATTATCATCAACAAAATGTAGGCTAACACACAAACAGCTCAGCAATGAATGCTATAATACAGATTTACCCGTGACTGAATTTTCAATTTGGGTGTTTTTGTATCACCCTTCTGTATCTTTGAATTCACCTTTCAAATGTATGATTAATTTAGAGCATCAAACATGTACAGTATATTGTTTATAAAGGTGACTTAAGTTCATTACATAAATATCACTGTTCGCAATCAAAGAGTCCCCGTGATTTTATGCAGCAATCAGCATAACCGTAATAGACCGATCTTGCCTGAGTGCCGGTTGAAGTGAGGGTGTTTGAACAGCAGGTGGCAGTCTTGTACACAGAATGGCGGATGGCAGTCCTTCTAACGTCGAGTTGAGTTTCACTCCACATCGAGCGACGAGTTTTCACTGTAGCAGCCCTTCAACTTAGAATAAACAGGCTTGGGAGTGTTTCCAGACGGGTGTACTTTAATTCAGACGAGTGTGCATAGCACCAACACCGTGAAAACTTAAAAGGAAAATAACAAAGGCAATTTAGCCAAATACAAAATAATCCTTTTACAAATGCACTTTAGCATCACATCAATTACAGCTTAGCAGGTAACAGCTATTATATGAAATGGGTATCATTATCATTACATGAACATATAAAATTAATTAACATGAAATAACACATGAACCACATACCTTGCTCCGCATATCAAAGGGTGCTAGAGAGTGGTAATTCAGAGAAAGCTGCCGCCATTAACTTAACTTAGACATTGGAGAGCTAGCTAGAAACTTCATAAATTATTCTCAAATTATTTCTGCCAAACAAATCAAGCACTGAGAGGTATAACACTTCAAAGAACACCTTTAGTTGAAAGTTACAGTAATATTTTTACGATCTCTGGCTCTAAACATGTATCGTCTTGTAACATGACTTCACGTGCCTTCTATTGAACAAGTGAGAGCGTGAGCGTAAGTGTGTGCGTGGAGAGATTAATCCCCCCTGCAGATAGCATGATGTCAAAATAAAAGTCACATAAAATAAAAGTATGAAACAGGATAATCATAATAAAACACTGCTAGTGGTCATTTACACCCACTGTGACTTTAATCATTTTCCTACAGAAATAAATGTACTGAAAGGTTCACAGGAAATCCAGATCACTCCTTTATTCAATTTGTTCCCAACAAACACACATTCATTCTAAATCTTAGACCTAATGTGCTGAAAACGGCTCCGCTGATGCTTCTTGTCTCGTCACATTAACAATAAGCAAATTTTATTACAGGAATCACAGAAATGTTTTGTCTCTCTGGATGTTTCTGTCAGCGGCTGAACATTTCTACAGTAAAACAGTTCAAATATTCCACTTTAGCCGCTTAGCTTCCATCTTAGCTTCCATCTCAGACGTGAGTGGGCGTGGCTTTAATGTTTTCAGAGCTCGTTCTTCAGCTGTTTCAGCATTAAAGTGTTAAGTATAAACATCAAAGCCACGCCCACTCACATCTGATTGGCCAGATCAAGCATTTGAATATTGACTGTTAGACTGCACTAAACATTTTATTTATTTATTTAGTTTGTTTTATTTTGTTTTTTTGTCATTCAAATTTTCTAAACCCTCCTACTCACATCTGATTGGCCATTTCCAAACATTTCAGTTAGTTTTAATGATAAATAAATAATTATTATTTAATTTTAATCTTTTTTAAAAATCATTACTTTTAGGTAGTATTTAATTTTAGTATCGTACTCGTTTCTAGTATATATTATATGGTAAAAATCTTGATATTTTCAAATGTTTATTTGACATGATAGAACAAATTAACATATAATAACAAGCAACAAAAATCCCTGTGTTGAATTAAACTGTTTTCACCTTTATTAACAGTCAACAATACTGTTAAACTTTCAGCATTACACATCTACTTCCAGTTTATGAACACATCACATCTACATGTGTGGCATTGAGTAGAGGCCCTTATCGAGAGCTACCACCTCCCACATAACAGCTGGATTTCACTGCATACAGATTTCAGTTTCACTTTGTGGATATGAACCTGTCTGGGAAAGATGCATTTGCTTCATTGTGCACTTTCAAATTCACTGGATTCTTCGTTGTTATTAATCATTACGTTGGCTTAAATACTTCTAATTCACTTCTGTGTTAATAAACACTATACTGCCATCTACTGGTAATTTATGAATCTGCAGCGTTGATAGGCATCATCATCAAAAAAAAATAATTCTAAATACAAAAATACAGAAGTTTTATTTTGTGATAGAATTTTAAAATTAAACTTCTGTATTTTTGTATTTTGAATTTTAATTGTTTGGATGATGATGTCTATCAACGCTGCAGATTCATAAATGATCAGTAGATGGCAGGATTTCTCCATTTACCATTTCTTTATTGTTCTTCTATATCACAAATGAACAATAAAGAACATGGTAAATAGAGAAATCCGAAATTAAGGTTTAAACTTATGTTACTACATGTTAAGACACTTCACAATGAGGCACTAAAACATACATTTTCATTTTTTTTCTATTAACCTTTTAACAATGGACATCGCCTTTAAGCAGCTTTACAAAATGTAAGAATTATAAAAAAGGTCACTTATATTTGAATGTATGTGTATTTATCCTGATGATCAAACTTAGGGGTGACTGTGGCAATAAAAAACTCCCTTAGATGGTATGAGGAAGAAACCTTGAGAGGAAACAAAGAGGAACCTCATCCACGTTTGGGTGATATCAAGTGTGATTATAGATCAGTAAAACATAACTAACAGCAGAAAGTGAGAAATATCATGATCACTGGAGTGTGTGATTATGATTGTTGTCTTTTTAGAGTCTTATAGAGTCAGGTGGAGTTGTGGAATCATAAATTAGTTCAACATCTGAGATCATTATAGATTCAACACCAACTCCTCCATGCCAGAGCCTTTAAATGTTTAATGATGGAGAAAAGCAGATATAAATTGTTATTTTGATTATTGATAAAGAGTTTGTTTTGTCCTCAAAGCCCAATGTATTAAATCTTCGAATGAAATGAAGTGGAATCCAACTGGAGCTGATACATCTCGAGATGGCTCAGGATCTGAACAGGAGTTTAAATACACAAACTTATAAAAGACTGAACTAAAAACAGCTAAGAACAATTATCACACAATATGGAGATAAAGTAATGATGAGACGAGTGCAGAAAATTCATGACCTGAAATAAAACACATTGTGAGAAATTTATGACTCTATCATGCTGTGGAGTTTTCCAGCAGCAGTGACTCTGAGACTTCTCAGGATTTAGGAAAAGATGAACAGATTGAAGGTATGAGATGAGCTTGAGGAAAATAAGATCTCAAACTGGAGTCAACTTCCAACATGACAAAGAGCCGAAACACACCCAGTACACTGTGCTGATAAAAGTGTGTGAATGTTGATGAGAGGTCTAATCAGAGCCTGGATTTCAATCCAAATGTAGATAGCGTTCTCCTCTGAGTGTGTTCCACTGCCTTGTGAGACAGCATGAGCAGCAGATTGTAAAGATGCAGTTGTCTGGATTCTCATGTCTCTGAGGAAGCAGCTATTAGTGTTTCCTCTCCCCAGATGATAACTGTCATATAAGTAGAGCTGTGTGTTGGGTGGGAAGTGGCAGGGGACCAAAAAATGGAATTACATCAAAATAAACTCACCAGACAGTCAGAAGATCTCATCTAGAATATCATAGTTGATGCTTCAATTCAGATCTGGAAAGTTTCCTCACTGGTGACGTCACTGACGCGTCTGATACCAGCAAAGAATCACAACTTTCATATTTATAATGTAAAATGTTTCCACATCATTTTTCAGTCTCCATTTTGTCTCTGTGTCTCAACAGCTGCAGCAGTTCAGATGATTTTAAACTCAGATCCAAAGAGCAGAGCAGATTTTCTGCAGTGTAGGTGTAACACACACTATGTAAACACATTTGTATTGTTTATCTGAATATATACATTTATCTCTGATGACTGATAATATTTGAAATATTTAATAAATCACAGGTTTAGGGGACAAAAACAAACCCGTGCTGTGCATTTAAAACCTAGGCCTTCAGTGGGCTCTTATCTGAATTGATCTACCTACGATGCCAAAGACAGGAATTTCAGAGTGAGAATGAATGTCATTAATAAAGCAAGAAACCCAATGAACACAACTCAGCACATCCCCTTTCACTGCAGCCAGAACTGTACCTCCCACATGCATCAATATTATGACTGAGTTTTCCATTAGTTTTTTGTGTACACTTTAACCTCTTAGCCTTCAGCGCCACGCCTACATGACCGATATCCAATTGTTCACAGGTGATAATGTTTAACAATAGATTAAATAAAAAGCTCCAAAACAGTCTCTCAAGGAAGAAGCTGCTACAATACTGCAATGGAAATTGCTGCATGGGCTCATTAACACCTTCAGAAATCATTGTCTGTGAACACAGTTCGCTATTTCATCCGCAAATGTAGGTTAAAGCTCTTTCATGCAAAGAAGAAGGCACGCGTGAACATTATCCACTGTCCTATCTGGGCCAAAGCTTGTTTAAAATGTACTGAGGAAAATTAAAAACTGCTCTGTGGTCAGACGACGTGAAATTTAAATTCTCTTTTTTTGGACCATCCTCTGGACTAAAGAGGAGAGGGACTATCTGGCCTTATCAGCACTTATCAGTTCAAAAAGCCTTATGGGAGTCTATTAGTGCCTGTGGAATGGGAAGCTTGCAAATTTGGAAAGGCTCCATCAATGCTGAACGCTATATATACAGGTTTTTGAGCAACAAATGCTCCAAGTGACTGTGTGCGGTATGGTGTGGTATGAAATATAAAGTGCATTGTGCTGTGCAAGTCCAGAGCTGACAGTCCAGAGTTTAAAGTGTCCCTTAAGCATCTTAGATGGTACAGACGCTGCCGGGCCTTCATCACCAGGGTGTTGGTGTGACAGGTCCAAGATAGGTCCTGTGTGATGTGAAAACCATCAACAAACCTGAGTGAAGATGTGAGAGTAAGGAGACGACAGCATCCAAATATCCCAGTTCACCAGACACTGCATATTCAGATGTGCTTAATTTGCACTTGGCATTAACATGCGACCTGATTCCAGATGCTAATTATATACGCATTAAAAAAACAAGTGTAAATGCTCTTCTGATAGGAATGTTATAGGATCCGATTCGTTATCAGATAAAGGAGTCAGTTGATGATGCCAAGTGTAAATGTGCCGTGTCATAATTGACTGATGATCCAAACTGCTTGAAAGGATCACAGTGATCGCCTGTTAATGCAAAGTGTAAACGCAGCCTGTATCTGAGTCCCGAACACTGATTGAAAGGTGTTCCATTGTGGGGTTTATAAGAGAAAAATCTGCCCCCTGCTGCAGTCTTTATTATTTGTGATACCAACAAATAGCCTGCACCTTTTGATCTAAGTAGGCGTGGAGGATCATCCTGGTACAGAAGTTCACTCAGATACTGCGGCGTGAGAGCGCCAAGTGCTTTATACGTCAGTAGTAGTATTTTATAATCAGTGTGAGATGTAATTGGGAGCAGTGTAGATGATTAAAACAGGGCTGAAGTGCTCATATTTTCTAGATCTAGTGAGGACTCTTGCTGCTGCATTCTGAACTAACTAAAGCTTATTTCTGCACTTCCTCCAACACCCAGACAGTAAAGCGTTACAGTAGTCTGATCTAGATGTTACAAAAGCATCAACTAGTGTTTCTGCATCCTGTAACGACATCATATTTCTAATTTAAGCAATATTTCTAAGTGGAAGGTAAGACTACATTGTTCCTGACAAGACTGAACGCTTTTGGTTTAAAGCCACGCCCGCTCTGTGAGTCACACTATAGCACGCACACAGAACCAGGAAGTTCATTTCAGAGAAAACAAAACTCGTAGCCTCCCTCTCTCTCTCTCTCTCTCTCTCTCTCTCTCTCTCTCTCTCTCTCTCTCTCTCTCTCACAGACACACACACAGAGCCATAAATATGGCAGAAGCCAGTATTTCAGTAAATCAGGATCAGTTCATCTGTCCAGTGTGTCTGGATCTCCTGAGGGATCCAGTGACTATTCACTGTGGACACAGTTTCTGTAAGGTGTGTATTAATAGTCACTGGAATCAGGAGGACATGAAGAGCATCTACAGCTGTCCCCAGTGTAGAGAAACTTTCACTCCAAGGCCTGTTCTACGCAGTAACAACATGCTGGCTGAAGTGGTGGAGAAACTGAAGAACACTGAACTACAAGCTGCTTCTCCTGCTCACTATTACACTGGACCTGGAGATGTGGACTGTGATTTCTGCACCGGGAGAAAACTCAAAGCCGTCAAGTCCTGTCTGGTGTGTCTGGCCTCGTATTGTGAAGATCATCTTAAACCTCACTATCAGTCTCAGGCTTTTAAGAAGCACAAGTTAGTTGAAGCCTGTGTAGATCTCCAAGAGAAGATCTGCTCTCAGCATGACAAACTGATGGAGATCTACTGCCATACTGACCAAAGCTTCATCTGCTACTTGTGTATGACGGATGAACATAAAGGCCATGATACAGTTTCAACTACTGCAGAAAGAAGTAAAAAAACAGGTGAGAACTGAACATTATTATTCTTTTACAATGAATTTTCTAAAAAAAAAAAAGCATAAAACAGGTCAAACCAGTTAGTGAGCTTTAAACCGCCAACAAATGTCTTACAGCATTTTAATATCGAATGACTGTGATAATATCTTCAGCAATTTAAAAGTCTGTTTTTGAGTTTCTATAATTTTTAGCTTCTATGACCATTCTTCATTTAATACTAACATTTAGATTAAATATATGAAATATAGTACCACAGAGTTTCATCTCCTTTAAAATGTGTCTCAGTCAGAGCATATGTACCTCACCATGTTACTGTGTTAATTGTACATTCACTTCAGCTACTGCAATGAGCTTTCTTATTATCTCCTTGCAATATCATTGTACGGTAGAAGGCAACAGTTGTAAGAGAGAATGGGCTGGGTGTGTGGGGTCCAAAGTGATTTACTTAGCCCTTTTCTCCACTCTGGATGAGTAAAGATCTGTAGTGCTATGTGCGGCACCTATATTCCTCTCAGCAGTCCTGACCTTCTGCTTTAGTCTCTTAATGTCTGATTTGGTAGCTGAACCAAACCAGTCAGTTATAGGTGTACACAGATTTTCAGCCAGTTGTTGACTCTCCACAGACTGAGGGGGTGGTGTCTTATACTTGGTGATGTTCCTCAGACCAGTCCATACTGACGCTGGGTCGTTGGTTGGAAACTGTTTTTGAGATTAATTAGAAAGTGGTCAGAGAGCCCCAAAGCTGCTGGTGGGACAAAGTGATATGCATCCTTTATTGGGGTGTAACAGTGATCCAAATATATTACTGTCTCTAGTGGGACATATCATTTGCTGTCTGTATTTTGTCAGTTCACAGGAAAGATTTGCTTTGTTTAAGTCTTTAAGAATGATTAAAAGAGAGTCTGGGTACCTTTGCTCCATTTCAGTTATTTGTTCAGCCAGCTTTTGCAACGCTGCACTCATGCACAGGTCTGGAGGCACAAACACATTTGCAAGAATGAAAGAGGAAAACTCCCGCAGTGAGGAGAAAGGTTTACAGTTTATGAACAGTGCCTCTTGTTATATCTGAACACCAATTTTTGTTGATATAGATACACAATCCAGCACCTCTCGTTTTCCCAGTTAACTCCGTAATCCGATCCAATCTGCATAGGTGCAGGCCCAGCAGATGTAGCATGTTGCCCGGAATGGCTTCACTCAGCCAGGTTTCAGTGAAGAACAATGCAGCAGAGTTTGAAAAGTCCTTGTTGATGCGGGTGAGGAGAAGTTGTTCATCTGTTCTGTTAGGGAATGGACAATCACAAGATGAATGCTTGGGCTTAACCTTAAAGCGCTTCACTCTTTTGTGTCTGTACATGCGTTCGAACAGCAGCGATCTACCTCCGACTAAAATGTCCAACAAAACGTCTGAATAAAAAAAAAATTTGAAATATATTGTCTGGGATGTGTTGCTTTAGGTTAACTAGTTTGTTTCTGGTAAAAATGTATAATAGAAAAATGACTAAACACAGAATATCTCTGCGATGTCCAAGCTCTGAAATAATGTGTGTAATTAGTCAAAATTGGATGCACACCGTCACCGGCAGGGTGACGTCATGACAAGGAAGCTACAAAAACCCACATGGAGTGAAGCCGCCCCCAGCTTCAGTAATAGAGAAGGACGTGCTTGCAGGGACGCCGGAAGTATGGCAAGGGGACACAGCATCTCCGAGGAAACGAGGGACACATACATAACCTAAAGACATTCCCCGTCAGGTGCTGGAGCTGCAACGCAATGCTTTGGGAACGAGAGTTTAATGCTGCCAGACTGACCGGTCCCTAACTAGTGTGTATTGGCACAGCTATGTCGAAGGACAAAGGTGCCAGGAGTGTCACAGAGATCAAATTTATAAAACTTGATGAAGGTCAGCAGTGTCGCAGAGGTCTTGGAGGGACACTCCAGAGGACCAAGCCTTAGAGGCTGCCACGCTCCGGGTCGAGTGCACTCTGACCCCAAAATGAGCAGAGATACCAGAGGACTCTGAGGGGGCTTTAGCCTCTTGGTGCCACAGAGAGAACGTGCCAGGAGCGGGTCTCTGCCCAGTGATTGCCCCATCATGGGGGAATGATTGCCAAAATGGCAGAAAAAATGGCATAAGGAAGAAACCTTGAGAGGAACCAGACTCAAGATGGAACCCATTCTCATCTGGGTTGCATGGAATGTCCATTTATTGCAGATATATGATGTTGCGGGGAACAGCAATGGTGATCTGAAGCAAATTATAGTCCTGATTCAATGTAGCAAACTGTTGACATTAACTACAGTCCAAATCCATCCTCAAAGCTCCCGTTCTTACTTCGGAATTTCATGGACCCACCCAAGGTGTTGAAGACTCGCTATGGCAGCATATCAAATAGAGAGAACCAGAAGGTAACACAGACATGAGGGATCTCTGAGATAAGAGACGACCCACCACACCACCATCAACAAACCTGAGTCTACGTGTGAGAGTGAGGAGACGACAGCATACAAATATCCCAGTTCACCAAACACTCAATATCCATGATCCCCCCAGATCTGCACCTTTACCAAAAAAAATGTACTGATAAAAGACTTGACTAAATAAATAAGTTTTCAGTCTCGACTTGAACACTGAGACTGTGTCTGAGTCCCGAACACTGATTGGAGTAACTGTGGGGTTTATAAGAGAAATATCTGCCCCCTGCTGGAGTCTTCATTATTTGAGGTACCAACAAATAGTCTGCACCTTTTGATCTAAGTAGGAAAGGGGGATCATATTGGTACAGAAGTTCACTCAGATACTGCAGCAAAAGAGCATTAAGTGCTTTATACGTCAGTAGTAGTATTTTATAATCAGTGTGAGATGTACTTGGAAGCAGTGTAGATGATTAAAACAGGGCTGATGTGCTCATATTTTCTAGATCTTGTAAGGACTCTTGCTGCTGCATTCTGAACCAACTGAAACTTATTTATGCACTTACTCCAACACCCAGACAGTAAAGCATTACAGTAGTATAAGATAGATCCTTGTGGAACACCAAACTTTACATCAGAGAGTGTGGAGAACTCACCATTTACATCAACAAACTGATAGTGATCAGTAAAATAAGAACTAAGCTCTTGACCTGAGCTGTTCCCTTTATTCAAGCAATGTTCTCAAGTCTAGCAAGGAGTAGAGTATGATCAATAGTGTCAAAAGCTGCACTGAGGTCGAGCAAAACAAGTAAAGAGACAAAACCCTGATCAGAGGCCAATAACAGTCATTTACCACCTCAACTAGTGCCATATCTGTGCTATGATGAGGCCTAAACCCTGACTGATACATTTAAAAAACGTTATTCCTAAGTACATGTGAGCAGAACTGCTGGTCATTCCAGGTGATTCAGCTCCAGGTCAAGATCTCCAAATAATACTTCATGACTCTCTGCTTTCCCCTTCAGCCACTGCTCGTAACCTTGGGGTAACTATGGACAATGAACTGTCTTTCCTCCCACATGTCACTAATCTGGCTCGCTCCTGTCGATTTCTTCTCTACAACATCCGAAGGATTCGACCATTTCTGTCCACACAGCCTGCCCAGGTCTTCCCCTGAATGCTATTCGTCCACTGCAAATGATCCAAAACGCAGCTGCACGTCTTGTGTTCACCGCCCAAGTTCTCCCACACCACCCCACTGCTGCGCTCCCTTCACTGGCTTCCAGTAGCTGCACGTATCAGATTTAAAACACTGATGCTTGCCTACAAGGCCAAAAATGGACCAGTGCCATCTTACCTCAGTGACCTCATCACATCTCGCACTGCACCACGCTGTCTGAGATGAGAGCAAATCTGTTGGACATGTGAAGTGGAGAGGAATGGTGCTCCCGTGGGCGAGCCTTAGCGTTAGCTCCAGACGGGTGAGCATCCAGACTTTCCCCTACAAAACCTGGAGTGTTCCAGTACTCACTACTTCTCTCTAGACTCTGGATGTGCTCCTCTAATGTTAAGATCTTCTCCATCAAAGAGCAAACTAACTTACACTTTTCACAGATAAATTATCACTAGCAAAGGAGAAAGACTGACTAAACATGTCACACTTCACACACTGAATGAGCTGGATGCTCACCAGAGCAGAGAAATTACGTACCTTAATGTGGTTACTGTAGTGTTTGTTCGTAGTTCTGGTGGGAATGGTCTCTGCTCACTGCTTTCAAACCAACGAACAGGGAAAAAAGAGCTCTTCCAAAAGCAAAAAGAGAAGAAACAGAGCTAATGGGAAAGTAGATGATGCAGGAAATCAAAAAGATTTTAAAGTGATGAGAAAAAAAAAAACGAACTATAAAAATTTAAACGCTGATACAAACACAAAATTCCGGGCAAACAATCAACAAAAGGAAGCTACGACACACTCACTTTCCTTCTGGTAAAAATAATCCAACTCTCTGTGTGTTTTGTGAAAGAGAAGGAAACCAGAGAACCTGAGAAAAACACACATAACCATATAACATGTAAAACTCCATACAGACAGTAACCCATTACTATCATCTTGTAGAACACAATAAAATCTATCTGAAATGTATTTTATTTGGTCTCAGAATGAACTGAAGGAGGAGCAGATTAAATCCCAGCAGAAGATCCAGGAGAAGCAGAAGAGGGTGCAGGAGCTGAAACAGACTGTGGACACTATTAAGGTGAGTAATGAACACACACACACACACACACACACTCACACACACACACACATTTATAATGAGACTCACTAAACACATTTTGTGCATGTGTTCTAACAGAGGCGTTCACAGGCAGCAGTAGATGATAATGAGAAGATCTTTAATGAGATGATCAGCTCCCTGGTGAAAAGGCGCTCGGAGGTGACGGAGATGATCAGAGTTCAGGAAAAAGCTGAACTGAGTCGAGCTGAGCGACCTATAAAGCATCTAGAGCAGGAGATCGCTGATCTTCAGAGGAGAGTCAGTGATCTGGAGCAGCTTTCACACACCTGATCACATCCACTTCCTCCAGGTAACACTCGCTGTCTGATCTACAGAGGGCGCTGTTTCTCACAAAGTTTCCTCCTAAAAGCTCATTACAGCAACAATAAATGTTCCTGTCTGAGATCACAAGTGTGTCTTTGGTCTGATTCAGTCTGAGATTCATTCGTTTCTCTCCTCCACTTTTTTCCTTCTCTATGATGTGTTTCCTCTCTGTAGAGTTTCCCGTCTCTCTGTGTTTCTCCTGGATGTGACGACTCAGCCAGCTTCACTGTCAATCAACATCTCTCATTTGATGGAGTGAGGAAATCTGTTTCAGATCTGAAAAAACGAGTCGAGGAAATCTGTCAGGAGGAATTCAACAAAATCTGTCCACAAGGTAAACAAACAGTTTTGTCGGAAATTATTTATATGTTGTGTATCACAGATGAAGAGATAATTCATGGAACAGGAATAAGTGGAGGTCACGTATGCAGAAGAAGGTAGATAGCGTTCTCCTCTGAGTGTGTTCCACTGCCTTGTGAGACAGCATGAGCAGCAGATTGTAAAGATGCAGTTGTCTGGATTCTCATGTCTCTCAGGAAGCAGGTATTAGTGTTTCCTCTCACCAGATGATAACTGTCATATTAGTAGAGCCGTCTCTTGTGTGGGAAGTGGCAGGTGACCAAAAAATGGAATTACATTAAGATAAACTCACCAGACAGTCAGAAGATCTCATCTAGAATATCATAGTTGATGCTTCAATTCAGATCTGGAAAGTTTCCTCACTGGTGACGTCACTGAAGCGTCTGATACCAGCAAAGAATCACAACTTTCATATTTATGATGTAAAATGTTTCCACATAATTTTTCAGTCTCCATTTTGTCTCTGTGTCTCAACAGCTGCAGCAGTTCAGATGATTTTCACAGAACCAAAGAGCAGAGCAGATTTTCTGCAGTGTAGGTGTAACACACACACACACACACACACACAGAGTGTAAACATGTCTGTATTGATGATCTAAATCTGATCCATTTCTCCCTGATGACTGAAGTGTAATATTTAAAATAGTTCATGTAGAGCAGCATTAGGAGAACAGAAACACACACAAGTGTCTCACACACACTTATTATAAATCCTGTGATTAACATCAAACCTGTGGGCATTTTATTGTTCTAGATTTCTGTTATCTGACTCTGGATCCCAACACAGCACATCCTCAACTCATTCTGTCTGAGAAGAACAGAGTCGTGAGATGGAGTGAGAAAAAGCAGCGATACTCTGATCATCCAGAGAGATTTGACTTCTGGGTTCAGTTGTTGTGTAAAGAGAGTGTGTGTGGACGCTGTTACTGGGAGGTGGAGTGGAATGGTGGTGTTGTGTTTCTATCAGTTTCATATAAAGAGATCAGCAGGAAAGGAGAAGGTGATGAATGTGGGTTTGGATTCAACAGTCAGTCCTGGAGTCTGGAGTGTTCTTCTTCCTCTGTTTCTTTCTGTCATAACAACATCAAGACTGAGTTGCGTGGTCCAGCATCCTCCAAAGTAGGAGTGTATGTGGATCACAGTGCAGGAACTCTGTCCTTCTACAACGTTTTTGACACGATGAGGCTCCTCTACAGAGTCCACACCAAATTCACTCAACCTCTATACGCTGGATTGTTTGTAGGGTCTTACTCACCTGTGAAGTTATGTGATGCAAAGTGAAAAGTATGTGTAATATATAAAAATAAATTATAAAGGAGTCAAATTTTATTTTTCCATGAACTGCAACAGTAATTCTCTATGCAAAAATCTATAATACTAATGAATGAGTTTTCTAGAATTCTAGAATTCAAACATAATGTTTACTTCATACACTATTAGGAGATTTCTTACACTGAGATTTATCATTATGAGATTTGTTATGCTAAAATGAACATCAACATTAGTTTGACTTAAGATTGCAAAGATTAGATTGACTTAAGATTGCTCTTCCCCACACCTTCAAGAGGAACCACTGGAGATGTGGGACTCATTCAGAGACAATGCTAAACCTCACTAAGATCAACCCTCAGCCTAAGAAACCACGCTAACACCATTAGGCAACCATGATCTACCTGCCTTCTGACCACCATGATCCACCTACTAGCCGACCTTCATAACTGTTGGCTGATGATGTTACCCCCTAGAACTTTATCAACCAACAGGGAGGATCTGTAGCGTCTGGGTAGGATCATTTTGTGTATCAGCTAGATTACCTGTCCCAGGCATTCCTTTTAGCCTTTAACATCTGCATGTCAATCACAGAATGTGCCCCATGGTTTACACTTATATTGGGGGGGGAGTTCCATACTACAGTGTCGTACCCTCACACCAAAGACACAAAACAGGATAGTCCCTGGCCTCTCTAGCTAAATTTAAACGGGGAGGGGCATTCGATTGATAAGGCAATCCACTCTCTAAACTGGGCTCCAGTACGTCTGGGTGTGATGACCCCCCCTGGGTGTGGCTAGGGGACCTTTAAATGTCCTAAAGTCCCACCAATCGTTGCTCAAGAACCTTACTTCAAGACAGGACTCAAACCCTTTGAGACAGATCTTCCAGCAAGCTTTACCTCCAAGAATTCCTACTCTGATCTTCAGGAGAACCTGGCGGAACATCTAACTCCCTCCTAATGGACTCTTCAAGAACCTCCTTTTGTCTACCGCATCCTGATTCTTGTTTAGTCAAGTCAAGTCAAGTTTATTTCTATAGCGCTTTTCACAACAGACATTGTCTCATTGTTTAACAACAAAGCCAATGCAAGTAACTGTTTAACCAACTATTTAAATGTGTGATTAAGCTTGAGCCCCTTTATTAGGGTGAATTTGAATTTCTTGATGATTCTCATTTGGGTTGTGGACAATTAGAAGTTAAACTTGCCATTTTTTTTTTACTTCATCTCTTTCTTTTTTTCTTCTCTTCATCCCTCTGCATATTCTTAATTTCTTTTTTTTTTTATGTATGTTTGTGTAGTTTAGTTCTATGTTGTGTGGTCCCATTTATTAAACGCAGTATGCTCATAAGTAAATGTCTCTAAGTGCTGCTCACATTTCAAAGTCACTTTGATTATGCTAAATTACTTGTACGGTATAAAGTAAAGGGGGGATCATGTCTGTCTTGGCTGAAGAGATAATCTTCTGTAGAATTAATAAAAGATTATACCATCTGTTCGATGTTATACCATCTGTTAGAACAAAGAACAAACATGAATTTTTGCTTAAAACTGGACAAGTCTGCACACAGAGGTGTTTGACATGAAAGATTGACATACGGCGATGCCTCAACAAGTTGTTTAAGAATTTTTTATGTAAGGGAGCAGGTAGTTGGACCCAAATGCAGGACACCAGCGAGGTATATAATAAACGTCTTTATTAACAAAAAACAAAATCAGGCAAACCCAGATAAAACAACAGGGAGCAAGCATGTACCAGTATGAGGAGTAAAACATGGAAGGTGGGGTGGACACGGAAAACTCTGGGAAGGCGGAGGCGGACTGCCATAGGGTTGAGCACCTTGGAAATAGGGAAAGGGCCAATAAAGCAAGGGGCTAGCTTCCTGCACGTGACCTTCAGGGGCAGGTCCTTGGTGGGAAGCCAGACTCTCTGGCCAGGGGTTGGCCCAGCGGGCATAGGAATGGAAAGACCTGAGGAGAGCAGCCCGGATGTTTTTCCAGGCATGGCGGCAGCGCCTGAACAAGGCACCAGCTGATGGTACCGAGGTCTCAACTTCTTGAGAGGAAAAAACGGGTGGGTGGTAACCATAAGCAGCCTGAAAAGGGGAGAGGCTGGTGGCTGCGGACGGCAGAGTATTTTGAGCGTATTTAGCCCATATTAATTGAGATGCCCACGAGGCATTGTCATCGGTGCAAAGGATGTGAAGGGCCATCTTCAGGTCTTGGTTTAGCGTTTCAGCTTTCAGCCCGTTGGTCTGCAGGTAAAACCCGGAAGACAAGCTGACCGAGATACCCAGGAGGCGGCAGAATTCCCTCCAAAGTCAGTAAGCTGTGGGCCCCGGTCCGAGACTATATTGCTTGGGAGACCATGGAGCCGGAAGACACAGCACGTACATGGCAGAGGTGTTCATCCAGGGAGCGGTAAAGATGGTGGCCCCCTGGAGGAGCTCAAAGGCCGAAGACATCAAGGGCAAGGGGTACCGATTCTTAATGGTGATGGAGTTAAGTTCCCGGTAGTCACTGCAAGGGCGGAGGCTCTTGTCCTTCTTTTCCACAAAAAAGAAACCTGCCCCAGCCGAGGAAGAGAAAGGGCGGATAATACCAGATGCCAGGGACTCCCAGATGTAATCAGTCATAGTTTCCCTTTCAGGACCAGTCAGGTGGTAGAGGTGACCCCAGGGTGTGTAGTTCCTGGCAATAGATCAATAGAGCAATCATAAGGACGGTGGGGAGAAAGTGATAAGGGCCTGGCTTAACTGAAGACGGTGCCCAGATCATGATACTCTGCAGGAGCAGAACTGAGATCAGAGGGAGATTCCACCCACGAATGAGTAGGGATTCGAGGGGTTGCGGTGAGACAGCTGGCTTGACACGAGATTCCCCATTCCAACACCAGGCCACTGGTCCAGTCCAAGCGAGGGTTATGCCTCTGCAACCACGGGAAACCGAACATGGCAGGGGCTTGCGGTGGTGGGATGATGAGGAACGATAACCATTCACGATGTTGTTCCGTGGTGGAGATGAGAAGGGGTTTGGTGCAATTGGTGACCCGATGAAAGACATAGTCGTCAAAGGCATGGACCAGGAGAGACGCAGGGAGTGGTTCGGCCTCGATGCCCAGTTGGCAAGCAAATTCCTCATCCAAAAATACAGCGTCCGCCCCTGAGTCAACAAACACAGCTAATTCTTGATCTCAGCGTTTAGTCCCCGGATGAAAGTGTCATAGAGAGCGGTTCAATCCCACCCACTTTCTGCCACGGTGGTGCAAAAATCTGTGGCGTATTCGGCTGCAGATCGCCTGTCTTGAGTGGTCTGGAACAAGGACCAGGTGCCATCCTGCCGGGGGTAGCTGAGTCAAAGATCTTACGTAGCTCCTCGGAAAATGCATAGTAGGGGCACAGACTGAGGATTGACGTTCCCACTCCGCTGTGGCTTACCTTTTGGCCTTACCCGAAAGTAGGGAGATAACATAGTCCACCTTGGTAAGAAAGATGATGGCCAAAGCTGAAAGGTTATTTTGCAGTTCAACAGGAACCGCCTACACTCCCCCAGTTCTGGTAGATGAACCTCACACCGAGGCATCAGTGGCGGGATGGGCGCTGTGGTTGCTGACGTAGGCGGATAAGCAGTGGGGTTTTCTGAAACGGAGGCCTGAGCAACAGGGGCTTGGCCCATATATATATATATATATATATATATATATATATAATAGTCCACTTACAAAAAAACACAAAAACAAAGTGTTTGAAAACTTATGACAATATGCCGAATAATTCACATAGGTAAAAACGCACAAAAACAAAGTGTCCAAAAACTTAGGACCACAGCGCAGAATAGGGAATGGCCGAGAGAGGGAGCCAGGGAGAGAACAAAAGACAAAAGAAGAAAAGAACAACACAAACAAACCGTGACCGGCGGCAAAAACGAATCCGAGAAAAACCGGAAGATCAAAACGGTAACCAAAGGATCCGGGGAAAGAGAAATGAGGGGCAGAAAAGTCTCAAAAAAGATCAGGAAGCCGATGAGACAATCTGGCAGAGAACGCGAGAAATCAGCATCTATTTATGCAACGGCAATACGGCGACTGGGACAGTTGCAAGTTCGCACTACCCCGGAAGCAGGAGCTGCGGGAGAGGAAGAACCTAAAGTGCGCGCACCGCTGGCTGACATTTTGAGTGGTACATGTGCTGTAGGAAAGGAATAAGGTCACTGGCAGATGGATGATTATCAGAGAACAAACTGCATGATCTCACTTTTGCACACCCTACTCGCCAGATTTGGCTCCTGCAGACTTTGCTCTCTTCCTGAAGATGAAGATCCAGCTCAAAGGTCAACATTCTGACCCCATTGGGGAGATCCAGTGCAAATTGTAGAAGGTGTTTGACATGCTTTGAAAATAAGACACATTCCAAAACACATTCCAGTAGTGTCAGTAACGCTGGGAGCAATGTACTGCTATACAAGGGGACTATTTTGAAGGTGATAGTGTCTAAACATAGCTAACCCAGTTATTAGGGTTGCACAAGCCAGTGCACTCTTAGTGCCAGTCCCAAGCCTGGATAAATGGGGAGGGATGTGTAAGGAAGGACATCCAGCGTAAAACATGTGCCAAATGGTAGAAAGGTCGATATGTTATGTGTTCAGGAGACCAAGTGGAAAGGGAGTAAGGCCAGGAACATTGGAGGTGGGTTTAAACTGTTCTATCATGGTGTGGATGGAAACAGAAATGGTGTAGGGGTGATTATGAAGGAAGAGAACAATAAGAGTGTAGAGGAGGTGAAGAGTTTCTGATAGAGTGATGAATGTGAAGCTGGAAGTTGAAGAGATGATGATAAATGTCATCAGTGCCTGTGCTCCACAAGTGGGCTGTGAGATTGAGGAGAAGGAAATATTCTGAAGGGAGTTAGATGAAGTGGTAGAAGGTGTACCAAGGAATGAAAGATTGGTGATTGGGACAGACTTTAATGGGGATGTAGGTGAAGGGAACAGAGGTGATGAGGAGGTGATGGTAGGTATGGCCTTAAGGAGAGGAATGTGGAAGGGCAGATGATGGTAGATTTTGCTAAATGGATGGAAATAGCAATAGAAAATACTTATGTTAAGAAGATGTGCGCTTTAGCTCTTTAGCTTTAAGAAGATGTGTGCTTTAGCTTTATCTTGAATCTACTCTCTTCTGGTAAGGTTTATTAGATTGGTTAGGTGATTAATCAAGGGTAGTTTCAGTCTCACTTGAGGTGTGAATTTTGGGCAGGGCTTACTCACTTATATTGAAGGTGCTCCCTTTAGGTAGGTAGCCCCCCTAAAAACAGTAACGCCAAGTGTTTATTTAGAAAGTCTTATTTGTACTTTTTCTTTTTAAAACACATTGACCTCAAATTGGGAGATCAGTCATGTGCCTCAAACCCATCTCTGTAGTCATCTCTTACAGACACAGACGTTTCTATCTACAGAACAGATGTCACATTGTCAGTAATCTCATCTACCCTCCCCTGTTGTCTCAATCTTAAACAGTGGTGGTCGGTGGGCTCTGGAATTGCCAGTCTGCTGTAAGGAAAGCTCACTTTATCACAGGCTTGGCTTCCCACTACACCTTCAACTTTCTGGCACTTACTGAGACCTGGATATCCCCACAGAACACTGCTACACCAGCTGCTCTGTCTTCTGCCTATGCTTTCTCTCACTCACCAAGAGAAACTGGTAGAGGTGGTGGTACAGGTCTACTTTTATCACTGAGATGTTTCACACCTCTCCCTTTGTCTCATTTAACCTTGTCTTCTTTTGAATTCCATGCAGTTTCAGTTACCTCTCCAATTAACCTTTTCATCATTGTCATCTACCGCCCCCTTGGAGACTTCCTAGAAGAGATGGACACACTCCTCAGTACTTTCCCCTCTGACAGCACCCCTCTGTCAGTTTTTGGTGACTTCAACCTCCCATCTGACAAACTTCAGTCATCTTGCCTCTTGCCTTTTCTGAATACCTTCTCCTTGACATTTAACAGCTGCCCTCCAAAACACAAGGGAGGAAATGTCCTGGACCTGGTTTTCACCCGCCCTACTCCAGCTACAGACATGACTGCCACGCCACTTCCAATCTCTGATCAACCATGGACCTCCTTTGCCCCTTGACTACAAAACCCAAGAAGTCTTCTTGTCCAACACCGTGGCTGTCTGAGGTTTTGCGCAGCAATCAACGAGAACTCAGAGCTGCAGAGAGGAAGTGGAAAAAATCACAACTCGATGTAGACCTCGCATCTTACCGCACACTCCTGACCAGATTTTCATTGGAGGTGACTTCTGCCAAAACTCCCTTCTACAAGGAAAAGCTTGAGGCCTCTGCACAAGATCCTCGTAAGCTCCACAACATCTTCTCTTCATTACTCAACCCCCCTGCTGCACCTGCTCCATCCTCCCTGACTGATAATGACTTTGCCTTCTATGATGAGAAGATTAAGAAAATCTGCCAGACTTTCACTTCCTCCCCAACAATGACTACACAACACAACCAACAATCCAAGCTTCTCAACCTTAACAGAAGATGAGATACTGCAAGTCATCCAATCACACATGATCTCCTGCCCTTCATCTCCACAATCATCAATGGGTCATTAACATCTGGCTATGTACCAACTACCTTCAAGCAAGCAAGGGTCGTTCCCATCTTGAAAAAACCTGCTCTGGATCCATTAGACATCAGCAACTACAGACCGGTATCACTTCTCTCCTTTCTTTCTAAATCTCTGGAACGCACTGTTTTTAACCAACTGTCTGTCTATCTCTCACAGAACAACCTCCATGATCCTGACCAGTCTGGGTTCAAAGCGGCACATTCCACAGAGACAGCCCTTTTGACTGTTTCTGAAGAAGTGCATGCTGCTTGGTCAGCCAAGCTGTCATCTGTACTTATCTTCCTGGACCTTCCAGCAGCATTTGACACAGTCAACCACAAGACACTTTTGTCAACCCTCAAGAGCCTCGGTATCCGCGGAACAGCATGGGAATGGTTTGTTTCCTACCTGGAAGGTCGCTTATACCAGGTAACATGTATGGGGATCCACATCTGCCCCATGCAGACTCACCACTGGTGTCCCACAAGGCTCGGTACTTGATCCCCTCCTTTTCTCCCTCTATACCCACTCCATTGGTGAAGTCATATTCTCACATGGCTTTTCTTATCACTGCTATGCAGATGACACTCAACTAATCTTTTCTTTCCATTCATCAGATACCATAGCTTCCGCTCGGATCTCAGCATGCTTGACAGACATATCTTCATGGATGAGTGCTCACCAACTAAAACTCAACCCCAGCAAAACAGAACTGCTGGTCATCCCAGGCGATTCATCTCCAGGTCAAGATCTCCAAATAACACTTAATGACTCTGCTCTCCCCTTTAGTCACTGCTCTTAACCTTTGGATAACTATGGACAATGAACTGTCCTTCTTCCCACATGTCGCTAATGTGATTTGTTCTTGTAGATTTCTTCTCTACAACCGCCGAAGGATTCGACCATTTCTGTCCACACAGGTTGCCCAGGTGCTTGTTCAGTCTCTTGTGATTTCAAGACTCGACTATTGCAACTCTCTGCTGGCAGGTCTTCCCCTGAACGCTATCCATTCGCTGCAAATGATCCAAAACGCAGCTGCACGGCTTGTGTTCAATCAGCCCAAGTTCTCCCACCCCACCCCACTGCTGCGCTCCCTTCACTGGCTTCCAGTAGCTGCACGTATCAGATTCAAAACACTGATGTTTGCCTACAAGGCCAAAAATAGTCCAGCGTCATCTTACCTCAGTGACCTCATCACATCTCGCACTGCACCACGCTGTCTGAGATCCTTCAGCACTGCTCGGCTGGTACCACCTTTTCTCAGAATGCGAGGTCAGTACACTTCAAGGCTATTTTCTGTTCTGGCACCAAGGTGGTGGAATAAACTGCCCCTAGATGTCCGTACAGCGGAGTCCCTGATTATATTCAAGCGACGACTGAAGACCTACCTGAAACACCTAAATTAGCACTTTTCAGGTTTGTAGAATTCTAGGGTTGTATTTATATTAGGTTTGTAATCTGGCGTACCAGTGTAAATGTTTAAATTACTAGAGATTTAAAGCACTTTTGTACGTCGCTCTGGATAAGGGCGTCTGCTAAATGCCACAAATGTAAATGTAAAAATGTAAAGATAGAGGACCACAGAGTGGTGTATAAGAGTGGAGGAAGGTGCACACAGGTGCACAATGTTCTATGTAGGAGATGCAACCTGAAGGAGATTGAAGACTGTAATGTGTTGGCAGGGGACAGTGTAGCTAGATAGCATCGAATGGTGGTCTGTAGGATGGTTTTGGAGGTGAGGAAGAAGAGGAGGAGAGTGAGGATGATGGAAGATTGGGCAACTACTGCAGAAGTGATAAGGAAGACAGCTAGAAAGGTACTTGGTGTGGCATCTGGAAATAGAAAGGAAGACAAAGAAATGTGATGGTGGAATGAGGAAGTGCAGGAAAGCATAAAAAGAAAAAGGTTGGAGAAACAGAATTGGAATCGACATGATGAGAAAGGTAGGCAGTAGTACAAGGAGCAGGTAAAGAGGGATGTGGCGAAAAGGCCACTAAGTAAGGAGATTGGCCATGCAGAGGGACCGAGCTGGGAAGGATGTGCTGCAAATCAGAGCAATAAAGGGTGCAGATGGAAATGTGTTGACTAGTGAGGAGAGTGTGTTGAGAAGATGGAGGGAGTATTTTTAGCAACTGATGAATGAGGAAAATGAGAGAGAGAAGGTTGGATGGTGTGAAGATGGTGAAGCAGGAAGTGGATAGGATTAGTAAGGAGGAAGTGAGAGCAGGGATTGAGAGGATGAAAAGTCAAAAGTGGTACTATCTTTAAGAATAAGGGAGATGTGCAGATCTGCAGTAACTACAGGGGAATAAAGTTGATCAGTCACACCATGAAGTTATGGGAAAGAGTAGTGGAAGCCAGGCTGAGGGAAGAAGTGACCATCTGTGAACAGCAGTATGGTTTCTTGCCAAGGAAGAGCATCACAGACACATTATTTACTTTGAGAATGTTGATGGAGAAGTATAAAGAATATCAGAAGGAGTTGTATTGTCTGTTTGTGGATTTAGAGAATGCGTATGACAGGGTAAAGAGAAGAGTTGTGGTATTTGTGGCAGCAGGGCACGAGTGAAGGGCAGAGCCGGACGGAACGAGCGGTAATAAACATCTGCAGCTGATGAGAGTAATCAGTGCTCTCTGTTTCCAATACCAACACTAATAAAGAGGAGAGAGATGCCAACCTCGAGAGAGTCACCAAGCAAAAAGACAAGAGGAAGGGTTGCCGAACGGGGAGTAAGCGCGAACAGGTGCCGGTGGAGAGACGTGCCGGTCTGCAAGGAAACTCGGGCGGCGCAAGAGAGAAAGCGGCCGATCCGCGAGTGAGACGGGCGGATGCCAAAGGAAGCCCGTGCTGATCCGGGAGAGACTGCCGGCAAACGTCGGGAAGGAAAGGCGCCCCGAACCGCGAGTGTGTGGCGTGAATACTGGAAAGGAAAGTGCCACGGTGAAAGAACGAAAGTAAATAAAGATGGCTCTGCTTGGTGAACTATTGCCTGCCTGTCTTTCTTCCAGTACAGGGTCAGTGAGTTTGTTACAGTATTGTATGAGGAAGTCTGATGTGGCAGAGAAGTATGTGAGGGTGGTGCAAGACATGTATGAGGACAGTGGGACAGCATTGAAGTGTGCAGTAGGAACGACAGATTGGTTTAAAGTGGAGGTTGGACTGCATCAAAGATCGGCTCTGAGCCCTTTCCTGTTTGCAGTGGTGATAGACAGGTTGACGGATGATGTCAGACAGAAGACTCCGTGGACTATGATGTTTGCGGATGATATTGTGATTTGTCGTAAAAGTAGGGAGCAGGTTGAGAAGAGCCTGGAGATCTGGAGGTACGTGCTGAGAGAAGGGAATGAAAGTCAGTAGGAGTAAGACAGAGTACATGTGTGTGAATGAGAGGGAGGGCACACAACCTGAGATGTTGTATGGTTTAGAGACTGTGGCATTGAGTAAGAGACAGGAGGTGGAGCTGGAGGTAGCAGAGCTGAAGATGTTGAGGTTTTTGTTGGAAGGGATGAGGATGGACAAGATTAGAAATGAGTTTATTAGAGGGACAGCGCATGTAGGACATTTTGGAGACAAGGTGAGGGAGGTGTGATTGAGATGGTTTGGACATGTGCAGAGGAGGGACAAAAAGTATATCGGTAGGAGAATGCTGAGAATAGAGCCACCAGGAAGGAGGAAAAGAGGAGGAGGAGGTTTATGGATGTGGTGACGAAAGACATGCAGGTAGTTGGGTTGAAAGAGGCAGATGTAGAGGACAGGGGGGTATGGAGAAGGATTATCCGCTGTGGCAAATAATGTTATTTGGTAATGTTATTTACATGAACCTCAAAGGAAAGACTAGAGTCAATAATACACACTGAGACAGAAAGACCATCCAGAGATATGCAATCCGAGAGTTTACTTCTAGCTGCATGTGGTCCAAGTAAAAATACTTCTGTCTTAACAGAGTTAACCAGAAGGAAGGTATCAAGCAACCACTGTCTATTATAAGACTATATTGTTCCCTAGAAGACTGAACTTTCTGTGTTTAAAGTCACGCCCACTCTGTTTCACACTATAGAACACATAGAACCAGGAAGTTTATTTTGGAGAAAACAAAACTTGTAGCCTCTCTCTCTCTCTCTTACACACACATACACACACACACACACACACACACACACACACACACACAGCAGGAAAATGGCAGAAGCCAGTATTTCAGTAAATCAGGATCAGTTCATCTGTCCAGTGTGTCTGGATCTCCTGAAGGATCCAGTGACTATTCACTGTGGACACAGTTTCTGTAAGGTGTGTATTAATAGTCACTGGAATCAGGAGGACAGGAAGAGCATCTACAGCTGCCCCCAGTGTAGAGAAACTTTCACTCCGAGGCCTGTTCTACGCAGGAACAACATGCTGGCTGAAGTGGTGGAGAAACTGAAGAAGACTGAACTCCAAGCTGCTTCTCCTGCTCACTGTTACGCTGGACCTGGAGATGTGGACTGTGATTCCTGCACCGGGAAAAAATGCAAAGCAGTCAAGTCCTGTCTGATGTGTCTGGCCTCCTTTTGTGAAGATCATCTTAAACCTCACTATCAGTCTCAGGCTTTCAAAATGCATGAGTTAGTTGAAGCCTGTGAAAATCTACGAAAGAAGATCTGCTCTCAGCACGACAAACCGATGGAGATCTACTGCCGTACTGACCAAAGCTTCATCTGTTACTTGTGTATGACAGATGAACATAAACACCATGATACAGTTTCAACTACTGCAGAAAGAAGTAAAAAACAGGTTAGAACTGAACATTATTATTATTATTATTATTTTAAAATTCATACAAATACTATGTCTAGCCTAATTTCTATTCAGTATTCTGTGAAGAAGTATGAAACAGGTCAGACCAGTCAGTGTTCTTTAAACAACTAACAACATTCTTACAGCATTTTATAGCTAGTTTCACATGACTGTGTTAAATATCTTCAGCACTGTTATTATAACGCTGTGTAACCGGGTTGACTAGGTGTGCCGACAGAGTAGAGGATCCATATACAGGTTGTCAGAGGGAAACTGTTACAGTCAAGTTCGACTGGCAAAACACGCGTGTAGCACACTGCACGCATTAATACATCCGAGATAGACTTTTTTTAAATAAAAATTGTTAAACAGGCCGAGTCGACAACAGCAAACAGTAATATCCAAGAATAGACATAAGGGATATCCAAAAAAGAGGCAATGGTCAAGGCAGGCAGCAATCAATCATAAAACGAGGTCAACAGTCTAAAGGTATAAAATGTGAAGGCAGTGGTACAGGAAAACATGGAAACATGGAAACACTGGCTGGCGTAAATAAAACATACAATCCATTTGGTAGTTAATACACAGCATGAGTGAGTGATTGTGTCTGTTTCTGTGTCCCTTTTAATGTCCCCCTGGGAGGACATTAAGCTCCTGGGAGAAGTCTGTAACTGGTTCCCAGGCAGGGGCTTCGGGGAACTGCAGTCTGATAGGACACAGTCTTGGTGGTCATGGTGCACTCTGGTAGAGAGTGGAAGGAATGACATGGACCGGATACATGACACGCTTACATTGAAATTATTTGTAGCAAAATAATCACTTGTAATCATTCTGTTAGTTTCTAATACATTTTTTTTTTGTACATTTATGTGGAAGTCACACGCAAGTACCAGCCCCCCCCTTAACCAAAAGACATGCGATTGAGGAATGTGAAAAAGAAATCTGAGCCCCAAGCTGGATTTCTACCCAGCTTCTGTGAAAACCAGCCTTAGAGCCACAAGTCAAATTAACACATCTCGAGTCATTTCCAAGACTTCATGGATTGACCTGGATACATCTGCCTTAACCAAATAGGATTAGTGATCATATCATTGTAGGCCACTACACAAATACAGTTATAACTAGGAGCAACTTTATGTATACAAACCACAGAACCTGCACAAACCTTGTAACATGAAAAACTCCTCATAGATAGTAACCCAAGTTCAGGATTGAGCCTTGAACTGTGTGTCTGTGTAATGTGTGTGAACTGAGAACAACTAGTGTATTAACACGGACTTTCACTCAACCTTTAGTTACTTCAGAACTCCATTTAATGGTAGAGAGGAAGTAAAGTACAGGTAGTCATCAACTTACGATCTATGCAACTTACGACCATTCAACATTCGACCATTACGACCACAATCGCTAGACGCGGCGTACGACAGTGCGTACCAGCTTCTGGCATAATTTCACAGTACTGTACATATAGCCTACTCTACTTACGACCAAATCGTGTTACGACCGCTCTGTCGGTCCCAATTGGGGTCGTAAGTCGACGACTACCTGTAAAAACTTTCTGAATGTGAGTGGATTCATGGTGCATTTCAGTACAGAGAATATCACTGTTCATGTTCACAACAACATGCACACAACAGAAATGCAATGTTTCTTAATCTCATGATGTTTTTATTTAGTTTTATTTATTACAACAATTCTGTATAACACAATAAAATCTATTTGAAATTTATTTTATTTGGTCTCAGAATGAGCTAAAGAAGAAGCAGATTAAATCCCAGCAGAAGATCCAGGAGAAGCAAAAGAAGGTGCAGGAGCTGAAACAGACTGTGGGCACTATTAAGGTGAGAAGTGAAAACATATATAACTTTATATATATGGGTACGGAAAGTATTCAGACCCCCTTAAATTTTTCACTCTTGTTACATTGCAGCCATTTGCTAAAATCATTTAAAATAATTTCTTTTCCTCATTAATGTACACACAGCACCCCATATTGACACAAAAAACACAGAATTGTTGACATTTTTGCAGATTTATTAAAAAATTTAAACTGAAATATCACATGGTCCTAAGTATTCAGACCCTTTGCTGTGACACTCATATATTTAACTCAGGTGCTGTCCATTTCTTCTGATCATCCTTGAGGTGGTTCTGCACCTTCATTTGAGTCCAGCTGTGTTTGATTAAACTGATTGGACTTGATTAGGAAAGCCACACACCTGTCTATATAAGCCCTTACAGCTACAATGCATGTCAGAGCAAATGAGAATCATGAGGTCAAAGGAACTGCCTGAAGAGCTCAGAGACAGAATTGTGGCAAGGCACAGATCTGGCCAAGGTTACAAAAAAATGTCTGCTGCACTTAAGGTTCCTAAGAGCACAGTGGCCTCCATAATCCTTAAATTGAAGACGTTTGGGACGCCAAAGAACCCTTCCTAGAGCTGGCCGTCCGACCAAACTGAGCTATCGGGGGAGAAGAGCCTTGGTGATAGAGGTAAAGAAGAACCCAAAGATCACTGTTGCTGAGCTCCAGAGATGCAGTGGGGAGATGGGAGAAAGTTGTAGAATGTCAACCATCACTGCAGCCCTCCACCAGTCGGGGCTTTATGGCAGAGTGGCCCAACGGAAGCCTCTCCTCAGTGCAAGACACATGAAAGCCTGCATGGAGTTTGCTAAAAAACACCTGAAGGACTCCAAGATGGTGAGAAATAAGATTCTTTGGTCTCTTGAGACCAAGATAGAACTTTTTGGCCGTAATTCTAAATGTGAAAAAAACCAGGCACTGCTCATCACCTGTCCAATACAGTCCCAACAGTGAAGCATGGTGGTGGCAGCATCATGCTGTGGGAGTGTTTTTTAGCTGCAGGGACAGGATGACTGGTTGCAATCGAGGGAAAGATGAATGCGGCCAAGTACAGGAATATCCTGGACGGAAACCTTCTCCAGAGTGCTCTGGACCTCAGACTGGGCCGAAGGTTTACCTTCCAACAAGACAATGACCCTAAGCACACAGCTAAAATAACGAAGGAGTGGCTTCACAACAACTCCGTGACTGTTCTTGAATGGCCCAGCCGGAGCCCTGACTTAAACCCAATTGAGCGTCTCTAGAAAGACCTAGAAATGGCTGCCCACCAACGTTTACCATCCAACCTGACAGAACTGCAAAGGATCTGCAAGGAGGAATGGCAGAGGATCCCCAAATCCAGGTGTGAAAAACTTGTTGCATCTTTCCCAAAAAGACTCATGGCTGTATTAGTTCAAAAGGGTGCCTCTACTAAATACTGAGCAAAGGGTCTGAATACTTAGGACCATGTGATATTTTAGTTTTTCTTTTTTAATAAATCTGCAACAATGTCAACAATTCTGTGTTTTTCTGTCAATATGGGGTGCTGTGTTTACATTAATGAGGAAAAGAAATGAACTTAAATGATTTTAGCAAATGGCTGCAATATAACAAAGAGTGAAAATTTAAGAGGGTCTGAATACTTGAATACTGAATACTACCGACCTGGTTATGTCGACGGCCTAGGGGATGCCAAAAAACGTCGAGATAACCGATGATCGAGATAAACGAAAACCAATATGGCGGCAATATATTAACATGCTTGAAATTTCTTTATGTACATGATGCGCGTTATTAACCAGTTAGCCTTCGACACAGATTTTGGGACTCACAGCTGAAATTCCTTACCTAACTTTAAATGTTAACAGTTCCTGATAAAAGTGGGCTTCATACACAATTTAAATATGTCTAAAATAAAGACACTTTGAGTTTTACTGTCCAATATTCACTGTTGATATTGTTCAAAAAATAATAAGTTATAGATGAGTAAGTACTGTAGAAAAAAAATTCCGTAAATACATTTTTTTCTATTCATATTTAAATACATGAAATCTGTCCTATAGCAATCCAGAAAAGTAATAGGTTGCCACATGTCTCATGAGTTTATATTTTAAATTGAATGAAGATCATAAAAAATTAGATTTCTACAAACATTCATCTGATACTATGTCTGTTTCGCCCCTCTCCACCCACATTTTAGGACTTACAGCTGAAATGCTCTACCTTTAAATGTTAACAGTACCTGATAAAAATGTGCTACATGCACAATTTAAATATCTTTGAAAAGAAGACACTTTGAGCTTTACTGTCCATCATCAAAGTTGATCTTGCTCAAAAAAATATTAAGTTATAGATGATGAAGTCCAATAGATATACATTTCCTGCATTGAACATTATTTTATTTCATATATAAATACATGAAATCAGTCCTGGAGCAATCCAGAAAAGTACTGGGTTGAAAGCCACATGTCTCATGAGTTTATATTTTAAATTTTATGAAGATTTTCATAACAAATGAGATTCCTACAAACATTTATCTGAGACTGTGTCTGATCCTTTTCTCCTCCCCCTGTTTGAGAGACACCTGCTTTGTTCTACATGTTTGGGGATATTGATATTGATTTGGCATTCATATTGATGGCCAGGTAGCCAGACAAGCTTTTGTTCTACAGTCATGGCCATTCATATTGATGTCTGGCCATTCCAAACTCAACAATACACACACACACACACAAACTTACTTTTCAAGCATTTCTCTTATAAAAACAAACAGGCAATAAAACCAATAAAATCGTATAAAACTATTGTCAGGCAAAAGAACGTGCCGGAAACCGAAGTAAAATCCACAAGGCTTTTTAATGAAAAAAGAAAAGGGCAAAGCACAAAAAAGGAAACCCCAGGTTTACTAAACCAGGTAAGAGCTGTGATCAGGCAAAAGCAAAACAAAAACCCCCTAGAGTCACGTAGTCAATGAAAACACAATACTGAGTATCTTGGGTAGTCCGACAGTGTTCTATGCCTAAGCTGTAGAACGGACAATGAGCTGGTGGAGGAACAGGGGTTATATAGTATGGGAGCTGATGAGGGCCAGGTGTAGCTGATTAGTAAGTGGGAGAGTGGCTTGGAGTGATAAGTGAAGGTGTGGCTGGTGGATCCCTGACAGTACCCCCTCCCCCAGGGGCGGCTCCCGACGCCCTAACCCTGCGCCTGGGTCGACCCCGACCCCGGGACGCTGGCCGAAGCGGATGAGCGGCGTGGAACTCCTCCAGGAGCGCTGGATCCAATATGTCCTGCCTCGCCACCCATGATCGTTCCTCAGGGCCGTAGCCCTCCCAGTCCACGAGGTATTCCAGTACCCTGCCCCGACGACGAGAGTCCAGCACCTCCCGTACCGTATAGACCGAGGGTTGTTCCAATACTTCGGGCGGAGGGGGCCTGACCTCGCTGGGGCGTTGGGCAGTCGGTGGATGGTGTGGCTTGAGAAGTGACACGTGGAAGGTGGGGTGTATCCGGTACTGCGGCGGGAGTTCCAGACGGTATGCCGCCTCGTTGACCTGCCTTTCGATCCTGAACGGTCCGATGTACCGGGGGCTCAACTTCCGGCAGGGGAGCCGCAGTCGGAGATCTCTGGTGGATAGCCAGACCCAGTCTCCGGGCCTGTAAGCGGGGGCTTCCGACCTTCGTGCATCCGCATGTCGCCGGGTTTCCCTCACTGCCCTGCGCAGCTGAGTGTGTGCAGCCTCCCATGTCCGGACGCTTTCCCGGAACCAGTGGTCCACCGCGGGCACATTGGAGGGCTCATCGGACCAGGGAAACAGTGGGGGTTGAAAACCCAACACGCATTGAAAAGGCGTGAGACCTGTGGTGTCTTGGCGCAACGAGTTCTGTGCGTACTCCGCCCAGGGCAGGAACCGGCTCCACTCCTCCTGGTCCTGATGGCAATATGTCCTCAGGTACCTCCACAGCTCTTGGATCTTTCGCTCGGTCTGGCCGTTCGACTGGGGGTGGTAACCGGACGACAGGTTAACGGTGACTCCCAGTAGTCGGAAAAACGCCCTCCATACATGTGAGGTGAACTGAGAGCCCCGGTCAGACACTATCTCCTCCGGGAGGCCGAAGTTGCGGAAGACGTGATGGAAGAGCGTCTCCGCGGTTTCCAGAGCTGTGGGAAGGCCTCGGAGAGGGACAAAGCGGCAGGCCTTGGAGAACCGATCGACGACCACAAGAATGCAGGTGAAACCCTCCGACCGTGGCAGGTCTGTGACAAAGTCTATGCCACTATGTGACCATGGCCTTTGTGGAGTAGGTAGGGGGACTAGTTTGCCCATTGGTAGATGTCGGGGAGTTTTTGAGATGGCACAGATGTTGCAGCCTCGGACGAACTCGGCCACTGTGTTGCTCATACCTGGCCACCAGTATCGCCCCTGAACCAGACGCAGGGTCTGCCTCCTGCCTGGGTGCCCTGAACCGGGGACTTCGTGAACTGCTCTAAGTAAGGCCTGTCGACACACTGGAGGAACAAAGGTCCGGTCCTCGGGACAACCAGGGGGCGTCGGTTCTCCTCTTGTGGCTCTGCGGATGTTCTCGTCCAACTCCCATATGATCAGGCTCAGAATGATCGTCGGAGGCAAGATAGGCCCGGGCTCGGTGGGTTCTTCAGGTCCATACACCCTGGAGAGAGCATCGGCCTTGCCGTTCTTTGATCCTGGCCGATAGGTGATGCTGAAGTTAAACCGGGTAAAAAAGAGAGCCCACCGTGCCTGACCGGGATTTAGGCGCTTGGCCTCACGGAGGTACTGAAGGTTCTTGTGATCCGTGATGACTATGAAAGGATGGACAGCCCCCTCCAGCCAGTGTCTCCACTCCTCCAGGGCCAGTTTGATGGCTAGGAGTTCCCGGTTACCGATGTCGTAATTCTGTTCCGCTGGAGACAGCTTTTTTGAGAAGTAGGCGCAGGGATAGAGTCGAGGGGGAGTCCCCGACTGCTGGGAGAGGGTGGCCCCTACGCCCGTGGAAGACGCGTCCACCTCGACAACAAACGGGAGCTGGGGGTCAGGATGACGGAGAAGCGGAGCGGCACAGAACCTCGTGCGTAGCTCCTCGAAGGCCTTTTGTGCTTCTGGGGTCCAGGAGAGAGTCTTGGCTTTTCCTCGCTGGAGAGACGCGAGTGAGGCGGTAACCAGGCTGAAACCTCCAATGAACCGGCGGTAGAAGTTTGCGAAGCCAAGAAACCTCTGGAGTTCCTTGATTGAGGTGGGAATGGGCCAATCCCTTACGGCCATCACCTTCCTTTCATCCATCCTGATGCCTGCTGCGTTGATGTTGTAACCCAGGAACTGTATCTCCGAGCGATGGAATTCACACTTGGGAAGGTTGAGATATAGTCGGTGTTCTCGCAGCCGGGTTAGGACCTGGGTGACGTGCTTGTGGTGTTCTTGCAGCGTCCTGGAGTAGATCAGTATGTCGTCGATGTAAACAATTACGAACCGATGGAGGAAGGGACGGAAAACCTCGTTCATACAGTTTTGAAAGACCGCCGGCGCAATGGAAAGGCCATACGGCATGACCCGGTACTCATAGTGACCAGAGGGAGTAATGAACGCCGTCTTCCACTCGTCCCCTTCGCGGATGCGCACCAGGTTGTACGCGCTTCGGAGATCCAGCTTGGTGAAGACGCGAGCCTCACGTAGTTCTTCCAAGGCCGCTGGGACCAGGGGGAGCGGGTACGGAAGCGGGGCGATCTGTGCATTAAGGCCCCTGTAGTCGATGCAAGGGCGCAATCCCCCGTCCTTCTTTGCCACGAAGAAGAAGCTAGAGGCCGCCGGGGAGGAAGACTGGGTGATGAAGCCCTGTCGGAGGGCCTGTTGGATGTAGCCCTCCATTGCTTGGTGTTCCGGGGCTGACAAGGGGTAGACCCGGCCCTTTGGTAGCTTAGCCCCAGGCTTTAGATCAATGGCACAGTCCCACGGCCGGTGTGGGGGTAACTGAGTGGCGGCCTCCTCACTAAAGACGTCAGAGAAGGCCTGATATTCATGCGGGATTTCCACCTGAGCGGGTTGGGGAGCTCCTTCCACTTGAGTAGCTGCCAGGGTTAAGACGGTCTTGAGGGGAGTCGGGAGTGGACGTAAACACTTCTGCCGGCAGGCGGGGCTCCACTCCAAGATGTCGCACGGGTCCCAGGAACAAGTGGGGGAGTGCTTGGCTAACCAGGGACGACCCAGGATCACGTCCACTGTCGAATTCTCCAGTACGAGAAGTCGAATCTCTTCTTGGTGTAGCACTCTGACTTGGAGGACGATAAGTGGAGCACAGTACTTCACCTTGCCCTTCCCTAATGGTCGTCCCTGGATGGTCTGGACGGCCAGTTCCTGGGATCCCCTCTGCCGGCGTAGCTGGAGGCGTTCTAGACACGCCTGGGAGATGAAGTTCCCCGCGGATCCTGAGTCAACTAGGGCAGTAGCCGATAGAGAGAGAGCAGGGGTTACCAAGGTGACCCTGAGCGTAGACAGATGAGTAATGTCCGAAGAAAGCGTGACAGTACTCACCGTCCTACGAGGAGGCCTCACAGGACATTGGGCCACGCGATGTCCTCTCTCTCCACAGTAGAGGCAAGCTCCAGCCACCCACCGGCGCTCCCTTTCTTGCCGAGACAGCCGCTGTGACCCGAGTTGCATGGGTTCGGGTTCTGGAGTTGTTTGCGCTGCCATAGCCTGTGCTGGTTCGACCTCGGAGGATTTGCAGGCGGCCAGGTGTTGAGAGACTCGGATGGATCTCTGAATGAAAGCCTCAAGCCCCAGAGAGTCATCATAAGTGGCCATCGCCAGCCGGAGCTCCTGATTTAGGCCTCTGCGATATACAGCCAACAGCGCCTTTTCATCCCAAACAGCAGATGCCGCCAGAGTGCGGAAGCGGAGGCTGTAACTGGACACGCTGTCTGTCCCCTGGTGGAGGTTGAGCAGCTGATCAGCGGTTGAAGTATCCCCGGGGGCGGTGCTAAATACCTCGGTGAAATTACTCGTGAAAGCGGCGTATGACGTCAGGGCCGGGCTCGCTGCGCTCCAGAGCGCTCTTGCCCACGCTAGCGCTCTTCCGGTGTGCAGCGAAATCAGAAACGCGACCTTGGCTCGTTCGCTAGGAGAACACTGTGTCAGCCCGCTTGAGCACTTCAGGCATTACCGCCTCAATCACCGAGGAAACGCCCACTCCCAACCAGCTGCACGGATATGGCGTCTAATTTTCTGGCACTTATAAGGACGCCTGAATCCTCCAGACAGTGCCAGATTGTCTTTAGGCTTGCCCTGATCACTCTCCAGCGTATTCTCTGTTTTGTTTGTTCTTTTGTTTCTGACCTGTTCATTCTGTCCTCCGGTTTTCGGCTCGGCTCGGCTCTCGCTGAACGCGCTCCCGTTTCCGGCTCGGAATCCTCACCCTCCGCGCACATCGGCTCCCTGAATCGGCTCCCTGAATCGGCTCCCTGAATCGACTCCCTGAATCGACTCCCTGAATCGGCTTCCCGATTCAGCTCTGCACAGCCTTTCTTCCCTGCTTCTTTTGCATCTGCCTTGGATCCTATAACCTGAACTTTCTGACACACTGTGGTCGCATCTCGATGTAGATGGCCGCCTGGAGCAGGAAGCCATGACATTCTGCCACTTCAAAAACGGCGACTTAATACGCGAGTTAACCGAGGTCGAGATAAGTGGGTTCGACTGTATATAGATATATATAATATATAAACTCTTACTGTGTGTGTGTGTGTGTGTGTGTGTGTGTGTGTGTGTTCTAACAGAAGCGGTCACAGGCAGCAGTAGATGATAATGAGAAGATCTTTAATGAGATGATCAGCTCCCTGGTAAAAAGGCGCTCGGAGGTGACGGAGCTGATCAGAGTTCAGGAAAAAGCTGATCTGAGTCGAGCTGAACAACACCTGAAACATCTGGAGCAGGAGATCACTGATCTTCAGAGGAGAGTCAGTGATCTGGAGCAGCTTTCACACACACCTGATCACATCCACTTCCTCCAGGTAACACTCACTGTCTGATCTACAGAGGGCGCTGTTCCTCACAAAGTTTCCTCCTAAAAGCTCATTACAGCAACAATAAATGTTCCTGTCTGAGATCACAAGTGTGTCTTTGGTCTGATTCAGTCTGAGATTCATTCGTTTCTCTCCTCCACTTTTTTCCTTCTCTATGATGTGTTTCCTCTCTGTAGAGTTTCCCGTCTCTCTGTGTTTCTCCTGGATGTGACGACTCACCCAGCTTCACTGTCAATCAACATCTCTCATTTGATGGAGTGAGGAAATCTGTCTCAGATCTGAAAAAACGAGTCGAGGAAATCTGTCAGGAGGAATTCAACAAAATCCGTCCACAAGGTAAACAAATAGTTGTGTTGGAAATTATTTATTTGTTGTGTATCACATTTCACGAAACAGGAATAAGTGGAGGTCACGTATGCAGAAGAAGGTAGATAGCGTTCTCCTCTGAGTGTGTTCCACTGCCTTGTGAGACAGCATGAGCAGCAGATTGTAAATATGCAGTTGTCTGGATTCTCATGTCTCTGAGGAAGCAGGTATTAGTGTTTCCTCTCCCCAGATGATAACTGTCATATTAGTAGAGCTGTGTGTTGGGTGGGAAGTGGCAGGTGACCAAAAAATGGAATTACATCAAGATAAACTCACCAGACAGTCAGAAGAACTCATCTAGAATATCATAGTTGATGCTTCAATTCAGATCTGGAAAGTTTCCTCACTGGTGACGTCACTGAAGCGTCTGATACCAGCAAAGAATCACAACTTTCATATGATGTAAAATGTTTCCACATCATTTTTCAGTCTCCATTTTGTCTCTGTGTCTCAACAGCTGCAGCAGTTCAGATGATTTTACACCCAGAACCAAAGAGCAGAGCAGATTTTCTGCAGTGTAGGTGTAACACACACACACACACACACACACACACACACACACACACACACACACACACAGAGTGTAAACATGTCTGTATTGTTGATCTAAATCTGATCCATTTCTCTCTGATGACTGATGATGTGTAATATTTGAAATAGTTCATGTAGAGCCGCATTAGGAGAACAGAAACACACACAGGTGTCTCACACACACTTATTATAAATCCTGTGATTAACATCAAACCTGTTCACATTTTATTGTTCTAGATTTCTGTTATCTGACTCTGGATCCCAACACAGCACATCCTCAACTCATTCTGTCTGAGAATAAAAGAGTTGTGAGATGCAGTAAAACAAAGCAGCGATACTCTGATCATCCAGAGAGATTTGACTTCTGGGTTCAGGTGTTGTGTAAAGAGAGTGTGTGTGGACGCTGTTACTGGGAGGTGGAGTGGAGCGGTGATGTTGTGTTTCTATCAGTCTCATATAAAGAGATCAGCAGGAAAGGAGAAGGTGATGAATGTGGGATTGGATACAACAGTAAATCCTGGAGTCTGGAGTGTTCTTCTTCTTCTGTCTCTTTCTGGCACAACAACATTAAAACTGATCTCAGAGTTCCATCACCATCCAGAATAGGAGTGTATGTGGATCACAGTGCAGGAACTCTGTCCTTCTACAGCGTCTCTGATACGATGAGGCTCCTCTACAAAGTCCAAACCACATTCACTCGGCCGCTATATGCTGTGTTCAGTTTGGGTTATAAAACAGTTATGAGGTTTTGTGATTGAAAATTAAATATATCTAAAAGTGTTTAGAAAAATGATAACAACAGTAATTCAGGGATAATTACCAAATTATTTTTATATTTACTTTGCGTTGTGTGAATTATTTGTACATGTTGAAACAATCTATTTTTCAGGGGAAATATTTCGGGTGAAAAGTGAACTTGTGATTTCTTTCTTTAAAATAACTTTACTTTTTTTTTTTAATTCATACTTTTACACGTTAAATTTAAATTTCTCTATATTTTCAATATATCTGTAAATTTTAATCTCTATATACAGCAATACTACAAGCAAACTACAAGATTTCTAAATAATTTTTGAAATGGAATAAATGATTGTGTTTTAACCTCAACCTAAAACCCCACCTGAGTCAAATTCACACGTTTTCCTCAGTTCTAGTGGAAGTGTGAGGAGGATCTCTCTCCCACTGTGACTTTAATCATTTTCCTACAGAAATAAATGCACTGAAAGGCTCCCTGAGAGTTGTGATATTCTAATTTATTGAGATGCACCTGTATATCATGGAAAAGTTAATTTATTTCAGTAATTCAACTTCAATTGTAAAACTTGTGTATTTGATAAATTCAGTGCACACAGACTGAAGTAATTTAAGTCTTCGGTTCTTTTAATTGTTCTTTTAAATCTCAAAAAATGAGAATATGGCGACATGCCAATCAGCTAATCAACTCAAATCACCAGCAACATTTCCTGAGCCAACGTTTCCAAAATGGTCTCTCAGTTCGGTTCACTAGGCGTCACAATCATGGGGAAGACTGCTGATCTGACAGGTGTCCAGAAGACAATCATTGACACCTTTACAAGAAGCTGGTGTTCACAGAGTGCTGTATCCGAGCATGTTAACAGAAAGTTGAGTGGAAGGAAAGTGTGGAAGAAAAAGATGCACAACCAATTGGGAGAACCGCAGCCTTAAGAGGCTCGTCAAGCAAAATCCATTCAAGAATTTGGGTGAACTTCACAAGGAATAGACTGAGGCTGGGGTCATGGCATCCTCTAGTTGAGCCTCTCCTGAACCACAGACAATGTCAGAGGCGTCTTCCCTGTGCTAAAGAGAAGAACTGGACTGTTGCCCAGTGGTCCAAAGTCCTTTTTTCAGATGAGATCAAGTTTTGTATTTCATTTGAAATATATTGTATTTGCTGAATGTGTGTAAGCAGTACACACAAACAACATGCATTCAAAAATGCACTACTTTCATTATTATTGTAATAACGAGTCACAAACACATCCACTGCTACAAATCCTGGTTTATTAGGAAAGATGAGGCTCCACTGAACAACATGCGATAAAGCATTTTTGCTCCAACCAAACAATAGTGTTGTAATTTAGATGGTTATACTTTTGTTTACGTCACAGTACTTCAGGGGGTGTATTGTTGGTATATGTTTCGGAATAGCTTTCGCATAAAAAACACCACCTTGGTGGTAAAAAAAACAAATATAGCTGGTAGAATATAGTGTTACAACACAAATGAGACCACACACATAAAAAAAATAAATAAATAAATAAATAAATAAATAAACAGTAAAAGAGGCAGAATCTCAGGCTTCAGTATTCACTCTATAGGCAGGTGTCGTGACATTTATTTATGAATCACCTCTCATTTCAAATCTTTTAATTCCAACCAGTAGCATTATGGAAACAAAATGATTGATGGAAAATGTAGCCGAAGAGTGAGCCTTAATGGTCAAAACAATGAAACAATGCAGTGACGCACCAGGAAGTGGATACAGCTCTCGCTTCTGCACAAACAGCTGTTTCCAGCTCATGCTAATTGGTCTTTGTTTAAAAACAGTAATAATTAAAACTAAATAAAAGTCATGTGATTAAGAAACATTGCATTTCTGTTGTGTGCATGTTGTTGTGAACATGAACAGTGATATTCTCTGTACTGAAATGCACCATGAATCCACTCACATTCAGAAAAACAGTCAAATAGGTTGTTTTATCAGAGATTTGCACAAAGCAGCGATAAGGAAAATATTCTTGGGGCGAAGTAACAACAGAGACTTGGTGATCTGCATGGGGATGGAAAATGTGAGCCTATTTTACATCTGTGAGACAATATATGTCCCTTTACAGTTTTATACAATGTTATACATTTTATTGCCCGTTTGTTTTTATAAGAGAAATGCTTTAAAAGTGTGTGTGTGTGTGTGTGTGTGTGTGTGTGTGTGTGTGTGTGTGTGTGTGTGTGTGTGTGTGTGTGTGTATTGTTAAGATTGGACATCAATATGAATGGCCATGACTGTAAAACAAGAGCTTTTCTGGCTACCTGGCCATCAATATGAATGCAAACTCAATATCAAGAGCCGAACATGTAGAACAATAGGGTTAACGGTCAGCCATTAATTTCTATGTAGACTGTATGAATAGAGTATGAATGAACACCTGAGTTTAGCAGGTGTCTCTTAAACAGGGGGAGGGAGAAAAGGATCAGACACAGTATCAAATAAATGTTTGTCTAATTTTTAATGACATCCACATAACATTTTAAATATAAACTCATGAGACATGTGACTTTTAACCCAGTACTTTTCTGGATTTCTCCAGGATTGATTTCATGTATTTATATATGAAATAAAAAAAAAAAGGTAAATGCAGGACATTTATATTCAAGGCACTTCATCATCTATAACTTGTCTTTTTGAGCAATATTTACTTTGAATGATGGACAGTAAAGGCCAAAGTGTCTTCTTTTTAATGATACTCCACTTTTTTCAGGAACTATTAACATTTAAATTTAGGTAGGTCATTGTCAGCTGTGAGTCCTAAACGAATGTTTAATATAATGTGTTTGACAGAAACGTGGATTGAGCCAAATGAATATGTAGCATTAAATGAAGTGAGTACTCCTGGGTATAGTTACATAAACCAGCCCCGTCTAAATGTCAGAGGAGGCGGAGTCACAGCTATTTATAATAATAATCTAAGCGTCACACAAAAAATTAAACACAAATGTGAAACATTCCACCACAAATGTAGCTACTTATTTACACAGTCGGATCAGAGCAGGAGCTTATGAAGGCGAACAGGTAATGAGTGACCTATGCCGACAGTTAGCGCCAGGAGTGGCTGAGAGAGAGCCGCGGAGGGGGCGTGGCAGGCGGATCCCTGACAAGCCCACAGAGCTCAACTGGGCCAATGAATGTCTAGAATCAACGTTCCATTACCCACTAGATGATAAAGCTCCCCTTAAATCCAAAATGATCATGCACTGTGGTATAATGATCATACGCGCACATTAAAACAGACCATTAAGCAAATAGAACGTATATGTGGCAGGGCGGTGATTGGTAAGAATGGACACTAGTATACAGCTAGAACGAAAAGCCGACTACGCCACCCCGTTTCTATGAACGGGGAAATTTAGACCCAAAATAAAGCACACAGGTTTGTTTCCACTAAACACAGGAGACGTGAATATAAATACAAAAATGCTTTTATTTCTCAATAAGAATAATTAGCTAAAATATAGAAGACTGTTGATCAAGCAGAAATGAAATAAAGGAAATAAAATACTTTCAGGCTGAGGCTTACCAGTAGGGTGGCTAGCTGCACAGCGAGTATCTTAAGACACACCACTCACTCAAGTATACTCCGCACGAACACACACACACTCACCCCACACACACACTAAGTGAGGGAGATGCAATGGTCATGGCAAAAACACTGTGAGAGAAACACCACCACCACAGGGTCAAAACAGCTAGCTTCCCTCACTGGAGGCCTTCAGCTCCTGAAATAAACAAAAAACTAACAAGAATATAAAAACACAATCAAAACACACATAAAAGTCAACAATTTGCATTGGATCAAGTTCAAACCATAAATGACAAGTATGGACCATTTACTGGCCACAAAGGTTCAGAGAGGCAGGAGCTCCACTAGGTTTGAACCAAAAGCTCATAAACCTAGTCACAATGGCTCAACAAAGGGTTCAAGAAAAGAACAAAACCAAAAGGGAAAAAATGATGAAAAACAAAGAAAAACAATCAGGGTTCATATCAAATCACAAAAAACAACAAATTAATCAAGGAGGAAACAGAGCTCAATAAATACTCAAATCAATACATTTAAACAGGGAATCAAAATGTAATCTTCCCAGGTACTAGATATTGAGTGTTCTTTCACGAACTGGCCTTCCTTTAAGCCACCAACATGAGCGTGGGGCAACGAAACAAAAACAGACAAATCCAAAACATATGGTCACGAAGTAATAAAAAATAGCGACAGTCACATTTACGAGGGCGGTACCTAGACTGCCCTACTACATATATAAACATAACATAAACTGCAGAAACATTTACAGAAAATAAAAGCACTGCACTAAAATGCAAACCATCAATAGGTAGTAATGATTTCATCAACTTTTTCAATTATACATTTTAAAACATCAGGAAAAAAATCCAGACGATTAATATAAATGCAAACTATTTTATAATAATATTTCCTCCTGTATTCTCGATCCCTTGCCTACAAGTTTCTTCAAACAGATAATTCCAGAGGTAATTGAACCTAACTTGTTCTAAAAATAATAAACTCTTCCATTAGCACTGGTTATGTACCCAAACCTCATAAACTGGCAGTTATCAACCCCCTAATTAAGAAACCTGACCTTGACCCATGTCAGCTGTCCAACTACAGTCCAATATCAAACCTCACCTTTATCTCCAAAATTTTAAAAAAGGTTGTAGCACAGCAGTTCTGCTCACATCTACTGAGGAATAGCATTTATGAAATGTATCAGTCAGAATTTAGGCCTCATCATAGCACAGAAACGGTGCCGATTAAAGTGGTAAATGACCTGTTCGCAGCCACCGCACCGGACCCAAAATGGTGCTACTTTCACTTTGTAGCCTGCCTTATGCAACATACGGACATCAGAGCAACTGGTGTCCCTTTGTACCACCGCCGAACACTCTAGGAATCAAGAAAAAACCCCAACAACACAATAAACGATGATCTGCAGTGAAACGCGACCTCACCATGATTCGATAACCAGGCCTCCAGACCTCGGCGTCACCTGTGGCGGACGGACAGAGGAGGGGGAATCGAAAGTGCTGCATGAGTAAGTGGAAAGAGGGCGGGGGGGTGTGCTAGGCTAGAATGCTAACCCTAGCCGGCCTGCTCTAACATCTCTCCTGCTGGCAAATGTCTGCTCCCTGTACAATTAATTAGACTACATCAGACTCCAACAAGCTACTCGGCGTGAGTACAGACACTGCTGCGTTTTCGTGTTCACTGAGACATGGCTAAGCGACAGAGATCTGGATGCCACCATTTTTCTGGATGGGCTAGCCGCGTTTCGTGCCAACAGAAATGCAGCTCTGTGCGGTACGACTCGCGGCGCCAGTCTATGTGTTTACATCAACAAGAAATGATGTAAAAACTTCGTCCTCGTTTCCACCTACTGCTCATCGCTGTTGGAGTTTATAGTTGTGAGATGTGGACCTTTTTATTTACCCCTGGAATCCAAAACCGCTATTGTGCTCATAGTGTACATTTCACCTAGCGCTAATGCTAAGGTACCGCTCAGTGTACTCTATGGGACCTTTAGCGAACTACAAAACACACACCCTGACGGATTGTTTATTGTCCGAGTACATGTCAGCAGTGACCAGCTATATCGGCAAGTGCATTGATGACATGCTCCAACGAGAAGCCGTGAATGACCGCCAAGGTGCGTGCACTGCTAAAATCAAGAGACTACGCCTTCAGAGTAGAGGACAAGACGGCCTTAAAGACAACAAGGGGAAAACTGTCCTGTGCCATCAGAAAGGTGAAGCGTGCACACACCAAGAGAATCCACGGCCACTTTCAGGACTGCGGACCTGCGCCGGGCACATGTGGCAGGGCATCCAGGCGATCATGAACTACAAGACGACATCACCTGCTTGTGACCATGATGCCTCCCTCCCAGATGCGCTAAACGAATTCTACACCCGGTTCGAGGTGCAGAACAACATGGCGGCAAGGAAAACCACCTGTTCTCCCAGTGACCAGGTGCTCTGTCTAACCACAGCTGAAGAGAGGAAAACACTATGCAGAGTTAAGCCACGAAAGTCTGCTGGACCAGACAACATTCCTGGCAGAATGCTCAGGGAATGTGCAGAACAGCTAATAGATGTCTTCACCGACATCTTCAACATCTCCCTGAGCGGCACTATTGTTCCTACATGCCTCAAGACGACGCCGTGCTGAAGAAGTCTACAGTCTCCTGCTTCAATGACTATCATCCCATCATGCTCACACCCATCGTGATGAAGTGCTTCGAGAGGCTCATCATGAGGCACATCAAGACCCAGCTACCACCCTCACTGGACCCCATGCAGTTCGCATATCGTTGAAACTGCTCCACGGACAATGCTATCTCCACGACCCTTCATCTGGCCCTTACTCACCTAGACAACAAGGACTCGTATGTACGACGGCTGTTCATAGACTTCAGCTTAGTGTAGTGGGACGAACTGTGGGTGTCTCTTTAAATTGTCATGAAAGCATCAGTTGTCCAATCAGATACATGCACGACTATATAAAAGGGGACTTTTAATGCACCATGTTGTGTGATCACCGCTTGTGTGTCATTGCCCGAGGCCCGCCCCCTGCCCCTTCCTGGTTTAGACTCTTCCTGTCTCTCAGGTATGTGCTTGCTAGCAAGTGTGTATCAACGTGTGTGTTTGTGGTAACCAGCTTTATTTGAATTATAGTTTCCAATGTGTAATCATTCCATGTTGCTCGGCGACTGCTTTTAAACATGAACCCGCTGTAATCCCGTGCCTTCTTGCCGGTTTGATGTCCGTTTGCCTGTGCGGCTGGACTTGTGGTCGAAACGACACTATTAAGGTATGTGTAGCTATCTCTGCTGAGGTTTGTGGTGTTTGGTGGGATGAATAAATGTTCTACTTAATCTTTTTTAGGTGGAATAGTTTTAAGAGAATTCATTCAGTGCGGCCTGCGGGGCAACGTACTTTGATGCTGCTGCTTTGTTTATGATTTGTTTGCTTTGCTAGCGTTATGCTTGTTTGCTTTGCTAGCTTTATGCTTGTTTGCTTTGCTAGCTTTGTTTATGCTTTGGTTGCTTTGCTAGCTTTGTTTCTTGCTTTTTGTTTTACTTTACTTTGTTTGTTTAGGAACTGAGGCTTCAGGCAGACGGCTAGTTGGCCTTCGCGTGCGGTGGTGGGACTATATCACAGGGTGCAGTGTGTTCATGCTTGGTCTTACCGTGTGTGTGTGTGTGTGTGTGTGTGTGTGTGGTGCGTCTTGTGCACTTGGTGTTATGCTCCTGGCGATATAGTAGCCGCATACTCATTAGGCTAGTTTACCTGCTTTAGGTAAGCCTCAGTTTCCTTTTTGGTTTTATGCCTATTTTATTCCAGCCCATAGTCATGTTTTAAAAGTAATACCCATATTTATTGTGAAATAAAACATTTTTTGTATCTTTGGTATCCACGTCTCTTGCCTCTGTTTATTGAAACCACGTACCTGTGTGTCTTTTGTAGATGATTAATCTATAATAGTGTTCCCTGTTAACAGGGTGGCGTAGTCAGCTGAGTTTTAGTTTCTGTCTAATGAACGTCCCGCCACACTTTGGCGCAGTCGGCAGGATGCGTTTCTCTTTGTTGGGATGAGACGTGGATGCTTATTGTTATTTTGTTAAAGGTTTTAGTTGTGACTTGTGGATGGATTAGGGGTTATTTTTTTGTATTTCTTGTGTGCTTTTCTTTCTTTTGTTTTTTTTTGTGTTTAGAGTGTGTGGAACAAAGCAGCAGTGTCATTTCAGTGGACTTGGAGCGTTCCAGCAGTGGGTTTCCATAGCTTTTACTGACTTTGTTTGTTAAGTTTCCCGTAAACAAATGGAAGCGGAATTGCAGGAATTAAGGGAGCTTGTTGCTCAATTAAGGGCGGATAATGACAAATTGCTCCAGGAGCAGAGTCATGCTGCTCCATCCAGTCCCATAGCTGGCCCCTCTCAAGAATCTGTGGTGCCACCTATTGATCAACCAGATAGTGCTGGTGCCACGTTAACCGAACGCCTTGTGTTTATTCCAAGGGATAGAAAATGTCCAATATTCTATGGTAGATCGGGCATTGGCATTAATGAGTGGATCGAGGAATCAAAAGCTTGTATAAGAACTCGTCATTTGTCAGTGGCAGACCAGGCATTTTTCCTATTTGATCATTTAGGAGGGAACGCACGTGAGGAGGTTAGACATCGCCCTGTTATTGAGCGCGGAGACCCAGAGAGAATTTTTTCCATTTTGCAAGAGTTATATGGATGCTCCCAGTCTTATGTTGCCCTGCAGGAAGCCTTTTTTTTCTAGGAAGCAACAGGAAGGCGAGACCTTGCTGGAGTTCTCTTTGGCCTTAATGAGCCTCTTGGAGAAAGTGAGGCAGAAGTCCTCAAATGCCATGCCAAATGCAGAGATTTTATTAAGGGACCAGTTTGTCGAATATGTTTGTGACCCTTCTCTTCGCCGTGAATTGAAACAATTGGTTCGTCGACAGCCCCATTCTACATTCTTGGAGGTGCGTGGTGAAGCTATTTGTTGGGAGCGGGAGGGAATGCCGGGCGGAGCAAGGGGTCGAAGTCTTTCTGTCCCTTTGGCGCACGGGGTTCAGTATGAAGTTCAGGGCCGTTGTAGCTCGTCTGAGAAGTCTGAAATAGGGGAGCTTAGAGAAATGTTAAAATTACAACAAGAGCAATTAAATCAGCTTACCCAGAATATTGCCCGTTTGCAAGGGCCCCATTCTCGTCCTCGTACCCAAACTTTTCATAGTGGGCCCATGATCTGTAGGCGTTGTCAAAAACCAGGCCATTTTGCACGGGAATGCGAAGGGGAACGTGTCATGTCCCGGTCACCATTACGTTCTCGTGTTGATCAGGCCTTTGGAGGTGTGCAGTCGCAAAGCTAATGTGTCGGAAAACTAATTCCGGCCGTGCTGAAGAGTCACAGCTCGGCTGGGAAAATGGCTGACTCAGATGGTAAGAAATCTAGTTCAGTTCCAAATTTAATGTCTTCTTGCCCGCATCTGAATGTTTCAATTGGTGGTGTGTTAGTCCCTTGTTTAATTGACACCGGTTCGATGGTATCAACTATTACGGAAAGTTGTTTTATTCAACATTTTGAGCCATGGGGTCAGGAGCGCTTGAGGTCGTGTTCCTGGTTGCAGCTAAGAGCTGCAAATGGGCTCTCAATTCCATATATCGGTTATATGGAATTGGATATTGAGCTCTGTGGTAGGATAGTTCCGCGATGTGGGGTGCTGGTGGTCAGGGATCCTCCTGGTGGCTTGCGCTCTCAAGTCCCTGGTGTGTTGGGGATGAATGTACTTGGGCGATGCTACCAGGAGCTCTTTGGACAGCATGGCCCCGCTTTGTTTGATTTTCCTCCGGTTTCTAGTGTGCCACTTTTACCTTTTCAAAGCCTACAACACTGCCATCAAGGTAGCGAGCAATCTCTCGTTGAGTGTATGACTAGGGTAAGAGTGCGTGGTCCTCGGGCATGTCGTGTCACAGGTGGTACTATTAAGTTGGTTGCGGCAACTTGTGCAGAACAGTTGGCAGGTAGTACTGTACTGTTCGAGCCCATTGAGTCTGGGTTACCCGAAGGGTTGTTGGCATCCCCGCCTTGGTGCGAGTGATTGGAGGCTCAGTTTATGTGCCAGTGGTCAACATAGGCACGTCTGATGTCCTCCTTTTTCCACGCAGAGTATTAGGTACCCTGGGTAGAGTGCATGTTGTTAGTTTGCCGGCAGGTGTTACTGAAGTTAGATCCACTACAGCAAATGTGTATTCTCAAGCCACTCTAGCAGTTAGTGCCCCTGTTTTAGAGCAGATTGCAAAAGTAGACCTGACTGCATTGCCAGACTTGGAACAGGGCAAGGTGAGGGCCTTGCTTACAAAATATCAGACGGTATTCTCTGAACATGATGGTGATTTGGGATGTACAAGTCTTATATCTCATGATATCCCACTCTTAGATGATATCCCTGTGCGGCAGCGACATCGCCGGGTACCTCCCTCTGAGTATGAGGTTGTTCGAGCCCACATCAATCAGCTGCTAGAGTCTCAGGTAATTAGGGAAAGTTGCAGCCCATATGCCTCCCCAATTGTCCTGGTAAAAAAAAAGGTTGGTAGTCTAAGCTTATGCGTTGACTACCGCCAGTTAAACGCCAAGACCAGGAGGGATGCATTTCCTTTGCCTCGGATTGAGGAGTCGCTGGATGCGTTGATGGGGGCCTGTTGGTTTTCCACTATGGATCTAGCTAGTGGTTATAACCAGGTCCCTGTCACAGAGGGGGATAAGCCAAAGACCGCTTTTTGCACCCCATTTGGCCTGTTTGAATGGAATCGTATGCCTTTTGGGTTGTGCAATGCCCCCTCTACCTTCCAGCAACTTATGGGGAGGGTATTTGGGGACCAACAGTGTCAGTCCTTACTTTTATATCTAGACGATATCGTGGTGTTCTCCACCTCAATTACTCAACATTTGGAGAGGTTAGAGGTTGTTTTAAGCCGTCTGGAACGGGAAGGGTTAAAGGCTAGGCTAGAGAAGTGTGCCTTTCTTCAGCAAGAGGTGAAATATTTGGGTCATGTTATCTCTTCCAGGGGTGTGGCAACTGACCCTAGTAAGATCGAGGCTGTGGCCCAGTGGCCCCGTCCCTCTAGCATTACAGAGTTAAGATCCTTTCTGGGTTTTTCCAGCTACTATCGGCGGTTTGTGGAGGGGTTTGCCAAGTTGGCTGCCCCGCTGCATAAGCTGGTGGGGGAATTTGCTGGTGTAAAGGGTAAGCAGAAAGGTAGGAGTTTTGCTAGTGCCTGGAGTGAAAACTGTCAGGTGAGCTTTGAGGGGTTAAAGGAGAAACTGACTACCGCCCCAGTACTCGCGTATGCGGATTTCTCTAAACCGTTTATTCTGGAGGTGGACGCCAGTTATCAAGGGTTAGGGGCAGTCCTTTCCCAGGAAACTGAAGGTAAGGTAAGACCAGTGGCATATGCTAGTCGCAGCTTAAGGCCCACTGAGCGCAAATTATAGCTCTATGAAGTTGGAGTTTGTTGCGCTCAAGTGGGCCATGACGGAGAAATTCCGTGAATATCTGTTGGGCAGTGTTGGGCTTCTCAGCTGGCGGCTTTTGATTTTGAGATCAAGTATCGCTCTGGTAAGAGTAATAGAAATGCAGATGCACTGTCACGGAGGGATCCCCTGGAACCTGGTGGGTTGGATGGGTTGGCCCCCGGCACTGCAATTCCTGAGTCTTTGCGGTCATTAGCTGGGGTAGATTCTGTGGGTATAGCGACCCAGTGTATGGTCTCTACACTTCCTGGTTATTCTGCTGGTGACTTGCGATCTTTGCAGGCAGCTGATCCAGTTATTTGGGAAGTGTTGCGATTTTGGAGACAAGGAAATCGCCCAGGACCTAATGAGCGGCGCCAAATGACTAAGGCAGCCTTAACCTTGCTCCGCCAGTGGGATCGGTTGAGGGAGTTAGATGGTATGCTGTATCGTCGGGTTCACTGCCCTAATGGTAAGGAAGAGATGTTGCAATTGGTTTTGCCTGCTGCCTTGAGACCAGAGGTGTTAAGGCAGTTGCATCAGCAACATGGACACCAGGGCAGGGAGCGCACCATGGAGTTGCAACAGAGGTGTTATTGGCCGGGTGTGTCCTCGGATGTGGCAAGTTGGTGTCACGAGTGTGACCGGTGCCAGGCAGCCAAAGACACCCAGCCACTGGCTCAGGCTTTTATGGGGCGGTTAATGTCATCTAGGCCAAATGACATCTTGGCAGTGGACTTCACAGTGTTAGAGCCCACAAGCTCTGGCATCGAAAACGTTTTGGTGATGACTGACGTTTTCAGTAAGTATACCCTTGCTGTTCCAACGAGGGATCAGCGAGCGGAGACGGTGGCACAAGCCCTGGTGACCGAATGGTTTTACAGGTTCGGTGTTCCAGGCCGTCTCCACTCGGACCAGGGTCGAAATTTTGAGTCCTTGTTGATACGTCAGTTATGTGAGCTTTATGGTGTGGTGAAGTCTCGTACTACCCCCTATCACCCGGCCGGTAACGGCCAGTGTGAACGCTTTAACCGCACTCTACATAATCTGTTGCGTACTCTGCCAGTGTCCAGGAAACGAGACTGGGTAGCGTGTCTTCCCCAGGTAGTGTTCAGTTATAATAGCACCCCTCATCAGAGCACAGGGGAATCGCCACACTTCTTGATGTTTGGACAGGAGCCACGGTTGCCCGTAGATTTTCTGTTGGGGAGAGAACCCCAGCTAAGGGAGGGTAGTGTGCATGACTGGGTCTTGGAACATCAAACGAGGCTCCAGGTGGCCTTTGCAGGTGCACGGGAACGGTTGCAGGTTATGGCTGATAGGCGCAAGGCCAATCATGATCAGCACGTCCGAGATGAACCACTGCTGGAGGGCCAACTGGTGTACCTCCGTGATTATGGGGTAAGGGGCCGCCATAAAATCCAGGACCTGTGGAGCCCAGTGGTCTATCAAGTGACAAGGGCACCCAAGGAAGGTGGTGTAGTGTACACCATTGCGCCTGTAGATGACCTGACCAAGGTAAGGAACGTGCATCGTTCACTGCTAAAGAGAAGAGTCTGTAAGGACACAGTTGGTACTAACTATGGTAGTCCTTTACCTGACCCGGTTGTGGGCACATCCTCGTTAGCTGAGGAAGAGGATGAGGTAGATTTATTAGCTTTGGTCCAAGAACGGGATCAAGTTGATGTTGAATTAAGATTTGGTGGGCTGGCATCTGGGGTGGAACATGGTCCACAGGAGAGGGTGAGTGTTACGGGACCCATTCCTGCTAACTGGCCAGTATTACAGGCTCCAGCTAAGGATACAGCTATGTTGCCGGAGCCACAGCCTGAAGCCCTGGTTAGGGTGGATGAGGGTGCGTTAGGACAAAACGTGCAAATGCGGGCCAACATCCAAATGTACACCATCTTCCCCGTTCAGTAGGTGGGACAGGTGAGGGCTCCCAGCAGCAAATGCATGGCATGGTGCCAGGCATTTTTAGGCCATGGGTTTAGGTAATCCTGACCCTAGTAGTAGGACCGTCGGGGCGACGATCCGTCAGCGGTGGGTAGATTGTAGTGGGACGAACTGTGGGTGTCTCTTTAAATTGTCATGAAAGCATCAGTTGTCCAATCAGATACATGCACAACTATATAAAAGGGGACTTTTAATGCACCATGTTGTGTGATCACCGCTTGTGTGTCATTGCCCGAGGCCCGCCCCTTCCTGGTTTAGACTCTTCCTGTCTCTCAGGTATGTGCTTGCTAGCAAGTGTGTATCAACGTGTGTTTGTGGTAACCAGCTTTATTTGAATTATAGTTTCCAACGTGTAATCATTTCATGTTGCTCGGCGACTGCTTTTAAACATGAACCCGCCGTAATCCCGTACCTTCTTACCGGTTTGATGTCCGTTTGCCTGTGCGGCTGGACTTGTGGTCGAAACGACAATATTAAGGTATGTGTAGCTATCTCTGCTGAGGTTTGTGGTGTTTGGTGGGATGAATAAATGTTCTACTTAATCCTTTTTAGGTGGAATAGTTTTAAGAGGAGTCATTCAGTGCGGCCTGCGGGGCAACGTACTTTGATGCTGCTGCTTTGCTTATGATTTGTTTGCTTTGCTAGCGTTATGCTTGTTTGCTTTGCTAGCTTTGTTTATGCTTGTTCGCTTTGCTAGCTTTATGCTTGTTTGCTTTGCTAGCTTTGTTTATGCTTTGGTTGCTTTGCTAGCTTTGTTTCTTGCTTTTGTTTTACTTTACTTTGTTTGTTTAGGAACCGAGGCTTCAGGCAGACGGCTAGTTGGCCTTCGCGTGCGGTGGTGGGACTCTATCACAGGGTGCAGTGTGTTCACGCTTGGTCTTACCGTGTGTGTGTGTGAGTGTGTGTGTGTGTGTGTGTGTGTGTGTGGTGCATCTTGTGCACTTGGCGTTATGCTCCTGGCGATATAGTAGCCGCATACTCATTAAGCTAGTTTACCTGCTTTAGGTAAGCCTCGGTTTCCTTTTTGTTTTTATGCCTATTTTATTCCAGCCCATAGTCATGTTTTAAAAGTAATACCCATATTTATTGTGAAATAAAACATTTTTTGTATCTTTGGTATCCACGTCTCTTGCCTCTGTTTTATTGAAACCACGTACCTGTGTGTCTTTTGTAGATGATTAATCTATAATAGTGTTCCCTGTTAACAGGGTGGCGTAGTCAGCTGAGTTATAGTTTCTGTCTAATGAACGTCCCGCCACATTAGCATTGAACACAATCATCCCTCAGCACCTGATTAAGAAGCTGAGCCTTCTGGGCCTGAACACCACCTTCTGTAACTGGATCCTGGACTTCCTGAGTGGGAGACCTCAGTAAGTCCGGATCGGAAACAGCATCTCCAGCACCAACACACTGAGCACTGGGGCACCTCAGGGCTGTGTGGTCAGGCCACTGCTGTTCACTCTCCTGACTTACGACTGTGTAGCAATGCACAGCTCGAATCACATCATCAAGTTCACCAATGACACGACAGTGGTGGATCTCATCAGCACAGAGTGACTTTTCTACACCGAACATCAATGGATCCTCCGTGGAGATAGTCAAGAGCACCACTCCTTGGTGGTTGTTTGGCGGTTAACCTCAACACCAGCTCCATCACCAAGAAAGACCAGCAGCATCTCTACTTTCTAAAAAGGCTGAGGAAAGCTAATCTCCCTCCCGACATTCAGACCACGTTCTACAGAGGGACCATTGAGAGCATCTTGAGCAGATGCATCGCTGCTTGGTTTGGGAACAGCACCGTCTCAGACTGCAAAATCCTACGGAGGATAGTGAGGACAGCTGAGAAGATCATCGGCGTCTCTTCCCCCTCTATCATAGACATTTGCACCACACGCTGCATCCGCAAAGCACACAGCATTGTGGATGACCACACACACACTCTTCACACTCCTGCCATCAGGGAAGCTGTTCCGAAGCATTCGGAAAGCATCCAGACTGTTTCCCCTCAAGCCATCAGGCTGAAACACACACACACACACACACACACACACACACAAAACTGTACTGATCTGTACAAGAAGGACTCAAACACACAATGGTGCTCACCTCACACATCCATGTCTTCAGCACCAGTCATATTACATCACTTCATTACTACAAACTGTTTACATGCTGTTTTTACACATCTTTTTTGACTGCTGCTGTTGCTGTATTGCACAAAATGTTGTTTATATTTCTGTTTAATTTCAATGTTCACTCCCGTACTCAGTTCTCTTCTACACACCGCAGTGTGCAATATACAACAGGTTTACTGGCGGCACTCTTTCGTGTTTTGTGTATTTGTCCTACACTGTCTTGTGTTGTCTTTGCACTGTTTGCACCAGGATGCACACGATGCACTTTATGTGGCGAGGACACTTACTAGTCCTTAACCCTGTGTTTTCTGTGATGTAGCTCTATTTTATTTTATATGTCGCACCAGGGTTCAGGAGGAACGTTGTTTCATTTCACTGTGTACTGGGTCAGCTATATATGATTGTAATGACAATAAAAGCTTCTTGACTTGAGTTGAAAAGTAATTGTTCTGCTTATTTAGAGTATTTGATGATTAAGTGAAGGCCATTTTATTTACAGAGGACATTCTCAGCCATTGATGTGACTGCAGTGTACATTCCTGGTTTAGTGTCATTGTATATGATTTGCACATGTGTAGATTTACATAGGTGGGAAGTAACAAAGTACAAATAGATTTTTCTGGTATCAGTATTTTACTTTACTATATTTTTTTTGTTTTTACACAAATATATGTATTTTCTACTTCCTACATTTTCAAAACAGCTACATTAGTTTTAATCTATTTGGTGAAATGGAAATATTTTTTTCTTCTCACTGTGCTGTTTTCAGCCCATCAACAGGTTTCCTGTCATTATCAATCTCCCACTGGTGGATCATTTCCTGTCTCTCACACACCACAGACGTAGACTAGTTTATAAAGATACTGAGGGCAGCAGAAGGCAGTAAGAAGTCTGGGGTTAACGTGGATGAGACAAAGGGAGTCAGTGATGAGAACATGACTGAGAACAGAGACATTCCTGATCACCTGATCATAATCATCTTTTTTTTGCTTGTGTTCTATATGGTGGATCTTCAGACTGGATACATTCATTAGAGAGAAACATTCAAAATTTATTTTGTATTAATATATTAACATGGTGTGAGGTCTATATTATAACCAGAACGTCTTTACTTTAACGAGTGAAAAATTGTAGTCAGTATTTCAACTTTTGCCAGAGTCTTATAAAACATAAGTATCTGTACTTCTACTTGAGTGAAGGATGTGTGTACTTTTGCCACCCCTGCAGATTATTAAATATGCACTTGCATCCACTTTCTTCTTATTACATGACAGTGTACCTATACTGTGCAAAGACAACAAAAGCTAGCAATCTAAAATGTTAGTATGTTTGACAGACAGAAGAGTGTGTTGCCAAGAGCTGGAGAAATAAGAGACAGTCTGAGGAAGTTTTATTTTTTCTGAAGAAAATAATTAAATTTTTGAGACATTGAATGACATTTTTCATTTTAGCATAAAAAAATCTCCTAATAGTGTAACATTCTCATTCATTCATGTTACAGATTAAATGCACAGAATTATTGTTGTATTTCAGGAAGAAAATACATCTGATGCCTCAGCTTTAATTTTACTATTTATTTTTACAAAAAAATATTTTCAGTCCTATAACCTCACAGCTGAGTTATACAAGATCCTGAATCCAGCATATAGAGGCCGAGTGAATGTGGTGTGGACTTTGTGGAGGAGCCTCATCGTATCAGAGACGCTGTAGAAGGACAGAGTTCCTGCATTGTGATCCACATACACTCCTATTCTGGAGGACGCTGGACCACAAAGATCAGTCCTATATTTGTTGTGCCAGAAAGTGACAGAGGAAGGAGAACACACCAGACTCCAGGACTGACTGTTGTATCCAAACCCACATTCATCACTGTCTCCTTTCCTGCTGATCTCTTTATATGAGACTGATATGTACACAACACCACTCCACCTCACCTCCCAGTAACAGTGTTCACACACACTCTCTTTACACAACACCTGAGACCAGGAATCAAATCTCTCTGGATGATCAGAGTATCGCTGTTTTGTATCACTGCATGTCACCGATCTGTTCTTCTTAAAGAGAATGAGGTAAGGATTTGCTGTGTTGGGATCCAGAGTGAGATAACAGAGATCTAGAACAATAAAATGTGCACAGGTTTGATGTTAATCACAGGATTTATAATAAGTGTGTGTGAGACAACTGTGTGTGTTTCTGTTCTCCTAATGCGGCTCTACATGAACTATTTTACATATTACACATCATCAGTCATCAGGGAGAAATGGATCAGATTTAGATCAACAATACAGACATGTTTACACTCTGTGTGTGTGTGTGTGTGTGTGTGTGTGTGTGTGTGTGTGTGTTACACCTACACTTCAGAAAATCTCTCCTCTTTAGTTTTGAGGGTAAAATCATCTGAACTGCTGCAGCTGTGGAGACACAGAGACAAAATGGAGACTGAAAAATTATGTGGAAAATATTATTAACTATTATTATTATTATTATTATTATTATAATGATTATTAACCCAGCCATTATGGATGCACAAGCCAGTGCGCTCTTAGTGCCAGTCCCAAGCCCGGGTAAATGGGGAGGGTTGCGTTAGGAAGGGCATCCAGCGTAAAAACATGTGCCAAATCGAATATGCGGGTCATAAATAAGAATTTCATACCGGATCGGTCGAGGCCCGGGTTAACAACGACCACCACAGGTATCGTTAGCCGACAGGATACCGGTGGAAATTGGGCTACTGTTGTCTGAAGGAGGAAAAGGAGAGGAGGAAGACATCTACAGAGACAGCAGGAAAAGGAGAAGTGTAGGAGAGTGGAGGTTCTTGTTGGTACTTTAAATGTTGGTACTATGACTGGTAAAGGGAGAGAGATAGCTGATGTGATGGAGAGGAGAAAGGTAGATATGTTGTGTGTTCAGGAGACCAAGTGTAAAGGGAGTAAGGGCAGGAACATTGGAGGTGTTTAAACTGTTCTATCATGGTGTGGATGGTAAGAGAAATGGTGTAGGGGGGATTCTGAAGGAAGAGTACAGTAAGAGTGTAGTGGAGGTGAAGAGAGTTTCTGATAGGGTGATGATCGTGAAGCTGGAAGTTGAAGGGATGATGATAAATGTCATCAGTGCCTATGCTCCACAAGTCGGCTGTGAGATGGAGGAGAAGGAAAAATTCTGGAGTGAATTAGATGAAGTGGTAGATGGTGTACTTAGGGAAGAACGATTGGTGATTGGGGCAGACTTTAATGGATTCGACCATTTCTGTCCACACAGGCTGCCCAGGTGCTTGTTCAGTCTCTTGTGATTTCAAGACTCGACTCCTGCAACTCTCTGCTGGCAGGTCTTCCCCTGAACGCTATCCGTCCACTGCAAATGATCCAAAACGCAGCTGCACGGCTTGTGTTCAATCAGCACAAGTTCTCCCACACCACCCCACTGCTGCGCTCCCTTCACTGGCTTCCTGTAGCTGCACGTATCAGATTCAAAACACTGATGTTTGCCTACAAGGCCAAAAATGGACCAGCGCCCCCTTACCTCAGTGACCTCATTACATCTCGCACTGCACCACGCTGTCTAAGATCTTCCAGCACTGCTCGACTGGTACCACCTTCTCTCAGAATGAGAGGTAAGTACACTTCAAGGCTCTACTCTGGTGGTGGTGGAATGAACTTCCCCTAGATGTCCGTACAGCGGAGTCCCTGATTATCTTCAAGCGATGACTGAAGACCTACCTCTTCCTGAAACACTTAAATTAGCACTTTCCAAGTTTGTAGAATTTGAGTTATATTTATATTACGTTTGTAATCTTGCATACCAGTGTAAATGTATTCATTGCTAGAGACTCAAAGAACTTTTGTACGTCGCTCTGGATAAGGGCGTCTGCTAAATGCCGCAAATGTAAATGTAAATGTAATGTACATGTTGGTGAAGGGAACAGAGGTGATGAGGAGGTTATGGGTAGGTATAACCTTAAGGAGAGGAATGTAGAAGGGCAGATGGTGGTAGATTTTGCTAAAAGGATGGAAATGGCAGTGGTGAACACTTATTTTAAGAAGAAGGAGGATCATAGGGTGACCTATAAGAGTGGAGGAAGGTGCACACAAGTGGACTATGTTCTATGCAGGAGATGCAACCTGAAGGAGATTGTAGACTGTAAGGTGTTGGCGGGGGACAGTGTAGCTAGACAGCATCGGATGTTGGTCTGTAGGATGGTTTTGGAGGTGAAGAAGAAGAGGAGGAGAGTGAGGACTGAAAGAATAAGATGCTGAAGGAGGAAGAGTGTAGTGTGAGGTTCAGGGAAGAGGTCAGACAGGAGCTCAGTGGTGTTAAGGAGGTGTTGGATGATTAGGCAACTACTGCAGGAGTGATGAGGATGGCAGCTAGAAAAGTACTTGGTGTGACATCTGGAAAAAGAAAGGAAGACAAAGAGATGTTGTGGTGGAATGAGGAAGTGCAGGAGAGCAGAAGGAGAAAGAGGTTGGCAAAACAGAAGTGGGATCGACAGAGTGATGAGAAAAGTAGGCAGGAGTACAAGGAGATGCGGCAACAGGTAAAGAGGGATGTGGCGAAAGCCAAGGAAAAGGCATATGAGGAGCTGTATGAGAGGTTGGACACTAAGGGAGTAGAAAAGGATTAACACCGATTGGCCGGACAGAGGGACCGAGCTGGGAAGGATGTACTGCAAGTTAGAGCAATAAAGGATGGAGATGGAAATGTGTTGACTAGTGAGGAGAGTGTGTTGAGAAGGTGGAGGGAGTATATTGAGCAGCTGATGAATGAGGAAAATCAGAGAGAGAGAAGGTTGGATGATGTGGAGATGGTGAAGCAAGATGTGGATAGGATTAGTAAGGAGGAAGTGAGAGCAGTGATTAAGAGGATGAAGAGTGGAAAGTCGGTTGGACCAGATAACATACCGGTAGAAGCGTGGAGATGTTTAGGAGAGATGCAGTGGAGTTTTTAACCAGATTGTTTAACAAGATTCTGGAAGGTGAGAGGATGCCTGAGGAATGGAGAAGGAGTGTGCTGGTACTGATCTTTAAGCATAAGGGAGATGTGCAGATCTGCAGTAACTACAGGGGAATTAAGTTGATCAGTTACACCATGAAGTTATGGGAAAGAGTAGTGGAAGCCAGGCTGAGAGAAGAGGTGACCATCTGTGAGCAGCAGTATGGTTTCATGCCGAGGAAGAGCACCACAGATGCATTATTTGCTTTGAGAATGTTGATGAAGTATAGAGAAGGACAGAAGGAATTGCATTGTGTGTTTGTGGATTTAGAGAAAGCGTACGACAGGGTGCCAAGAGAGGAGTTGTGGTATTGTATGAGGAACTCAGGTGTGTCAGAGAAGTATGTGAGGGTGGTGCAGGACATGTATGAGGACAGTGTGACAGCAGTGAAGTGTGCAGTAGGAAAGACAGACTGGTTCAGGGTGAAGGTCAGACTGCATCAGGAATCAACCCTGAGCACTTTCCTGTTTGCAGTGGTGATGGACAGTTGACGGACGAGGTCAGACAGGAGTCTCCCTGGACTATGATGTTTACAGATGATATTGTGATTTGTGGTGAGAGTAGTGGGCAGGTTGAGAAGATCCTGGAGAGGTGGAGATATGTGCTGGAGAGAAGGGGAATGAAAGTCAGTAGGAGTAAGACAGAGTACATGTGTGTGAATGAGAGGGAGGGCAGTGGAGGGGTGCGGTTACAGGGTGAAGAGGTGAAGAAGGTGGAGGAGTTCAGGTACCTGGGGTCAACAGTGCAAAGTAATGGAGAGTGTGTTAGAGAAGTGAAGAAAAGTGTGCAGGCAGGGTGGAGTGGGTGGAGAAGAGTGACAGGAGAGATTTGTGATAGTAGGGTATATGCAAGAATAAAAGGGAAAGTTTATAGGACTGTGGTGAGACCTGCGATGTTGTATGGATTAGAGACAGTGGCATTGAGTAAAAGACAGGAGGTGGAGCTGGAGGTAGCAGAGCTGAAGATGCTAAGGTTTTTGTTGCGAGTGACGACGATGGACAGGATTCAAAATAAGTTTATTAGAGGGACAGCGCATGTTGGACGTTTTGGAGACAAGGTGAGGGGGGCGAGATTGAGATGGTTTGGACATGTGCAGAGGAGGGACATGAGTTATATTGGTAGAAGAATGCTGAGGATGGAGCCACCAGGAAGGAGGAAAAGAGGAAGGTCAAGGAGGAGGTTCATGGATGTGGTGAGGAAAGACATGCAGGTAGTTGGTGTGAAAGAGGCAGATGTAGAGGACAGGGTGGTATGGAGACAGATGATCCGCTGTGGCGACCCCTAATGGGAGCAGCCGAAAGAAGAATAAGAAGGAGATAATGACTTATCAAAATCAGGATTATTGGTCAAGAATTTGGTTCCAGCCGTTAGTGACTCCAAAAGTACAGACATAAATACATCACACATTTAGCTTGGACTATACAAGACAATACAGACATTGTACTGACAGTTCTGATAATGCAGAACTTAAAGATATGAAGCAGGGAATATATTTATAGTAAATTGTTAATGAAGCTGATTGCCTGGGGAAAGAAACTGTTCCTGCGTCTGGCAGTTTCGTTAAACAGAGTTCCTGCCAAAAGGGAGGAGCTGAAAAAGGTTATGTCCAGGGTGCGAAGGGTCAGTAGTGATTTTTTCCTGCCCAGTTTCTGGTTCTTGTAAGGTACAAGTCCTGGAGAGTGGGCAGGGGACCACCAATTATATTTTGGTCACCTGCCACTTCCCACCCAACAGACAGCTCTACTTATATGACAGTTATCATCTGGGGAGAGGAAACACTAATACCTGCTTCCTCAGAGACATGAGAATCCAGACAACTGCATCTTTACAATCTGCTGCTCATGCTGTCTCACAAGGCAGTGGAACACACTCAGAGGAGAACGCTATCTACCTTCCTCTGCATACATGACCTCCATTTATTCCTGTTCCATGAAATTTCTCTCCATCTTTACTATGATACACAACAAATAAATAATTTCCAACACAACTATTTGTTTACCTTGTGGACAGATTTTGTTGAATTCCTCCTGAGAGATTTCCTCGACTCGTTTTTTCAGATCTGAGACAGATTTCCTCACTCCATCAAATGAGAGATGTTGATTGACAGTGAAGCTGGGTGAGTCGTCACATCCAGGAGAAACACAGAAAGACGGGAAACTCTACAGAGAGGAAACACATCATAGAGAAGGAGAAAAGTGGAGGAGAGAAACGAATGAATCTCAGACTGAATCAGACCAAAGACACACTTGTGAGACAGGAACATTTATTGTTGCTGTAATGAGCTTTTAGGAGGAGACTTTGTGAGGAACAGCGCCCTCTGTAGATCAGACAGTGAGTGTTACCTGGAGGAAGTGGATGTGATCAGGTGTGTGTGAAAGCTGCTCCAGATCACTGACTCTCCTCTGAAGATCAGAAATCTCCTGCTCCAGATGTTTCAGGTGTTGTTCAGCTAGACTCAGATCAGCTTTTTCCTGAACTCTAATCAGCTCCGTCACCTCCGAGCGCCTTTTCACCAGGGAGCTGATCATCTCATTAAAGATCTTCTCATTATCATCTATTGCTGCCTGTGAACGCTTCTGTTAGAACACACACACACACACACACACACACAAACACACACACAAACACACACACACACACACACACACACACACAAACAGTGAGAGCATTCAACTTTTTAAAGTGTGTGTGTGTGTGTGTGTGTGTGTGTGTGTGTGTGTGTGTGTGTGTGTGTGTGTGTGTGTGTGTGTGTGTGTGTGTTTTCACTCCTCACCTTTATAATATCAACAGTCTGTTTCATCTCCTGCACCTTCTTCTGCTTCTCCTGGATCTTCTGCTGGGATTTAATCTGCTCCTCCTTTAATTCATTCTGAGACCAAATAAAATACATTTCAGATAGATTTTATTGTGTTCTACAGAATTATAGTAAAAGTTCTTATTATTGTCTCTAGAACTATAATAAAGTAACTTCCATGGTCATATGTTTTTCCCCACAGATTACATGATAAATTTGGTACTGTCTAAAAATGGTCCTTTTAAAACCACACCCAATTCCACCTCATTAAAGTAACCATCAGTGAATGTGTGGCTTCAGCATCTTGGATCTATTGAATGATGGCATTAACACCTTCCCAGAATCAGGGTCATTACTACACCATAAATCCATTCACATTCAAATAAAAAATAATTTATATTGTTTACCTGTAGATCATTATATGGGGTTATGAAATTATACAAGATTATAACAGACGATGCCTGAACCCTAGTTCCTCGCAATAAACACAGTGAATAGTGTTAGATTCACAGCTCCAGGGTTCTGTGTTCCTCCCTGAGCTCATGTTAATATTTGTGTGTTTATGGTTTGTGGAGATCACCACGTGTCTGTGTGGAGTTCCTCTGGGTTCTCTCGTTTAGAGTATCCAGTTGGATTCCTTTCACCACCTTGCTACGCTAAATTTCACCTAATTCTAAACAAGTGTGTGTGAATGTGTGTGTTGCCCTGAGATGGACAGGCTTCCAATACAAATGAATTCTCTCAACTTGAGCTTGTTGTTACAAGAATAGGATCCAAATCCACCATCAACAGCATGAAATCGCTATTTAGAGTACAACGACTGCTCTACCTTTTTTAACACTTCTTTAAACATGATACTTGAACTTTCAATTAAAATTCACCTTAGAACCAATTAAATTATTTATTGAAATTAATTGGTTGTAAAAGAATAATAATGTTCAGATCTCACCTGTTTTTTACTTCTTTCTGCAGTAGTTGAAACTGTATCATGGCCTTTATGTTCATCTGTCATACACAAGTAGCAGATGAAGCTTTGGTCAGTACGGCAGTAGATCTCCATCAGTTTGTTGTGTTTAGAGCAAATCTTCTCTTGGAGATCTACACAGGCTTCAACTAACTTGTGCATCTTAAAAGCCTGAGACTGATAGTGAGGTTTAAGATGTTCTTCACAATACGAGGCCAGACACACCAGACAGGACTTGACGGCTTTGTGTTTTCTCCCGGTGCAGGAATCACAGTCCACATCTCCAGATCCAGTGTAACAGTGAGCAGGAGAAGCAGCTTGGAGTTCAGTCTCCTTCAGTTTCTCCACCACTTCAGCCAGCATGTTGTTCCTGCGTAGAACAGGCCTTTGAGTAAAAGTTTCTCTACACTGGGGGCAGCTGTAGACCCTCTGCAGATCCTCCTGATTCCAGCAGCTATTAATACACACCTTACAGTAACTGTGGCCACAGTGAATAGTCACTGGATCATTCAGGAGATCCAGACACACTGGACAGATGAACTGATCCTGATTTACTGAAATACTGGCTTCTGCCATTTTCCTGCTGTGTGTGAGAGAAGAAGAAGAAAAGAGAGAGAGAGAGGGATTGGAGGCTTCAAGTTCTGAGTTTCGTTTTCTCTGAAATGAAGTTCCTGGTTGTGTGTGTTGTAGTGTGACACACAGAGTGGGCGTGGCTTTAAACACAGAGAGTTCAGGCTTGTAAGGAACAGTGTAGTCTTACAACGGGAGATACTTTCTGATCTAAACAGTCCAATCCAATGCAGTCTGATTTGTTTTCTGTTGTGAATTTAAATGTGGGTCTAATAATAACAGAAATATAAAACTGACAGCATTCAGACAATTTACTCAGCACATCATGTCTTTGTAGGTGTAATGCTACAGTTGGTAGAAAGATGGCGGCGCGGCAGTAGCTCGCAGCGGCCGCTCCGAACCCAAAATGGTGCTACTTTCACTTTGTAGCCCGCCTTACCCAACACATGGACATCGGAGCAACCGGTGTTCCTGTGTACCACCGGCAAACACTCAAGGAACTCAGAAACAAACTGAACAACACAATAAATGATTATCTGCGGCAGAAGCTACGTGACCTCAGCGTCGCCAGCGGCGGATGGACGGAGGAGGAAGAATCGAAAGCGTTGAATCGAAGAAGCGGAAGCATGGAAAATGAGCGGGGGCTAGTGCTAGGCTAAAAGCTAATCCTAGCCGGCCTGCTCTACCATCTCTACTGCTGGAACATGTCTGCTCCCTGAACAACAAATTGGACTACATCAGACTCAAACAAGCTACTCAGCATGAGTACAGACACTGCTGCGTCTTCGTGTTCACTAGCCATGTTTCATGCCGATAGAAATGCAGCTCTGTGCTGTAGGACTCGCGGCAGCGGTCTGTGTGTTTACATCAACACAGAATGGTGTAAGAACTCTGTCCTCGTTTCCACCTACTGCTCATCGCTGTTGGAGTTTATGGTTGTAAAATGTAGACATTTTATCACGGGAATTCACCACTGCTATTGTGCTCGAAGTGTACATACCACCTAGAGCGAATGCCAAGGAAGTACTCAGCATACTCTACGGGACCATTAGCAAACTACAAAACACACGGCGCATACCGGGCGAGGCCCCACCCCACCCCACCTCAGGTACTCAGACCACTCAGCAGGCGTTCAAGACCAGCTCGAACACAGGTGAGAACCTGGCCAGCAGGATCCATATCTGCTCTCCAGGACTGCCTTGAATGCACTGACTGGGACATGTTCAGGGAAGCTGCAACCAACGGCGATTTTGTCAACTTGGAGGGGTACACGTCAACAGTGACCAGCTAAATCGGCAAGTGCATTGATGACGTGACCATCTCCAAGACCATCGCTACACGCTCCACCCAGTAGCCATGTATGACCGCAAGGACGCTTGCACTGCTAAAAAAACAAGTGACTCTGCCTTTAGAGCAGGGGACAAGACGGCCTTAAAGACTGTCCCGTGCGAACAGAGAGGTGAAGTGCACACACGCTAAGAGAATTCACGGACACTTCCAGGACAGCAGAGACACCCGGGCTTAGCTCAGCATTCAAAATGATCATCCCTCAGCACCTAATTGAGAAGCTGAGCCTACTGGGCCTGAACACCTCCCTCTGTAACTGGATACTGGAGAGAGGAGATGCAACGGTTAACAGCCTAGTCTGGAGCCAACAACCTGTCTCTGAACATTGACAAAACTAAAGAGATGGTTGTTGACTTTAGGAGAGCACAGAGTGACCATTCTCCACTGATCATCAATGGATCCTCCATGGAGATCGTCAAGAGCACCAAATTCCTTGGTGTTCATTTGGCGGATAACCTCACCTGGTCACTTAACACCAGCTCCATCACCAACCAGCAGCGTCTCTACTTCCTGAGAAGGCTGAGAAAAGCCCATCACCCTCCCCCAATTCTGACCATGTTCTACAGAGGGACCATTGAGAGCATCTTGAGCAGCTGCATCACTGCCTGGTTTAGGAACTGCACCGTCTCGGATCGCAAGACCCTACAGAGGATAGTGAGGACAGCTGAATAGATCATCGGAGTCTCTCTCCCCTCTATCATGGACATTTACACTACACGCTGCATCCGCAAAGCAAACAGCATTGTGGACGACCACACACACACTCTTCCATACCCCCCTGTACTTTACATCTGACTCTTTCCAACCAACTACCTGCACGTCTTCCCTCACCACATCCATAAACCTCCTCCTTGGTCTTCCTCTTTTCCTCCTTCCTAACAGCTCCATCCTCAGCATTCTCCTACTGACATACCCCATGTCCCTACTCCATGACCATGTTAAAACCATCTCAATCTCACCTACCTCACCTTGTCTCCAAAATGTCCTACTAGCGCTGTCCCTCTAATAAACTCATTTCTAAACTTGTCCATCCTCGTCACTTCCAACGAAAACCTCAAAATCTTCAGCTCTGCTACCTTCAGCTCCACCTCCTGTCTTTTACTTAATAACACTGTCTCTAATCCATACAACATCTCAGGTCTCACCACAATCCTATGAACTATCACTCTTCTTTACCCACTTCACCCTGCCTGCACTGTTTTCTTCACTTCTTTAACACACTCTCCATTACTTTGCACTGTTGGCCACAGGTACTCCTCCACCTTCTCCACCTTCTCCTTATCGTTACCATTTCGTAGGTTTAAATGGAGAGCTTTCCAGGCTAATGCTAGTGAACTATGGCATGCCAAAAGGTTTAGTTCTAGGACCCCTGCTCTTCACAATATACATGCTTCCCTTAGGAAATATTATTAGAAGGCATGGAATTAGCTTCCATTGTTATGCTGATGATACCCAACTATATATCTCATCTAAACCAGGCGATACAGTTCAATTAACTCGGATAACTGAGTGTGTTAAGGAAATAAGAGAATGGATGACCTATAACTTTCGACTTTTAAATTCTGATAAGACGGAGATTTTGCTCATCGGCCCAAAAACTAGTATACAGAAGTTCCAGCATCTCAACCTGCATTTAGACGGATGTTCTGTAACCACTAGTTCAACGGTAAAAGACCTGGGTGTTATTTTAGACAGCAACTTGTCTTTCAAATATCATATCAACCAAATTACAAAAACAGCCTTCTTCCACCTTAGAAATATTTCTAAGCTAAGAAATATGTTGTCTATATCCGATGCAGAAAAGCTCGTCCATGCGTTCATGACCTCCAGAATAGACTACTGTAATGCATTACTTGGTGGATGTCCTGCGTCATTAATAAACAAGCTTCAGTTAGTCCAGAATGCAGCAGCCAGAGTTCTTACAAGGTCAAGAAAATATGATCACATAACCCCGATCTTATCGTCCCTACATTGGCTTCCTGTTAAGTTTCGAATAGACTACAAACTATTACTTCTCACTTATAAAGCACTAAATGGTTTATCTCCATGTATCTATCCAGTCTTTTAACACGCTACAATCCGTCACGCTCCCTGAGATCTCAAAACTCTGGGCTTCTAGTAGTCCCTAGAATAGCAAAGTCCACTAAAGGTGGTAGAGCTTTTTCACATTTAGCTCCTAAACTCTGGAATAGTCTTCCTGACAGTGTTCGGGGTTTAGACACACTCACCCAGTTTAAGTGCAGATTAAAAACATATCTTTTTAGCAAAGCCTACACATAACACACATCACATCATAACCTTGTGCTCCAGAACATCTGATCACATGCACATTATCAACTTGTGTTGTAAATATCATGAACAGCAGCTACGCTAATTTCTCTCCACTGCTTCTCTTTCTCTCCTCATCTCGAGGCTTCCTGAGGTTTGGCCAGCTCCAGTCTTGTCCCACCTCGTGAAGATTATGGACTTTAAAGAAGTAGATGCCGAACTCGCAAACATCCTGAACCATCTAGAGACGTACCAGTGCCAATTGGATCCCGCTACATGTGTGGAGTTTTGACATTGGACCTCCGGGAGTGTTTAAAGGCTCTGGAATGGAGAAGCTGATGCTGGATCTGTGATGATCACAAATGTTGAGCTCAGTAGCTCCTACTTTTATACCAAAGACTGTAGAAAGAACATTTACTTATAATTTTATACTCCAGTACTCATGTTAGTTCTCACTCTCCAGTGTTCTGTATTGTTGAAAGATTTATGATCAAACTCTTGATGTCACCCAAAATGAGGATGGGTTTCCCTTTTGAGTCTGGTTCCTCTCAAGGTTTCTTCCTCATAACATCTAAGGGAGTTTTTCCTTGCCACAGTCGCCACGGCTGCTCATCAGGGATAAATACACACCGTTCACCTTCACTGTTGATTTCTGTAAAGCTGCTTTGAGACAATGTGTGTTGTGAAAAGCGCTATAGAAAGAAACTTGACTTGACTTGACTTGACTCTTCTCCCTGCAACCGCACCCCTCCACTGCCCTCCCTCTCATTTACACATATGTACTCTGTCTTACTCCTACTGACTTTCATTCCTCTTCTCTCCGGCATGTACCTCCACCTCTTCAGGCTCTTCTCCACCTGCTCCCTACTCTAAACACAAATCACAATAATTTTTGGTCTGCATATTTGATTTGGCACATGTTTTTTGCTGGATGCCATTTCTAACGCAACGCTTCCAATTTATCCGGGACCGGCACTAATTGTGCACTGACTGGTCCAACCCTAATGGCTTGTTTAAAACACAATAACAGTGTATATTTTGTAATATAATTGTAAACGTGAATGTGGTATGTCAATGGTAGTGTTGTGTTCAATAAGAAAATCCCATCCAAAAAGAACCGGATGAGTAGCTGTGCACACCACATTGGATCTTCAATATGTATGGAAGCTGTCACAGAGCCAAGTATGACCAATAACTGACCTTTAACTAATGACGCCAACATGAATGACTTACTACCAAATTGAGTAGACAAAGCTGGAATTGATCTATGACAGTCATCGATAATGAGAAAAAAACCTGACCCAGTATCAACTAAGGCAAACTTAATTATACAGGGGGCCAAAACTCAAAGCACACTTCAGGTCTCGGGCTGAACAGGTAAACATTTATTGAACACACTAAAACTAAATGTTTTTTTTACATAAATATGAAAAAAAAAAACGGAATATTATTCCAGAATAAATAAATTTAAACTATTTTGCTCTCCATAAAAATCTATCCTGTCAAAATTATACAAGTTAGAAATATGAACATGCTGCAAAAAAACCCTGAAAAACTTATTTGCCGAGGTAATCCATCCACCTCACAGGTGTGGCAGATCAGGATGCTGATTAGACAGCATGATTACTGCACAGGTGTGCTTTAGGCTGGACACAATAAAAGGACACTCTAAAATGTACAGTTTTATCACAGCACGATGCCACAGATGTCGCAGGTTTTGAGGGAACGTGCAATCGGCATGCTGACTGCAGGAACATCTACCAGAGCTGTTGCCCGTGAATTGAATGTTCATTTCTTTACCATAAACCGTCTCCAAAGGCATTTCACAGAATTTGGCAGTACATCCAACCAGCCTCACAACCGCAGACCACGTGTGACCTCCACATGTCAAGTCAAGTCAAGTCAAGTTTATTTCTATAGCGCTTTTCACAACAGACATTGTCTCAAAGCAGCTTTACAGAAATCAACAGTGAAGGTGAATTTTGTGTTTTTATCCCTGATATACCCTGATATATCCCTGACTGTGGCAAGGAAAAACTCACTTAGATGTTATGAGGAAGAAACCTTGAGAGGAACCAGACTCAAAGGGGAACCCATCCTCATTTGGGTGACATCAAGAGTTTGATCATAAATCTTTCAACAGTACAGAACACTGGAGAGTAAGAACTAACATGAGTACTGGAGTATAATATTATAAGTGATGTTCTTTCTACAGTCTTATACAGTCTATATGGTTAGTAGCTCCTAGTTTATAAGCTCAGCATTTGTGATCATCACAGATCCAGCATCAGCTTCTCCATGCCAGAGCCTTTAAACACTCCAGGAGGTCCAATGTCAAACTCCACACATGTAGCGGGATCCAAATGGCACTGGTACGTCTCTAGATGGTTCAGGATGTTTGCGAGTTCGGCATCTACTTCTTCAAAGGTCCGTAATCATCACGAGGTGGGAGGTGACTGGAGCTGGCCAAACCTCAGGGTGTCTCGGGATGGGGAGAGAAAGAGAAGCAGTGGAGAGGAATTAGCGTAGCTGCTGTTCATGATATTAACAGCACAAGTTGATAATGTGCATGTGATCAGATGTTCTGGAGCACAAGGTTATGATGTAATGTGTGTTATGTGTAGAACTCGCTAAAAACATACGTCTTTAATTTGCCCTTAAACTGGGAGAGTGTGTCTGAGCCCCGAACACCGTCAGGAAGACTATTCCAGAGTTTAGGAGCTAAATGTGAAAAAGCTCTACCACCTTTAGTGGACTTTGCTATTCTAGGAACTACTAGAAGTCCAGAGTTTTGAGATCTCAGGGAGCGTGGCGGATTGTAGCGAGTTAAAAGACTGGATAGATACATGGGAGCCAAACCATTTAGTGCTTTATAAGTGAGAAGTAATAGTTTGTAGTCTTTTCGAAACTTAACCGGAAGCCAATGTAGGGACGATAAGATCGGGGTTATGTGATCATATTTTCTTGACCTTGTGAGAACTCTGGCTGCTGCATTCTGGACTAACTGAAGCTTGTTTATTAATGACGCAGGACATCCACCAAGTAATGCATTACAGTAGTCTATTCTGGAGGTCATAAACGCATGGACGAGCTTCTCTGCATCGGATATAGACAACATATTTCTTAACTTAGAAATATTTCTAAGGTGGAAGAAGGCTGTTTTTGTAATTTGGTTGATATGATATTTGAAAGACAAGTTGCTGTCTAAAATAACACCCAGGTCTTTTACCGTTGAACTAGTGGTTACAGAACATCCGTCTAAATGCAGGTTGAGATGCTGGAGCTTCTGTATACTAGTTTTTGGGCCGATGAGCAAAATCTCCGTCTTATCAGAATTTAAAAGTCGAAAGTTATAGGTCATCCATTCTCTTATTTCCTCAACCATCCAGCATATTCACCTCCAAAATTGTCTGAGACCAGACACCTGGACAGCTGCTGCAACAATCGGTTTGCATAACCAAAGAAGTTCTGCCAGAAAGTGTCAGAAAGCGTCTCAGGGAAGCACATCTGCTCATCGTCCTCATTGGGGGCTCGAACTGACTGCAGTTTGTCATCGTAACCGACTTGAGTGGGCAAATGCTTACATTTGATGGAGTCTGGCACTTTGGAGAGGTGTTCTCTTCATGGATGAATCTTGGTTTTCCCCAGATGCTGACTGGTTTTTGGACCCCCAGAACCCCATTACAGTAAAACTGCACATTTTAGAGTGGCCTTTTACTGTGGCCAGCCTAAGGCTCACCTGTGCAATAATCATGTTGTCTAATCAGGTGGATGGATTTTCTCGGCAAAGAAAAAGTGCTCACTAACAGATTGAGACAGATTTGTGAACAGAGAGAAATTGGCCTTTTGTGTACATAGAAAAAGTCTTAGAGCTCTGAGTTCAGCTCATGTAGTATTTTATTTACATTTTTATGTTTTTCTCATGTTATTAGACAAATATTGATTCTGAACTGCTCCAGATGTTGTAGGTGCACAGTTGTGGTTGTAGTGTGGAGGTTTGGAGTCTTAACTGGGTTTCTTGCTTTAGTAAAATGGTTTTTACCTCCATATGTGAAATGTCTCTCTTTAATGCCACGTGTTGATATATTGTTTTTGTATTGTATTGTCCTGACTCACGCAGTCTCCTCTTTATAACAGACGCTAAAATATGTCTGCTACTAAAACGGCAAGAAATATTTATGTAAATCAGGCTGGTAATTCTAATGAGCCTTTCCGCTGCAGCAGAGGTAGCTCTTGGTTTTCCCTTCCAAGGATGCTCCTCATGAGAGCCTGTTTCATTGTAGCGTTTAATGGTTTTGGAGACTGCATATTTAAAATTCATGAGATTTTTTCAGATTGACTGACCTTTATTTCTTAAAATAATGAACAGTTTTTTCTCGTTCCTTAACTGTGTTTTTCTTGCTGTAATATGGAGTTGTACAGTAGCACTAATAGGTCTCCTGATTCTGTGGCACGCTTAGTAAATGTGAGCAAAGACGACTGAAAAAATCTTCTTATAGATATCAAACTAAAGTTTTGTTAAACACCATGTTGGCAGTTTTTACTCTTATTTATCGAAGAAAAACCCAAATTAGGTAAAAGATACTTTCAGATGGATTTGATATTAAAAATATTTTGTTATTTATTAACTCTAAGAGCCCTGACTTGGTAAATGTTTTAAGTACTTCAATACTTTAAAAATATAATTCAATACAATTTGTATTAAATTGATTTCACATTTAATCAGGCAAAAGTAAATCATAATTTTTCTTGATGTCCATTAAAACCCTAGACGTAGATTTAATTTAAAATAATGTGACTTTATTAAAGAGAATTGTGAAGATGAGGAGAAGGGCGCGTATGCTCGTGTCTCTCTCCGTCTCTACACGCTGTGAGATCTACACGCACTTCAAGCTTCACACACCAAACGCTGGTTTCCTGTGAGGCCGTCACTAATGTGCAGCTCCGCACGAACGCTAGCGTACGGAGGAGAAACGAGGAACGCTGCCTGCCCAGCACCGACACGGTTCCCTGTTCATACACATGGTACAAAAAAAGAACAAAAAAAAAAACCCAAAAAAAAATTCAGATGGACCAGCTGGAATTGGTCGGATGATCAGAAGAACATCTCAAAGAATCAAACGCGGTGAAAAAAGATTTAGTAATAAACTGGGACTAGAAAACAAAAACAACTGGAACATAAGGTGATCCGGGGAGAAATGTGAGGTTTGTTTAAATGCGCTCAAGCTTCTCCCCGAGAAACTCCTCCACGCTGTCCGTGTTCCACTTAAGGATGCTGAGTTCTTCAGCGATGTTCCCGTTATCGTCCAGCAGCTTCAGTACAGGATCCGAGCCTCGCACGTACTGTGAAGAACAAACAACAACTCCTGGTGTTAATGACCTCCAGACGCCCTTCACAGTTTAATACAACAACAAAACACTCGCAATGCGAGAACATCGAGTTACATGAGTCACACGGTCCTAAAAAAAGATCTTCATCTTAGTGATGGGAAATCAGTTCTGAGTTCAAGGTGTTGAGATTTTATTTGAATATTTAATTATATAAATGCTTTGTATAATTTCATCATTTAATTTATGTTTATTCTGCATTTGTGCCACTTTTATTTCTCCTTTGGCTTATTTTAATTTTTCAAATTTATATGATGTAAATAATTTTATACAGTAATTATTGTTCTACATTCACAACATTTTCACGTCCGTATGTTTTTTATTATTATTTATTTAAATGCAATTATCATAAATTTATTTCTTCTATATCAGTGCCTACATGATGTTCATCTGCTTGTTTTTATTTTTTTAACTACATTTTATTTTTAATAATCGTACACAATTGTGTAATACACAGAATTTTCTTAAATTAAAATGAGGTATAATTTTTTTATATGAAGCAAAGAACATTTCAGATTCTTCTAATTATTATTTGAATGCTTTGAATAACTTAAAATAATTATAAATCCATGCATATTTATTGTATGGCTTATTTTTTAATCGCCTTTAGGCTTTTTTTAACTATACTTTTTTTTTTTTTATCCTTGAGTGTTCTGCAACTTTTAATGGTAGAATCCACTTTAGTTGGACCTCCGACACGGCAGACTGCTTCCATAAATCTCACATAAGCTTCTTATCAAATATTTTTTATATTGTATAAATTTATAAAATAGAAAAATAGAAAATGACACGCTAGAGTTAGGGCTGTGAACCAGCTGTGGCACAGAAACAATAATGCAATAGTGTAGCACTTGTCCTAAAAATTGTAATCATGTTAGAAAAGAGGTCCAATACGCAGAAAATGCTGGAAAAGCAAATGTGCAGTTCCTGGGGAATTTATTTTAAATTTAACAGATGTTGATCATTCAGGTAACAACATAAAATATAAAGTATCAAATCGATGAAAACTTTTGAACTGGTTCAATTCATATACGTTATTAGGTTTTGTGATCATATCATATGAACTTTAATGGGGCGTACGCAAACTTTTGACCTGGTCTGTCAGCCTGAGGAGTTTTTCTGTGATTTTTTTATTAGACGGTGAAAATAACACGATACCACACGAGTGTGAGGACGTGAAATTCACTTTGTACCTTTATTTGAAGGCCCTTGAACATCTTCGGCTTGTCGCCCCTGACGAAAGCTGCAAAGAAATTGACAGAAATAAATCAAAACTCAGGCAGAAATAAATTATATAAACAATTTAGAATTCAATCTATAATAAAATATTTTAACATAAAAGATCACATGTTTAACTGACTGTATTTCATACATTTTATTACACAGTGTAGCATGTTGTGAGGCAGCCAATCAAAAACCACCAGGGCTGCAGGCAGCCAATCAAAACTGAGTTCATAAACAAATAAGTTAGCCAATGATACCTGAAAGGTTTCAGCTAAGCCAATGATATTTAAGGCTACAATTAGAGGTCAGCGCGTTGATTGGCCAGGCGATTAATCAGAGCATTTCTGCCATTGTTTAATTAATCAGCATCGGCCGATTGTGCTGCTGCAAACTATACTGATTATTAGGCAGGAGGACGCATCTGACACACTGAACGGTGCCTGTATGTTTAGCGCTTGCATGAGAGAACATAACTCTCCAATACCAGCAGGTGGCAGTATTCGTGTATTCTGCATCCAAACAGGGAAACCTGCAGCCTTTTTTCAATCATGTCTGCTTACGTGGTCCTACTAGAGTCAACAAAGCGGGAAAAACTAAATGTCGACTGATGCTTTAAAAAACCCAGAGAGCTAGCGGTCAGCTTGGTGTGTCCCGCGCGTTACATTTTTATTATTTGTTCTTAATCTCTTACGCATTTCATATGCTACTATTTTTGGAGATCGAATGATAAGAACATTGGGAGACTGGATGTCTGCAGTTCTTTAAAATCTTATTCCAAATGATCCTCAGTGGATTTTACATTCCCTGAAATGTTCCCCTACTACAATATTATTCTCCTCCTCAGCCTAAAACTCACCTTGGACTTGAGGGAACCTCCCCAATTTTCATCCACAGACCTCGAGGATGGCTCCGGGGTAGAGCTAGACACCAAACAACACTCAGGATTAGATCATTATCATCATCATCATGATCATCATGATCAGCACAGTGATGGAATGTGGTGTGTATGGTGAAAGTTTATGGATGTGATGGAGCAGAGTGATGGAGAGGTGGAGCGTACCTTCCTGGACTCAAACTGAGCCTCCTCCTGGCAGCACTTCCTGCAGAAGGGTTCGAGCTGCATCAGGCTGAATTCACCCAACAAATCACACGAGCTGCACAGCAGGTTACTGGAGAAGCCGAGCTCCCGGCACGCCTCGGACGAAACCTCAGCTCCGAACGCTGCCAGCTGTTCATAACAAATCACATTTAAAAAAATATTAAATACACTAAACTCAAAATAAAATTACAAAAGATAATTAAAGAACAAATCAATTGGAGTAAACAGAAAAAAAAAAGAAAAATAGAATAGAAAAATAGGATTTGACAACAGAATCAGAATAAAAAAACAAGCCAACACTTTATTGCTAAATTATTTATTTTCATTCAGATTTGTTTTTAAATATTTATTGTCCTGAAATTCACACTTTTTTTTATTTAATTAATTCCATGACATGTACACATTTTTATTTTAAGTGTGCTGTTTTTTATTATAGTCTAAATCTTTTTTATTTTGTTTGCGACACGTAACCTCAGAACAGAATTCAGTAAAATGTGTTTTTGCTTCATGATACAAAATAGAATAAAAATAACTGAATACAGGATTGAAATTCATTAATTATATAATAAAACTGATAATAAACAGAATATGGTTACAAGAAATACAAATCATCATCTAATTTTACTATAATTATGTTTTATTTTTTTATTAAAAATGTGTAAAAAAAACGCATTAATGTATAATTTCTCAATTCATTTGTATTTCAATATTATAAATATTATGAATAGAATATTACATTACAATTACTGCCGTATTTTTCTAAATTTTTTTGGAGAAAATTAAAGAAAATTATAAATAATTAAAAAGAAAAACATTTCGATGAATTTTATTCATAATTTATAGATAATTTCGACATGAATTTGTGCGACTTTGAACTGGAACTTTAAAATATACCGCTGATTGCAGTCAGGATGTGATTTTAATTACTTTAATCTCATCATTTATTCATTTTCATGAAATAAAACTAAATATTTTCTGACACATTTCGCTTCATTTCGATGAGCCACGTCACGCGCGCTGCAGCTCTTCTTCTTAGCATATTAGCATCCGCATCGACTTCACAATCGTCTTCGCGTTTATTTATTCAGTATCAAAACACATTCAGAATTAAAGACACGCGAAAACCTTATAATGAATAATAAACCATTTAAAATAACATTCTTACCGACTGCAGCAAAGGTAATAACCAAAGTAAATAAACCTCAGCCGCCATGGCGCTCCGTCTTCCGCGTCTCAGCTGAGCGGAAGTACTTACAACTATTCAACCGGAAGAGAAGATACGTTGACCTGGAAGTGGAAGCAAACTACAACTACGCTAAGTAAAATATATTTATTTCATAAATTTAAGGCTAGTATATATAAATAATGAAGGTTTATTTAATGAAATTTTTACACTTTACATTAAATTGTACGACTGTATTTAATAAATAACTCGTTTAGCCCGTAAGCGTAGCAGGATAAATAGTCGGTCCGCTGTGGCGGTATTGCAAACCAATCGTCACTTCCTGTATAGCCGCACTACATAGTGCATGTTGTAGCGATTTTGCGTACTACGTAGTGCGCTATGTGTTAAGAGGCGCGCGGTTTAGGATCGAGCCTGGTATACTAAACCTAAGCGACTGAGGTTACAATAGAAACACACATCAAAGCTGTTTCTCCTTCAGCGCGTGTATTTTATTATTTCTTGGAGACACCAAGCAGTGAAAAAGAGATTATTGTGGATATTCCGATCTCCAAACAGATATAGAAGGTTTATTCGACACTTTAATAGCGGAGAGTTTTGTTTTTTTTGATGGTGCAGTAAACTTCAGCATGTCTTCATCTCTCCAGCTGCTGCTGTGATTTCATGGGGACTTTAAGGATCATGATGGCACCGAAGTTTCAGCTTCTGGCGCTGCTGGCCTTCGCAATAACCATGCTGTTCCTGGAGAACCAGATCCACCAACTGGAGGAGTCCAAAGGCAAACTGGGTGAGAAACACCACCACGTTCTTCTCGCTGCTTTCCTCCTCAAGACACAGGGTATACAGATGATCTCTGGAGGCAGCCAGAATGCCAATGTGTTGGGTTTTTTATTTTAGTTGTTTAAAAGTTCTGGGGAAACATCTCAGGAATATCTTAGGTGGTCAGAAGATAACCCTGATGAAGGTTAGAAGACTGGTTTGAGTTGAAGATGATAAAAGTGAACCACATTGTTGTATTTGAGTTTGATTTTCAGAAGGTTTCATGATCTGAGCTGGAGTTCCACAGAAAGCTGTGTAAGTGTAACTGTGTAACTATAACAGGATAAAAACTACATGTCATAACCACTGGCAAATTGGCCTCGATGGAACTGCTCGTTACACCACTCGGTTTACAGTAACACACACACACACACACACACACACACACACACACACAGTGGTTTTGAATCCATTTAGTAATTGATATTTCCGTCTCTTTGGCGTTAGAACGTCATGACTCCTGGGCTGAGAGACGGAGATCTCAGTAATCGTAGCTCCGAGTCTCAGGCTTTCGTAAATAGATCATAATCTGTCATCTCGCTTATTGACCACATGTTAATGAAGTTAGACGTAGAAATTTCATCTCCTTTTACGGTTCCCTTGCGTCCCTCGGCGTGTCCTTCTAAACAATCAGATTCTCAGAGAATCCATTTCGCTGGAGAAAAATCATTTGCGTCTCATTATGTTTCTGTCCGACTTGCTGAGAACCTCCACGGAATCGAACAGCGTCATTCTGGGGCTCATTAAACCGCAGTGGTTTCGAGTCTCTGTCACGCAGATGAATTGATGATGTTATGAATGTTTTTTTCTCGAGCCTGATATTTACGCCGTGTTTGTAAATGGATGCTCCAGGGATTTTGTTGGAGTCGAAGAGCTGTTTTTAGCCTCTCCGGTGCAGTTAACACCTCAAGCACATGTTACTTTGGCACTTGTGCTCTTGAGCACTTATGGGCTCCAATTTCCAAACACTCAGGACTCCTGTTCCTGTTCATGTAACTGCACAAACTAACAAGCTCTACGAAGAGAATTAGACAAAATACTGCATCAGTGTTCTGACCGTGTACCCTGGGTTAGGGTTAGAGATTAAAAAAGGAGATTTAAAAACTGAAACATAATATAAAAATTGTCAAGAGTCATTTAGGGACTCCTATAATCTAAAAGAGTCATTTAGGGGCTTTTAGAATCTAAAAGAGTCATTTATGGGCTTTTAGAATCTAAAAGAGTCATTTAGGGACTTCTAGAAACTAAAAGAGTCATTTATGTGCTCTTAGAATCTAAAGAAGCTATTTCGGGCTTCTACAATCCGAGTCATTTTGGGGCTTATTGAATCTAAAAGAGTCATTTAGGAGCTCTTACTATCTAAAGGAGCCATTTAAGGGCTCTTAGAATCTAAAAGAGTAATTTATGGGTCATAGAATCTAAGAGAGTCATTTAGGGGCTCATAGATTCTAAAAAAGCCATTTAGTGGCTTCTACAATCTGAGAGAGTCATTTGTGGACTCAGAATCTAAAAGAGTCATTTTGGGGTTTATTGAATCTAAAAGAGTCATTTTGGGGCTTATTGAATCTAAAAGAGTCATTTTGGGGCTTATTGAATCTAAAAGAGTCATTTAAGGGCTCTTAGAATCTAAAAGACTTGTTTACAGCACCGATTCCCAACCGTATGAGTCACTTATATAATAATGTGCACATTACATGCATATGATACATTTTTTATTTACTTATTATATACATAATGAAAATATAATGTAATTCACCATAATGCAGAATTTGTAGGAGCGTAGTTTCTCAGTGCAGAGAAAATAAGTGAGGCAAATTTGGCACAGGCAGAATTGGAATTAAAATAAACGTGTAAATGTGCTTTATACTTGCCATATGTACATTACAGTGAAATTCAGCCATGATTCAGCACCATTAGAGCACAGACGGTTAAGGGCCTTGCTTAAGGGCCCCAAGAGTGGGGTTAGTGTTTCCTAAATCCAAACCAGTCACGTAGAAGCTCCCTGAATCTAAAAGAGTGTTTTATGGTCTCATAGAATCTAATAGAGACCCCATCTTTGGGGTCTGATTGACAGGTCCTAGTGCACCATGCTGTCCCTTTTACCTGGAGATCACACAGCTGAACATGAGGCGCTATGATTAACCGTGACCTCTTCATTACTCAGCAGTAGCAGCTGCTCACCAGTTTCCTCATCATCTAAACCCTCGCTCCCAGATCCCACGAGTATTAGGTGCCTTCAACCAGAGGGTCAGAACAGTTTAGAGTTAGTGTGTATTATTACACTGGATAAAGGCCCTAGTTTCAGTGTGACTGAGTGCTAATTATTTCTGATGTATATAATGCAGTAACCATGGAAACCGAGACTTCCAATGTACACTTAAAAAAATGTTGTCCAAGACTAAATAAACATCTGCGACTGTGTTTTAGTGCCACGTTAAAATAATGTAAAGATTACGAGAATTAAGTCGAAATATTTTAAGAATCAAGTCGAAATTACGGGAATAAATATTTTGGGAATAAAATTGTAGCAGTATGAGATTAAAGTGATAATATAAAGTGGTAGAAATTCTTTGTCTTTGGCGGATCAGTTATAATCAGTAAACTTAGCGGTTTATGTAGGAAACTTTATTTATTTCCGAAAAGATCAAAGGATGATGATCAAAGAAATTGATTCTGAAAGAGACTTTATTCTCATAAACTTGTTTTTTTTGTAAATGTAGCACTAAAACACCTTCGTAAACATCAACTGCACCACGCAGGAAAATATCTTCCATTAAAGTGAGGTGTGAGGAACATGCATTACGTAGAACATGCATCATTTGAAAATGAACGCTCTTGCCTCTGCAGAGCTCGCCATCGCCAGGCTGGAAGTCCGAGATATCGATGAACGGCGCACTCAGGACGGAGTGAGAGAATCTCAACAGGACGCAGAGAGTGACCTCGTGGTCATTTATAATCGAGTCCCCAAAACCGCCAGCACCTCGTTCACCAACCTCGCCTATGACCTGTGCAGCAGGAACCACTACCACGTCCTGCACATCAACACCAGCAAGAACAACCCTGTCATGTCCCTGCAAGACCAGGTGTGTGTGAGAAATGCACACATACAATACAGTATACACACATGCAGTAAAAATACATACCGGCATACATATTAAAGGTCGACCGATTTCATGGTTTTTGCCAATTAATTGATTGCTGGAACTATCGGCTGTTGGCAAAAATTATTACCGATAGTTTTTCCGGGTCGCGTCTGTGCTGAAGCGGCTGAGAACAACCGCTGTCATTATACAGTACGAGAGCGGCCTCTAGAGGCGAATCATTTGCTGTTTGTTGACGTGAAAGTGCACACTGTACCTCGTTAGTTTAAAGCGAATTAGCTAGAGTTAATCTGATTAAACGTTTTATTTTAGTAATAAAGTTCAGTACTATTTTACATGGAGTGTTATGGTTTTATTTTTTTATCCAGTATCCATTTGGAAAACTATTAGTTGATTAATTGGTTATAAAATAAAATTTGAAATACACACACACACACACACACACACACACACACACACACACACACACACACAGTATGTTTAATTGGATGTGCAGGTTCGCTTTGTGAAGAACGTGACGATGTGGAAGGGGATGAAGCCGGCGCTGTACCACGGTCACGTTTCATTCCTCGACTTCTCCAGGTGAGAGCTGAGTGCGTCTACCAGCAGCTTCACTTTTACCTGTGTGTGTGTGTGACACATACAAAAACAAGCTCTTCTCCTTTCTTCCCCTATTCTCAGATTCGGAGTGATGAAAAAACCCATCTACATCAACATCGTGCGTGATCCCATCGAGCGCCTGGTGTCTTATTACTACTTCCTGCGATTCGGGGACGATTACAGACCCGGCCTGAAGCGCAGGAAACAGGGGGACAAGAAGGTCAGACTGAAGCTGTTTTTTTTTTTTTTTCCCATTGTGAATGAATTTTTTTGTATGAAATTTTTTTTTAATATATATATATATATATATATATATATACAGTATACACAGTGGTACCCCGCTTATCGACTTTAATCCGTTCCTTAAAACCGGTCGAAATGCGAAAAGGTCGAAGAGCGAATGTAATTATCCCATAAGAAATAATGGAAAACCAATTAATCCGTTCCTCCACCGATACCCATTTATTAACTATTTTTGCCCTGTTTTTAGCAGTATTAATACAGGTACATAAATAATACTGTGTATAATTGTTATGCAGCGTAATGAGCACAGTTCGCTTTGGTTTAACGAAAACACGGAGAGTTTAACACAAAAACACGCGCACACACACACACACACACACATGGCAGTCCATAGAATCCCTACAAATGAGAGAGAGATATCTGTGGTATGCCCTGGAGGGGCGAGGTCCACGGGCGAACGCACGGGAGGAAAAAGGTAATCTGGGATGAGCTTTGGAAAGAAAGCGCAGCCGTGGAGAGCGCGTGGAGTCCGGGAAGAAAAAAAACGCACAGGAATACGTGTGACAGGGAAAACACAGACAAACATGCACCAAACACCTTCACATACCAACAATAACCGACAAGGAGTGTGGCTGAATGAGGGGTTTATATAGGAGAAAAGCGTGGCAGGTGGATTTCTGACAATAACACAGTAAAAAGTATAAATTCAAAACATTACAAAAGTAACAAAAAAAAAAATGCTCCATGTGGGTCGGGGTAAAAAAAAAGGTCGATAAGCGGCATTTGCTCGTTCAGCGGGCACAAATTTCGGTGGAAAAACTGTTCGCTAAGCGAAAAGGTCGATGTCCAAGCCGGTCGATAAGCGGGGTACCACTGTGTGTGTGTATATATATATATTATATATATATATATATATATATATATATATATATATATATATATATATACATATATATATATATATATATATATATATATATATATATATATATATATATATATATATATATATAAAAATAGCAGTTTCTGGCTTGAACACTAGATGTCGCTGCTGCATAAAAAAAACGCTTTGTGTGATGTTTAATTGTATAAACATGAACTCGTAAGGTGTAGAAGAAAAAGTTTAGGAGTTTAAGGTTCTTATACTTTATTATTTATAAAATGAATACATTTATAATTATTGTAAATTGTATATTTGGTTATATGTCTTAATATACAGTGCCCTCCACAATTATTGGCACCCCTGTTTAAGATGTGGTCGTGGACTTCTAAAAATTCTCCTTTTTTTTTAAAACAACATAGAACCCAAATGCAAAAAAAGAGAAAAATCCAACCTTTCATTTAAGTACATTACTTTGGTGGTAAAAAAATCACACCTTTAGAAAAAAAAAAAACTTGAAATCATGTGTGCCACAATTATTGGCACCCCTAACAATTCCTCTGGAAAATTTAATTGTTGTTTTTTTTAATATATTTTTCTGTAGTTGCTAAGGTTGGTCAGGGTATCTAGGGACTTTTAATTAGTAATTCATGATTTCCTGTTTCCCTGGGGTATAAATATGACGTGACACAGAGGCCTAATTCTCTTACCCATTTGTCAACATGGCAAAGACAAGAGAACACACCATTCAAGTAAGGCAGATGTGTGTCGACCTTCATAAGTCAGGCAATGGCTACAAGAAAATAGCCACTCCCCTTAACTTGCCGGTATCTACAGTCAGAGGAATCATTAAGAAGTTTAAAACAACTGGAACAGTGACAAACAAGGCTGGAAGAGGTCCCAAGTTTATCTTGCCACAACGCACAGTGAGGAGGATGGTAAGAGAAGTAAAAAAATTTCCCAAGCTCACCGTCACAGAATTGCATCAAAGAGTGGCATCTTGGGGTCACAGAGTCTCCAAAACAACCATCAGACGCTCTCTACATGCCAACAAGCTGTTTGGGAGCATGCAAGGAAAAAGCCTTTTCTCACTAACACTCACAAACGTAAACGTCTGGAGTTTGCTAAGCGGTACTGGGACTTCAACTGGGATCGTGTGCTTTGGTCAGATGAGACTAAGATTGAGCTTTTTGGCAACAAACACTCTAAGTGGGTCTGGCGTAAAACAAAAGATGAGTATGCCGAAAAGCACCTCATGCCCACCGTGAAGTATGGTGGAGGATCTGTGATGCTGTGGGCCTGTTTCTCTTCCAAAGGCCCTGGGAACCTTGTTAGGGTGCATGGCATTATGAACGCTTTGAAGTACCAGGATATTTTAAATAAAAACCTGATGGCCTCTGCCAGAAAGCTGAAGATGGGTCGTCATTGGTCTTTCAGCAGGATAATGATCCAAAACGTGGCAAAATTACACAAAAGTGGTTCAGCAGTCACAAACTCAAGGTCCTCCCATGGCCATCTCAGTCCCAGACCTCAACCCAATCGAAAACCTGTGGGGCGAGCTAAAGAGAAGAGTGCATAAGAGAGGACCCAGGACACTGGATGATCTAGAAAGATTGTGCAAAGAAGAATGGTCAAAAATCCCTCTCTCTGTGTTCTCCAATCTTGTGAAATGTTATAGGAGGAGATTAAGTGCTGTCTTGTTGGCAAAAGGAGGTTGTACAAAGTATTAACATCAGGGGTGCCAATAATTGTGGCACACATGATTTCAAGGTTTTTTTTTTTTTTCTAAATGTGTGATTTTTTTACCACCAAAGTAATGTACTTAAATAAAAGGTTGGATTTTTCTCTTTTTTTGCATTTGGGTTCTATGTTGTTTTAAAAAAAAAAAGGAGAATTTTTAGAAGTCCACGACCACATCTTAAACAGGGGTGCCAATAATTGTGGAGGGCACTGTATATTCCTTTATGTTCTGCTGTTGATTTTGTGACTCTTAAAATGTTGGGTTTGTTTTTTGTGTCTCTGTAGTGAGATCTTAGTGCATGTTTGATAACCGTGTGTGTGTGTGTGTGTGTGTGTGTGTGTGTGTGTGTGTGTGTGTGTGTGTGTGTGTGTGTGATATTTTCCAGACATTTGATGAGTGTGTTGCTGCAGGAGGTTCAGACTGCGCTCCAGAAAAACTCTGGCTCCAGATCCCTTTCTTCTGCGGTCATTACTCTGAGTGCTGGTCAGTGTGGGCTTGTGTGTGTGCGTGTGTGAGTGAGTGAGTGTGTGTGTGTGTGTGTGGTGTGTGTGTGTGTGTGTGTATATTTTGTTAAACACAGTAAGGTTAGATTTGTTGGTGATGGTGGTGCTGGTGCGCAGGAACATCGGAAGCCACTGGGCTCTGGAGCAGGCCAAGTACAACCTGATTAACGAGTACCTGCTGGTGGGCGTGACCGAGGAGCTGGAGGACTTTGTGATGATGCTGGAGGCGGCGCTGCCTCGATTCTTCCGAGGAGCCACTGAGCTCTACAGAACAGGTACGCTCTACAGGGTGATGCCTGGGGAGAGGTTCTCAGACATGGGCTCACAGGAGATGTTGAGATTTATAGGAACGTTTAGGAATAATTCTGTACACACAGAAAATACAGTGACTTTTATTAAGGTTCAGTTTATTTTTATTTAAATTATTCACAATTTTAATGTTTATTTAACAACCTTTAAAAACTGTTGGCCAAAAGTTTTGGGACAACTGACTTTTTCACCCATATGCTGTTCTTCTATAAACTCTGAACACAAAGTTGGAGGCAGACGATTGTCCTCTTTAATTGAACTAGGAGAACTAAAACCTGTTCCATAATGACACAGTGCAGAAAACCAGTTCCATGAAGATCTGCTTTATATGGTTTGGAAGATGTGGAATGTTCAAGAAGCACAGAATGTTAATTTTCAGGTGTCCACAAATTTTTGACCGTGTAGTGTAAAATAAATACAGGGTTAAATTGTAGCGTAAAATCTCTATACAGTAAATTCTCTAATGTAAGGAAGTGTACAGAGAGCTGACTGTGTCGCATCTCCTCACGTCTTTTCTTCCTCCCTAGGAAAAAAATCGCACCTGAGGAAAACCAGCGAGAAGAAACCTCCCACTAAGGAGTCCATCGCTCGTCTGCAGCAGTCGGCCATCTGGAAGCTGGAGAACGAATTTTACGAGTTCGCTCTCGAGCAGTTCCAGTTCGTCCGTGCTCACGCCGTGAGGGAGAAAGACGGAGAGCTCTACCTCCTCCCACAGAACTACTTCTATGAGAAAATCTACCCCAAGACCACCTGAGAGGGACGGAAAAGGCGCCGCTCCGGCACTACTCACTGGCGTCGCGTTCACTGGAGGAGGACCTTTTACAGCTGAACTGATTTTTTTATTGTGTTGTTTTTTTTTGTGTCTTTATGTTTATTCAGCTGAGTCTTTTACACATGAGGTAAACACAGAAAGCTCCACACCGGCTGCAGAAACTTTCCTGCATTTTGATCCCGTGAATAATCGCAGATGAACTCGTTCGGGGAGCAGAAGCATCACTGATGTGGAGAAATCAATTCGGAACGATGAAAAGCAAATCAGGATCGAGCGACCTCGTTTTTTTCCTGCTTTTATTTATTTATTTTTGTAGGATTTCAAAATGTGTTGATGTAAAGAAGCAGGATGTGATGTTTAGCGCCCTCTGCTGGAAAAGCCAAGCATTATAAGTAAGGAATAAAACCCTCAGTGGTATGCTGTTATAGGAAAACAATCCACGAGGTGGCGTGATGCCATACTACTCAATATTGCCGCACCCCATGTCGATTATTTTCCAATTCCAGCATGTTCCTTCAGTGCTTACGTTTTCTAACATTTTTATTCGAATTACACTTTTTATGTTTATAGCTACATTGTTATAATGTTGTGGAACTTTCACGAAATGAGTTCCTGTTTCTTGCTGACATTATAGCAGCTACAAACGCTCATTCCAGCCCCCCCACCAGCCTTTACTGAAAACACTACGACATAATAAGCTTTTTTTTTTTTTTTTTTTTTAACTGAACTCTTTTAAATGATGTCAATATAAGAAGTCCTCAAGGCACGAGACACGTTGCGTAAATTCACAATTCATTCTCTGCATATTTCCATTGTTTTTTATGATATTAAGTGCAGTACGTGTGATTGAGTTAACTATTACATCACTGCATTTCGTTACACCTCTAGCGCTGGACTCAGGGTCGGATCAAATCCCCTGCTGCCATTGCGACCATTTTTAGAAAGATTGAATGCCACAGCATCGACTGTATTTTGTCTTGATGCTACTCCTCACTCACATGTACAGGAGATCCTGCTGGCCTTCAAGAGAGACCTTCATCTACATCTACAGCATTTAGCAGTCACCTTCATCCAGAGCCACTTACAACTTAACAGTTGAGGGTTAAGGACCCAGCTGTGGAAGATCAGTGGTCCTGGGATTTAAACTCATGACCTTCTGAGCCAAGATCCAATGCCTTAACCACTGAACGACCACCTCCACATCTCACTAATCTGGTTTAGATTTCACGATGGTATTGATACTGTTGCATTAAATATTGGAGCTGATGTTCTACACTGACCAGGTGACCAGGTGCTGACGTTCTCACTGGAGCTGTGAGTGTGGTGCCTGCTACATAATCTTTATTTTTTTTATAGTAAGACACGTTTCACACGCACTTCTTTATATTTACACACATTCATTCCCTGCACAATTTGTTTCACAGTTTCTCAAACATAGAGTTTTCCTGGAAAGTCTCGCAGCGTGTCTTCCCCCCACCCCCCACCCCCCTCATGCTGCATTTAAAATCATTTATCATTGAAAATACACTGCATGGACAACATAGTTTAGTCCAGACAGAGAGACATCTGTCCATCTCACAACATCAGATTACATGTGAACACAGAAACCTGACTGATTTTATGTTTTTAAAATTTAGAATCAATTGGAATATTGTGTTTACTTTTTTTTTTTTTGAAAGGATTATACATAATTAAACTTTTATACAAATCAAAAATCACTGGATTAAATCTAATCTAATCTCAGACAGCGTTTCAGCTCAGTGTCTGTCCGTATCAGAGCTCATCTACTTTATCATGCTGAAAGAGGGATTTTTTCAATCCTCTGTTTTATATATATTGTTTTTTTCCAGTGTGTGTGAAAGATTGTGGAATGTAAATATGTTTGTGAGTGTGTGTGTGTGTGTGTGTAGTTTGATTATATTTATCACTGAAAGTGTTTACTGGAAATAAAAGGACACATCAAACCTCAGAGCACTTATTCATTTTTTCAAACCGATTTATTAAACAGAAAATGGCCACTATTGGTTTTATGGTCCAGAGTGATACTGTGTACATCAAATACTGTAGTGGTTTAAAAATATCACAAATCTCCACACACGCAATCCAAAATCCAGTTATTATAACAGCAAATGAGGATAAATGTGGAATGTGATGCTTAAAAAAGATTTACATACTGATCTGAGGGTCACGTGTCCATATTGGCCGTTTGATCAATCAATTAGTGCTTTTTAAACTTTCAGGTGTTCTGGGTAAAGAAAAAGAAATGAGCAGAAGTCACACTGTTTTATAAACACAGATTAAACAGGAATTATATATAAAAAAAAAAGTCACATTTAGCATTTATATTTATTTAGATGTAAACCTCTTTAGTGTGTGTGTGTGTGTGTGTGTGTGTGTGTGTGTGTGTGTGTCTATATTTAATGCAGGATAAACACGTTTCTGTAAGTCTACAGGATCGTTTATTACCATTTTACACACTTTTGACACTTTCAATTATTCAATACATTTCAGGATTTTCACAATTTTTGTACATGTATTTAAAAACTAAAAAGAAACACAAATATTACATTTACATATTCAGAATCTTTATTCAAACCATCCAGGGTGCGATACTATGGCATATCTGGATTCAGTGTTCTCCCATGACTAATGTCTCTGGACCACTCAAGAACATCCTCAAGACCAGACTCGACCCAACACTAGACCAGAGTTTTCTCTTTTGTAAGCCCTGATATAAGTTTTCATTATCTTTACCTAAGAAGATGCTCCTGTCAGGTTCTCTACACAAGACCTCGAAAGCTCCATCTAAGTCCCTGACTCAAGGGATGGCTTGTCTTAGCATCAAGCTAATTGTTTTATTTCAAAAAGGTTCAATGAAAAAACCTTCACACTTGTTCGTCCGTTCGTAGTAGTGAACATCTCATTTCCATCAGAATAAAAAGTCCTTTTGTCATTGTTCACAAACACGATCATCAAAATGTGTATTCATGATATCAGTATGATGCACAGTTTCAGTGTTTCCTTATATAAACTATGGTTTGGATCACAGAGACTGAAATGCACAAGGCTGAATTTCAGCAGCACAAATTCATTTTTTTGTTTTATTAATATTGATTGTAAAAGACCAGACAGGATTCACACTTTTACTGTACTGTACATGTGTTTGTTCGTTTCCTAGTTGTTGATCTATTTTCAGATTGTATAGTTCTGTGTTTTTCTCCGTCTGTATTCAGTCTCCAACTGAAGCTTCAAGATTCACCTTTGACCTGTTTTAGAGAACTGGTTGATTGGTTGATCTTGATGTCGTTCACTCGCCTTCATTAGTGACGTTCAAGATTCATCTGCACAATTCATCAATTCAACACATTTACACAAAAAAAGTTTTATAGAAATTTTAGATGTCAGATTCTGACAACTAGTTTAATCATTTTACATTTAATGACATTTACAATGAACTGATGCTGAGATGTTTTGGGGGTTAAAACTATTCAGGTGAAACCAGTACAATATATTTTGATCAACATGAACATAAACAACTGATAATGTAGGTAACAGCAGACACTCGTACACAATCAGTTATGCGCCGATTGATGAGTGTAGCCAAGGAGGTCAGACAATCCAGATTCCGGGGTGGATAAAGTGCCATGTGATCCCATCCACTGTCAATAGCCTGGGTCCGGAATCAGCCGTAAACTCTGCCACAGAGCGATGCCCCTGTGTGGCCGAGATCAGGGATCGGGCAGCATTTCAGCGTGGTGTAGATGAACCAAAAACCTTTCGGAGTTTGGCAGAAAAGGCGGGCGAATGATGTGCAGTTAGCGGATTGGCTACCACGGGGGCCTGCCAGACCAGGGCGGCTGGCGATGACGGCGGTGGAGCACCTGTGGGGATTCTGTCACCAAAATGTGTGAGCAAGTATCCCATGATTTCCTGCACGCCTTTAGAGAGGTTTTGAAACCGGTGCTCCTGCGCCGCTTGTCGGCGAGACACAGCAGTTACAGCGGCACTAGTGGTAGGTATAGCCACGGGATCCCTGTTGGCCAGATTGTTCTGTCAGCTATTAAGGTTTTGGATCAAAGGCAGATGCCACGAAGGTGCTGGGAGCAGGAAAAGTCGCGGCAGAAATGCTAGCATGCAGTGCGCGAGGAGAGCTGATTCAGAGAGCAAATTCTGAGCTGATTCAGTGAGCCGATTCAGTGAGCCGATTCAGTGAGCCGATTCAGTGAGCCGAAGCGCACAGAGCGTAAGAATGGCGAGCCGGAATTCGGAACGCATTGAGCGTCAGCAGAGGAGAGCATGGAACCGGAGCACAAGCAGAGCTGTGCCAAAATCCGTAACGCTGAGGGGAGAGTCGGGAAAACAGATGCGGTTGGGAAGCAGGAGGACAGAATAGTCAGGCGGACACAGGTCAGTAAAAAAGAGTTAAATTAAACAGAGGAAAAATGCTGGAGTGTAATCAGGGCAAGCCTCAAAGACAATCTGGCACTGACTGGAGGTTTCTGGTGTCCTTATATGTGTGTGAAAGATGGACGCCATTTCCGTTGCAAGGGGGCGGTTCCTCTGTGATGGAGGCTTTGGGTTAGGGTTAGTCTTTACCACGATGTGAAGGTGAAGTATAATAAGTTTAATCCCCCTGGTTAAATTTACATCTCCCTTTTTTTGTGCTAATTAATTTGTTACGTTTGTGACTTTCCATAATGTTAATATGTGCTTTTTATGTCCATTATGCTATTGTTAATTATTTACAGACAACATATACACAAAGAGTTATTTATATCAGGGCTGCAAAAACGAATCGATAAAAATCGATGATGAAATTTGTTGTCAACAAATGGCTTATCGATTAGTTGTGCTGCTGAAGTTACGGGTCTGTGAGACGGTAAGTCACTTTTTCAATGCCGTTTGTGAAAAGAAAAAAGAAAACACACCGGTGTGATGGATGAAGGTGAAACATCATCACAGTGAGTAAAAACTCTATAATCCTCATCATGTATAAATGGTGCAGTTTAACTAGGTGTTATTGTGTAAACTGTTGTGGAAAGTCGCACTGGACCTGTTCTGTTTGTATATTAATTTATGCTTTTATCATTTAATCATTATACAAAATGACTAATTATGTATTCCAGATATTTTTACAAATAAATAAAATAGGTTTTTTTACAGCATGATTGTCAACTTGCCATCTGCAATTAGCATTAAAAACAATAGAAATGTTGATTAACACAATTTACATAATTGCATAATTGAATGCTTTATTTCGTTATTTTTTACAGAAAGACACAATCCTGAGTGAATTTGTTTAAAGGTGAAATCACGCAGTTGCTCCTCCACAAGCAGCTTCTATAAACATAGTAATTTAAAGGTAGTTAAACTCAATATGTGGCTTTTGGATCTTATGTAAATTTTTACATAAATACCCTGAATTAGAGATTTATATAGTTATAATCAGCAAAACGGCTTATTTAAAAAAACAATTATATTATATCCACTCGTTTATTTGTACTCGTTTAGTTTTTTTGTGATTATTCGCTTGTTTTGAGGGTGTCTAATGAGGGACAAGGGCCACAAACCAGCTTTATGCTACATGCACTGATGTACATGACATCAGTGTGTAACAATTTCTAGTGTATTGTCCGTTTTGCTTTGGCATGAGAGTCAATATTTCAACAGTCTCCTGGATATTGTCCTCCATTTTATTCTCTCTCTCTCTCTCTCTCTCTCTCTCTCTCTCTCTCTCTCTCTCTCTCTCTCTCTCTCCTCTTATATCTGACATTTAAGTTATAATTTTATTAAACACAAAACCTCACGTCTGCATAATAATCCAAACTGAACACAGCGTATAGAGGTTGAGTGAATGTGGTGTGGACTCTGTGGAGGAGCCTCATCGTATCAGAGACGCTGTAGAAGGACAGAGTTCCTGCACTGTGATCCACATACACTCCTATTCTGGAGGACGTTGGACCTCGGAGTGCAGTTTTAATGTTATTGTGCCAGAAAGAGACAGAGGAAGAAGAACACACCAGACTCCAGGACTGATTGTTCAATCCAAACCCACATTCATCACCGCATCCGTTCCTGCTGATCTCTTTATATGAGACTGATATGTCCACACCATCACCGCTCCACTCCACCTCCCAGTAACAGCGTCCACACACACTCTCTTTACACAACACCTGAAACCAGGAGTCAAATCTCTCTGGATGATCAGAGTATCGCTGCTTTTTCTCACTCCATCTCACGACTCTGTTCTTCTCAGACAGAATGAGGTAAGGATGTGCTGTGTTGGGATCCAGAGTCAGATAACAGAAATCTACAACAATAAAATGTGCACAGGTTTGATGTTAATCACAGGATTTATAATAAGTGTGTGTGAGACACCTGTGTGTGTTTCTGTTCTCCTAATGCTGCTCTACATGAACTATTTTACATATTACACATCATCAGTCATCAGGGAGAAATGGATCAGATTTAGATCAACAATACAGACATGTTTACACTGTGTGTGTGTGTGTGTGTGTGTGTGTGTGTGTGTGTGTGTGTGTGTGTGTGTGTGTGTGTGTGTGTGTGTTACACCTACACTGCAGAAAATCTGCTCTTTGGTTCTGAGAAAATCATCTGAACTGCTGCAGCTGTGGAAACACAGAGACGAAATGGAGACTAAAAATGATGTGGAAACATTTTACATCATAAATATGAAAGTTTTAATATTGTGATTTGTGGTAAGAGTAGGGAGCAGGTGGAGAAGGTCCTGGAAAGGTGGAGGTACACTCTGGAGATAAGGGGAATGAAAGTCAGTAGGAGTAAGACAGAGTACATGTGTGTGAATAAGAGGGAGGGCAGTGGAGGGGTGCGGTTGCAGAGAGAAGAGGTGGAGAAGGTGGAGGAGTTCAGGTACCTGGGGTCAACAGTGCAAAGTTATGGAGTGTGTTAGAGAAGTGAAGAAAAGAGTGCAGGCAGGGTGGAGTGGGTGGAGAAGAGTGATAGCAGGAGTGAAGTTTTGATAGAAGAGTGTCTGTGAGAGTGAAAGGGAAAGTTTATAGGACTGTGGTGAAACCTGAGATGTTGTATGGATTAGAGACAGTGGCATTGAGTAAAAGACAGGAGGTGGAGCTGGAGGTAGCGGAGCTGAAGATGTTGAGGTGTTCATTGGGAGTGACGACGATGAACAGGATTAGAAATGAGTTTATTAGAGGGACAGCGCATGTAGGACGTTTGGAGGTGAGATTGTGTGGGAGGTGAGATTGAGATGGTTTGGACATGTTCAGAGGAGGGACATGGGGTATATCAGTAGGAGAATGCTGAGGATGGAGCCACCAGGAAGGAGGAAAAGAGGAAGACCAAGGAGGAGGATTATGGAGGTGGTGAGGGAGGACTCTTTACTGTGATACACAACAAATAAATCGTTTCCAACACAACTATTTGTTTACCTTGTGGACGGATTTTGTTGAATTCCTCCTGACAGATTTCCTCGACTCGTTTTTTCAGATCTGAGACAGATTTCCTCACTCCATCAAATGAGAGATGTTGATTGACAGTGAAGCTGGCTGAGTCGTCACATCCAGGAGAAACACAGAGAGACGGGAAACTCTACAGAGAGGAAACACATCATAGAGAAGGAGAAAAGTGGAGGAGAGAAACGAATGAATCTCAGACTGAATCAGACCAAAGACACACTTGTGATCTCAGACAGGAACATTTATTGTTGCTGTAATGAGCTTTTAGGAGGAAACTTTGTGAGGAACAGCGCCCTCTGTAGATCAGACAGTGAATGTGATCAGGTGTGTGTGAAAGCTGCTCCAGATCACTGATTCTCCTTTGAAGATCAGTGATCTCCTGCTCCAGATGTTTGAGGAGTCGTTCAGCTCGACTCAGTTCAGCATTTTCCTGAACTCTGATCAGCTCCGTCACCTCCGAGCGCCTTTTCAGCAGGGAGCTGATCTCATTAAAGATCTTCTCATTATCATCTACTGCTGCCTGTGACCGCTTCTGTTAGAACACATACACACACACACACACACACACACACACACACACACACACACACCACACAGTTAGAGTTTATCTTTATAGTCTCCCTCTAGTGTTTGTGTGTGTGTGTGTGTGTGTGTGTGTGTGTGTGTGTGTGTGTGTGTGTGTGTGTGTTCATTCCTCACCTTTATAATATCAACAGTCTGTTTCAGCTCCTGCACCTTCTTCTGCTTCTCCTGGATCTTCTGCTGGGATTTAATCTGCTCCTCCTTTAATTCATTCTGAGACCAAATAAAATACATTTCAGATAGATTTTATTGTGTTCTACAGAATTATAGTAAAAGTTCTTAATATTGTCTCTAGAACTAATTCTGCTAAAAGGAGAAGCAAAGTATAAAAGTTCTATTAAACTAAATTCTTCAGCAGGTGTCACATGATCTCTTTGGTTTTGGGTGAAAACGGCACCTGGTTGAAATGTCACTGTTTTTCCTGTTACAGAAACATTAAGGTAGAAAGTCTAACAGCATCACTTACTATTTGATTGAGATGCAGGTTCTCAGATATGATCTTTCTCTATAGTGTGTGTCTGTGTGCATTTATAAATAGATCTGATCTCTCATATATATCTCAAATATCATCTGTTGATTTGTGCACTTTAGCTGTAAAAAGCTGTATGAAGGTTGTTGGGTGTCGGCTGTTTAAAGTACACTGACTGCTCGCCCGTGTTTAACACGTATTTACACACGATCCTCTAACAGTAAATACAAATTCACCTCAGAACCGAGTAAATCCACTGAACAGAATTTACAGTAGAAACAGAATTTGTGTAAAATCATAAATTAATGTTCAGATCTCACCTGTTTTTTACTTCTTTCTGCAGTAGTTGAAACTGTATCATGGTCTTTATGTTCATCCATCATACACAAGTAACAGATGAAGCTTTGGTCAGTACGGCAGTAGATCTCCATCAGTTTGTCGTGCTGAGAGCAGATCTTCTCTTGGAGATCTACACAGACTTCAACTAACTTGTGCTTTTTAAAAGCCTGAGACTGATAGTGGGGTTTAAGATGATCTTCACAATACGAGGCCAGACACACCAGACAGGACTTGATGGCTTTGTGTTTTCTCTCAGTGCAGAAATCACAGCTTACATCTCCAGGTCCAGTGTAACAGTGAGCAGGAGAAGCAGCTTGGAGTTCAGTCTTCTTCAGTTTCTCCACCACTTCAGCCAGAATGTTGTTCCTGCGTAGAACAGGCCTTTGAGTAAAAGTTTCTCTACACTGTGGGCAGCTGTAGACCCTCTGCAGATCCTCCTGATTCCAGCAGCTATTAATACACACCTTACAGAAACTGTGTCCACAGTGAATAGTCACTGGATCCTTCAGGAGATCCAGACACACTGCACAGATGAACTGATCCTGATTTACTGAAATACTGGCTTCTGCCATTTTCTCTCTCACCAGTGTATGTGAGAGAGAGAGAGCGAGAGAGCGAGAGAGGCGGGGGGCTTTGAGTTCTGAGTTTTGTTTTCTCTGAAATGAATTTCCTGGTTGTGTGTGTTATAGTGTGACACACAGAGTGGGCGTGGCTTTAAACACAAAGAGTTCAGGCTTGTAAGGAACGGTGAAGTCTTACAACAGGAGATACTTTCTGATCTAAACAGTCCAATCCAATGCAGTCTGATCTGTTCTTTGTTGTGAATTTGAATGTGGGTTTAATAATAACAGAAATATAAAACTGACAGCATTCAGACGCTTCACTCAGCACATCATGTCTTTGTAGGTGTAATTCTATAAGTTCACCACATCTGGATTCGAGGATCTCCCTCGTTTGCTCTCTGCAGTGTCTTCAACATCTGTCATGTGAATTAGGAAACGGCACTGTACAGCTGTTTTCCGAGAGAATACATTTGGATTGAAATCCAGGCTCTGACTAGACCTCTCATGAACATTCACACACTTTAATCAGCACAGTGTACTGGGTGTGTTTTCGGCTCTTTGTCATGTTGAAAGGTAAAAATTGTCTCCAGGAGCAATTAAGAGGATGAAGTGTGAAGTATCGATATTGTGATTTGTTGTGAGAGTAGGGAGCAGGTTGAGAAGAGCCTGGAGAGGTGGAGATATGCGCTGGAGAGAAGGGGAATGAAACTCAGTAGGAGTAAGACAGAATACATGTGTGTGAATGAGAGGGAGGGCAGTGGAGTGGTGCAGTTGCAGGGAGAAGAGCTGGAGAAGGTGGAGGAATTCAGTTACCTGGGGTCAACAGTGCAAAGTAATGGAGAGTGTGTTAGAGAAGTGAAGAAAAGAGTGCAGGCAGGGTGGAGTGGGTGGAGAAGAGTGACAGGAGTGATTTGTGATAGAAGAGTATCTGCAAAAATGAAAGGGAAAGTTTATAGGACTGTGGTGAGACCTGCGATGTTGTATGGTTTAGAGACAGTGGCATTGAGTAAAAGACAGGAGGTGGAGCTGGAGGTAGCAGAGCTGAAGATGTTGAGGTTTTCGTTGGGAGTGACGAAGATGGACAAGATTAGAAATGAGTTTATTAGAGGGACAGCACATGTAGGATGTTTTGGTGACAAGGTGAGGGAGGCGAGATTGAGATGGTTTGGACATGTGCAGAGGAGGGACATGAATTATATTGGTAGAAGAATGCTGAGGATGGAGCCACCAGGTAGGAGGAAAAGAGGAAGGCCAAGAAGGAGGTTCATGGATGTGGTGAGGGAAGACATGCAGGTAGTTGGTGTAAAAGAGGCAGATGTAGAGGACAGGGTGGTATGGAGACGGATGATCCGCTGTGGCGACCCCTAATGGGAGCAGCCGAAAGAAGAAGAAGAAGAAGTGTGAAGTATCGGTTGGACCAAATGACATCCCAGTAGAAGCATGGGGATGTTTACATTTACATTTGCGGCATGTAGCAGATGCCCTTATCCAGAGTGACGTACAAAAGTGCTTTGATTCTCTAGCAATGAATAAATATACACTGGTACGCAAGATTACAAACTTAATATAAATATAACTCTTGAATTCTACAAAGTGTGGCGTTGTCAACTTGTAATTTGTACCGACTACGCCACCCGGGGGCTATTTCCGGGACTGCCCTCAACCTTAAGGCACACAGGTTCGTCACGACTGGGTCAGGTATCACACCAGAGTTGAGTAAATAACAAAAACTTTATTTAAAATGAATTCGACTTTTATTCACTATATCCAATAGTAAAAACAAAAAAGAAGACAAACACTTCAGGGTGGGAGAAGGCCTGATTTCCTAAGCAGAGAACACACAGGGTCCTAAGCAGAGAGAACACTCACACGTGCACACACGCACCACAGCACACCACACCTCACTGTAAACACTGCAATGCAATCAGGTAAGGAACCCACCACCACAAGATGCTAATCTGCTGCCACTGGCCACCCCACTCCTGAAGGCAAAAGAGAAAACAGAAAAGTAATTTAAAACACAAATTAAAACAAGCATCGCATTACAACAGCCTGGCTCTCACAGTCAACAGCCCAAAAACTGCTCATAACTTGATTCGTACAGAGGGACATGAACAGAGGAAAGGCACTTCACAGATACAAAACAAATGAGAAAATAACTACATTAATTAATAATAAAACAAAAAGAACATTATACCACAAATTCAAACTAATAAAAAGAATATATATATCAAAAGAAATGGATTCCCATTAAAGTAGGGAAACCTCAACCCGATAAGGTTAGGAAAATAATAAACTAATTAAGCTAATGCAAAAATAAATTATTAAATCACAACCCAAAGAATCAGGTAATGACTACCCTGTAATACGCCACTTCTAAATCAATTACTCACACTACCGTTGGAAATAAGCACCATGCCCTTGGTCCAGCTGATCCTTCAGGTAGTTAAATGCTGCAACAAGAAACTGTTAGCATACAAAAGCAGTAAAATGTCAATCAGCTGGTGCCAAAAGGAAGTAACACGGAGCTCCAGAGAACAGGAACGTAAATTAACAATGCCCAGCTAAACCTAGCGAAGCAGACAACGCAGAGCGAAGCAGGCAAAGCAGAGCACAGATGATGTAATGCGGAGCAGCTGCAGTCGGAAAAAGCAGACAGTCAAGCCAACATCAAAGTGGTGTAAACGATGCACATAGCGCAGGAAAGCCACACAGCAAGCAAAAAGCCCACTATAGCAGCCCACTACAGCAGCCCACTGTAACGTACCTTGCACATTGACCCGCACCTGTACGACGACTCACGAGGCACGGATGCAGACGTTTATTAAGCACGTCTTTCTAAACACTTAGCGGCTTCCCCACAAAGCTCCTCAGTCCACCCTTGCCACTATCCGCACGTAAACCCAGAAGAACGCCGGCTCGCTTGCGGACAAAGAGCAAATGCACCCACAACACAAACCGAAACGACTTTATAGGCAGGTAAATGAGCATAATCAGCCTCAGCTGACTAGATGACATCAGACCATTCTGCTACATTCTACAAGTCAAGTCAAGTCAAGAAGCTTTTATTGTCATTTCAACCATATATAGCTGATGCAGTATACAGTGAAATGAAACAACGTTTCTCCTGAACCCAGGTGCTACATAAAACAACATAAAACAACAGTCACAGAACAGAAGAACACAGGGCCAGGAACTAAGATCCTCGCCACATAAAGTGCATGTGTGCAACTGGTGCAAACAGTGCAAGAGACAACACAAGACAGTGCAAGACAACACAGGACAGTGCAGGACAATACACAATACACAAAATATAAAAATAAAAGCAGCAGTAGCTCCGCCAGTAAAACCTGTCGTGACAGGATAAGGTGCACAGTAGCAGAAATGTAAACAAATATAAACAGAATTTTGCAATTCTATAATAGTGTAAAAAATATGGTAGCAGCAATCAAGATAAAGTGATCAGTGACCAAGGGATTAACAGAATATTGTGCAAATAGAGCAAGTCCCTGAGATCAGCAACAAACGGCATGTAAACATTATGCTATAATGAGAGGTGTGAATGGTGCTGAAACCTGGGTGTGTGAAGTGTATGTGTGTTGAGTCCGGTTGTACAGATCAGTCACTCAGTTGTGTGTAAGTGTGTGTGTGTGTGTGTGTGTGTGTGTGTGTGTGTGTGTGTGTGTGTGTGTGTGTGAGAGAGAGAGTTCAGTCCAGATGTTTGTTCAGGAGCCTGACGGCTTGCGGGAAAAAACTGGTGTTAAGTGACCAGGTGAGGTTATCCGCCAGATGAACACCAAGGAATTTGGTGCTCTTGACGATCTCCACTGAAGATCCATCGATGATTCAATTCAATTTCAATTCATTTTTATTTGTATAGCGCTTTTAACAATGAACATTGTCTCAAAGCAGCTTTACACAGATAATGTGGTGATTAAATGTAAATATGTTCTTTATAAGTATGTTTGTCCCTGATGAGCAACTGTGGCAAGGAAAAACTCCCCGAGATGGCATAAGGAAGAAACCTTGAGAGGAACCAGACTCAAGAGGGAACCCATCCTCATCTGGGTTGCACCAAATGTCCATTTGAAGCATATATACAAAGTTGCGGGGTGCAGTGATGATGATCAGAAGCAAACTGCACTCCCGAGTCAGCGCAGCAGACCGCCGACACCAACTACAGTCCAATCCGTCCTCAAAGCACCCGTTCTACTCCGGAATTACATGGAACCACCCAAGGTCTTGATGAGAGACCGTCCCAAGCTGCACAGAAGTGTGAAGATCCGCGGAGGGGAGAGGGGCAGGAACAGTGGTCACTGGAGCCTCAGGAGCATGTTTAACTCGACCGAGAGAGAGAGAGAGAGAGAGAGAGAGAGAGAGAGAGAGAGACAGAGAGAGAGAGAGGGTGACGGGAAGAGAAGGATATGGATTATTAAGTGTAACTATTGGTGTATGAAAGTTAATGTCACTGTGCAGTTTGGACTCCGGCAAGACTCGCTATGGCAGCATAACTAAAAGGGAGAACCAGAAGGTAACACAGACATGAGGGATCTCTGGGATAAGAGACGACCCACCACACCACCGTCAACAAACCCGAGTGAACGTGTGAATGTGAGGGGACGACAGCATACAAATATACCAGTTCACCAAACACTCTATATCCATGCTCCCTCCAGATCTGCACCTTTACCTAAGAAAAAATCTACTGATAAAAGGCTTGACTAAATAAATAAGTTTTCAACCTCGACTTGAACACTGAGACTGTGTCTGAGTCCCGAACACTGATTGGAAGGCTGTTCCATAACTGTGGGGCTTTATAAGAAAAAGATCTGCCCCCTGCGGTAGTCTTCATTATTTGAGGAACCAACAGATAGCCAGCACCTTTTGATCTAAGTAGGCGTGGAGGATCATACTGGTACAAAAGTTCACTCAGATACTGCGGGGCGAGACCGTTAAGTGCTTTATATGTCAGTAGTAGTATTTTATAATCAATGCGAGATTTGATTGGGAGCCAGTGTAGACTGATTAAAACAGGGGTGATGTGGTCGTATTTCCTAGATCTAGTGAGGACTCTTGCTGCTGCATTCTGGACTAACTGAAGCTTATACTCCAGTGCTCATGTTAGCTCTCACTCTCCAGTGTTCTGTATTGTTGAAAGATTTATGATCAAACTCTTGATGTCACCCAAAATGAGGATGGGTTTCCCTTTTGAGTCTGGTTCCTTCCTCATAACATCTAAGGGAGTTTTTCCTTGCCACAGTCGCCACAGCTTGCTCATCAGGGACAAATTCACACCATTCACCTTCACTGTTGATTTGTGTAAAGCTGCTTTGAGACAATGTCTGTTGTGAAAAGCGCTATACAAATAAACTTGACTTGACTTGACTTGAAGCTTATTTCTGCACTTACTCGCACACCCAGACAGTAAAGCGTTACAGTAGTCCAATCTAGAAGTAACAAAAGCATGAACTAGTTTTTCTGCATCCTGTAACGACATCATATTTCTAATTTTAGCAATATTTCTTAGGTGAAAGAAGGCGATCCTGGTAATATTATTCACGTGAGACTCAAAGGAAAGACTCGGGTCAATAATCACACCAAGGTCTTTGACAGCCGTACATGCTGAAACAGAAACACCATCCAGAGATGCTACGTAATCAGAAAGAGAAATCAGAAAGATGATCAGTGGAGAATGGTCACTCTGTGCTCTTCTGAAGTCAACAACCATCTCTTTGGTTTTGTCCACGTTCAGAGACAGGTTGTTGGCTCCACACCAGGCTGTTAGCCGTTGCACCTCCTCTCTGTATGCTGACTCGTCGTTCTTGCTGATTAGACCCACCACGGTCGTGTCATCAGCAAACTTGATGATATGATTCGAGCTGTGCCTTGGTGCACAGTCGTGAGTCAGCAGAGTGAACAGCAGTGGACTGAGCACACAGCCCTGAGGGGCCCCAGTGCTCAGTGTGGTGGTGCTGGAGATGCTGTTCCCGATCCGGACCGACTGAGGTCTCTCGGTCAGGAAGTCCAGGATCCAGTTGCAGAGAGAGGTGTTCAGGCCCAGTAGGCTCAGCTTCTCGATCAGGTGCTGGGGAATGATTGTGTTGAATGCTGAACTGAAGTCTATGAACAGCATCCTTACATAAGAGTCCTTGTTATCCAGATGGGTGAGGGCCAGATGGAGGGTTGTGGAGATGGCATCGTCCGTGGAGCGGTTTGGACGATACGCAAACTGCATGGGGTCCAGTGCGGGTGGGAGCTGGGTCTTTATGTGCCTCATGACAAGCCTCTCGAAGCACTTCATCATGATGGGTGTGAGTGCAACGGGACGATAGTCATTGAGGCAGGACACAGAAGACTTCTTCGGCACAGGAATGATGGTCGTCGTCTTGAGGCACGAAGGAACAGTGGCGCTGCTCAGGGAGATGTTGAAGATGTCAGTGAAGACATCTGCTAGTTGTTCTGCACATTCCCTGAGCACTCTGCCAGAAATGTTGTCAGGTCCAGCAGACTTCCGTGGGTTAACTCTGCATAGAGTTTTCCTCACTTCAGCTGTGGTTAGACAGAGCACCTGGTCACTGGGAGGAGGGATTGTCTTCCTCGCCACCACGTTGTTCTGCACCTCGAACCGGGCGTAGAAGTCGTTCAGCGCATCTGGAAGGGAGGCGTCACGGTCACAAGCAGGTGATGTGGTCTTGTAATTCGTGATCGCCTGGATGCCCTGCCACATGCGCCCGGGTGTCTCCGCTGTCCTGGAAGTGGCCATGGATTCTCTTGGCGTGTGCACGCTTTGCCTCTCTGATAGCACGGGACAGTTTGGCCCTTGCTGTTTTTAAGGCCGTCTTGTCCCCTGCTCTGAAGGCAGAGTCTCTTGTTTTTAGCAGCGCACGAACCTTGGCGGTCATCCATGGCTTCTGGTTGGAGCGTATAGTGATGGTCTTGGAGGTAGTCACGTCATCAATGCACTTGCCGATGTAACTGGTCACTGTTGACGTGTACTCCTCCAAGTTGATGAAATGGCCATTGCTTGCAGCTTCCCTCAACATGTCCCAGTCAGTGCATTCAAAACAGTCCTGGAGAGCAGACATGGATCCTGCTGGCCAGGTTCTCACTTGTTTTTGAGTTGGTCTTGAACGCCTGCTGAGTGGTCTGTATGCTGGGATTAACATAACAGAGATGTGGTCTGAGTACCCGAGGTGGGGGCGGGGCTTCGCCGGGTATGCGCCCCGGATGTTTGTGTAAACAACATCCAGCGTGTTTTCTCCTCTGGTTGCAAAGTCCACATTCTGATAGAATTTGGGAAGCACAGTCCTGAGATTTGCATGATTAAAATCTCCGGCGACTATAAGCAGTCCGTCAGGGTGTGTGTTTTGAAGTCCGCTAATGGTCCCGTAGAGCACGCTGAGCGCGTCCTTAGCATTAGCGCTAGGTGGTATGTACACTCCGAGCACAATAGCGGTGGTGAATTCCCGTGGTAAATAAAAAGGTCTACATCTCACAACAATAAACTCCAGCAGCGATGAGCAGTAGGTAGAAACAAGCACAGAGTTCTTACACCATTCCGTGTTGATGTAAACACACAGACCGCCGCCGCGAGTCTTACCGCACAGAGCTGCATTTCTGTCGGCACGAAACGCGGCTAGCCCGTCCAGCTGGATGGCGGCGTCCGGAACTCTGTCGCTCAGCCACGTCTCAGTAAACACAAAAACGCAGCAGTGTCTGTACTCACGCCGAGTAGCTTGTTGGAGTCTGATGTAGTCTAATTTATTGTCCAGGGAGCAGACATTTGCCAGCAGTAGTGATGGTAGAGCGGGCCGGCTAGGGTTAGCTTTTAGCCTAGCATTAGCACCCGCTCGCTTTCCGCGTTTCTGCTTCCTTGCGCAACGCTTCCGATTCCCCCTCCTCCATCCGTCCTCAGCAGGCGATGCCGAGGTCTGGAGGCCTGGTTCTCGGAGCACGCCGAGGTCGCGTAGCTTCTGCCGCAGGTCATCATTTATGGTGTTGTTTGGGTTGTTTCTGAGTTCTTTCTATGTTTTGCAGTTGTACACAGGGACACCGGTTGCTCCGATGTTCATGTGTTGTGTAGGGCGGGCTACAGAATAACGTTAGCACCATTTTGGGTCCGGAGCGGCCGCTGCGAGCTACTGCCGCGCCGCCATCTTGGAACCAATTTACCCCCCCATTTGTCATCGTCGTCCCGACGGTGGAGTATTTAAACCCAAGACCCTAATTCCAGGGCCTGAAAAATGCCATGACTGCATTCTGTCTGGAGCACTTACATTTCCAGCTCTTACCGTTCGTGGTAAATGGTGCACATTAGAATGTTGACCTGCCCCTACTCGTCCTGTCCGATGTGGAACCCCCCCTAATGGATTAGGAGGGTTCAGGGAGGGAGACCCTACCAGGGGTACCAACTCAACATTGGACATATCTATGAATGCCGGAGGATCATCAGCAAGCACCATCCCCAATGGAGCCTGCAGCCGCTCCCGGGCACCATCAACCGCCACCTGCAGCTGTGCCTGATGCTCCTCTATCCACTTGTGCTCTCGTACCTGACCGAGCAGGAAATCTATAGGCAACCTTGGCTCTTGCCCAAACATTAAAAAGAAAGGCGACTCACCAGTAGCTTGGTGAGGAGTGGTGTTGTAACAAAACACCACCTGGGCTAGGCAAGATGCGCAATCTCTCTTCCGATTGGTGGGCAAGGTGCGCAACAAATTGTGTAAGGTCCGATTGAAACGCTCACACTGGCCGTTGCCGGCTGGATGGTATGGAGCGCTGCGTGACCTACCCACCTCATACAGGCTGCACAACTGTTGAATCAGGCTGGACTAAAAAATTGCGGTCCAAATTTGAAGAACCACTCCTCTACCAAGACCCTGGCCACAGTACTAGCCTGCTGATCCCAAGTAGGAATTGCCACCGTGAACTTACTGAAAACGTCAGTCATCACAAGCACGTTTTCTTGCCCAGTCTGAGACGGCTCTAACACAGTAAAATCAACGGCTACAATCTCATTTGAAAGAGATGCCAATAAGTGGCCCATGTAGCTTCGAGGAATTGGTGCTACATCTCGCACGTCTGAACCCACTGAGCCACATCTGCGGACATACCTGGCCAGTAGCAGCATTGCCGTACCAGCTAAAAGGTCCGTTCAACACCTTATCTTTGAAGAATTTCAGTCAGGTTTTAGGCCCCATCATAGCACAGAAACTGCTCTAGTTAAAATAACTAATGACCTGTTTTTAGCTTCAGACCAAGGCTTCATTTCGCTGTTGGTTTTACTTGATCTTAGTGCTGCATTCGACACTATAGACCATGATCTCCTCCTAGATCGATTACAAAATTACATCGGCATTCAGGGACAGGCATTAAGCTGGTTTAAATCCTACCTGTCCGATCGTTACCATTTCGTAGATTTAAATGGAGAGCTATCCAGGCTAATGCAAGTAAATTATGGCGTGCCGCAAGGTTCAGTTCTAGGACCCCTGCTGTTCACAATATACATGCTTCCGTTAGGAAATATTATTAGAAGGCATGGAATTAGCTTCCATTGTTATGCTGATGATACTCAGCTATATATTTCATCTAAACCAGGCGATATAGCTCAATTAAGTCGGATAACTGAGTGTGTTAAGGAAATAAGAGATTGGATGACCCATAACTTTCTACTTTTAAATTCCGATAAGACTGAGATTTTGCTCATCGGACCAAAAACTAGTATACAGAAGCTCCAGCATCTCAACCTGCATTTAGACGGATGTTCTGTAACCACTAATTCAAGAGTAAAAGACCTGGGTGTTATTTTAGACAGCGACTTGTCTTTCAAAAATCATATCAATCAAGTTACTAAAACAGCCTTCTTTCACCTTAGAAATATTTCTAAGCTAAGAAATATGTTGTCCATATCCGATGCAGAAAAGCTCGTCCATGCGTTCATGACCTCCAGAATAGACTACTGTAATGCGTTACTAGGTGGATGTCCTGCATCATTAATAAACAAGCTTCAGTTAGTCCAGAATGCAGCAGCCAGAGTTCTTACAAGGTCAAGAAAATATGATCACATAACCCCGATCTTATCGTCCCTACATTGGCTTCCTGTTAAGTTTCGAATAGAATACAAACTATTACTTCTCACTTATAAAGCACTAAATGGTTTGGCTCCCATATATCTATCCAGTCTTTTAACTCGCTACAATCCGCCACGCTCCCTGAGATCTCAAAACTCTGGGCTTCTAGTAGTTCCTAGAATAGCAAAGTCCACTAAAGGTGGTAGAGCTTTTTCACATTTAGCTCCTAAACTCTGGAATAGTCTTCCTGACGGTGTTCGGGGCTCAGACACACTCACCCAGTTTAAGTGTAGATTAAAAACATATCTTTTTAGCAAAGCCTACACATAACACACATCACATCATAACCTTGTGCTCCAGAACATCTGATCACATGCACATTATCAACTTGTGCTGTTAATATCATGAACAGCAGCTACGCTAATTGCTCTCCACTGCTTCTCTTTCTCTCCCCATCCCGAGACACCCTGAGGTTTGGCCAGCTCCAGTCACCTCCCACCTCGTGATGATTACGGACCTTTGAAGAAGTGGATGCCGAACTCACAAACATCCCGAACCATCTAGAGACGTACCAGTGCCATTTGGATCCCGCTACATGTGTGGAGTTTGGCATTGGACCTCCTGGAGTTTTAAAGGCTCTGGCATGGAGAAGCTGATGCTGGATCTGTGGTGATCACAAATGCTGAGCTCATAAAACTCGGAGCTACTAACCATATAGACTGTATAAGACTGCAGAAAGAACATCACTTATAATCTTATACTCCAGTGCTCATGTTAGCTCTCACTCTCCAGTGTTCTGTATTGTTGAAAGATTTATGATCAAACTCTTGATGTCACCCAAAATGAGGATGGGTTTCCCTTTTGAGTCTGGTTCCTCTCAAGGTTTCTTCCTCATAACATCTAAGGGAGTTTTTCCTTGCCACAGTCGCCACAGCTTGCTCATCAGGGACAAATTCACACCATTCACCATCACTGTTGATTTGTGTAAAGCTGCTTTGAGACAATGTCTGTTGTGAAAAGCGCTATACAAATAAACTTGACTTGACTTGACTTGACTTGGTGTCCATGCTGCTGATGTAAAGAAGTTAACACATCTGGCTGTAAAGAAACTGGCAGGACAACCTGAAGCACTGTCTCCTCTCCATCGGGCCGGAAAGCCCTACGATATAATAGGCCCTCTTGCTCTACTAACCGGTCCCATTGCAGGAGAAGTGAAATCACTGGCTTAGCAAGAGTCCATCGCTCCTGCGGGCCTGGGCGCTGCCCTTGCCACCAAAACCTCAAGGCTTCCCCTACCACTGGGTCCGCCTGCTGTAAAATGCTAATCTCAGGTGCCGAGCGACTGGGCCAAGCCTGCATTGCATGCAAAGTGGTAACCTCCGCTTGTCCTACGATCACTGCTCGCCGCAAAAGCTCAGGCACCACAGCTCCTAACTGCCCACTACCATCGGCCTCCGATTGCAAAGTTGTTAATCGCATACGCCAACACTGGCGCAGTAGTAAGCTTTCACTTCAAAGATTGAAATGACTCCTCACATTGTGGAGACCACACCGCTGCCAACTCTAGACTGCACTTACCTACCTTACCTCGTGTTAGCTCTGCCACTATTCGATGTAATGGAGCCGCCAACTTGGCGAACCCTTCAACAAAACGCCTATAGTAACTGGCAAACCCTAGGAAAGGTCCGCAGCTCGGCCACCGTCACAGGACAAGGCCATTGAGCCACGGCCTTAACCTTACCCGGGTCTGTTGCTACTCCCGAGATTACATGCCCCAAATATGTAACCTTTTCCTGAAAGAAAGTAAATTTTTTTCAGTTTTACCTTGAGGCCTTCCGCCCTTAAGTGACTCAGCACCATCCTTAACCACTCTAAATGCTGTTGCACTGATGAAGAAAACACAATAATGTCATCCAAGTACAACAGACTGGTGCCGCTGGTCACCAAAGAACCGCTCCATCAGGCGCTGGAACGTACTTGGCGCATTGCACAAACCAAACGGCATCCGATTCCATTCGAACCCAAATGGCGTGCAAAAGGCAGTCTTGGGACGGTCGGATTCAGAGACGGGAACATAGTTATACCCGCTGGTCAGATCTAAAGTGGAAAACCAGTGGGCACCAGTCAATGAATCCAACGTCTCCTCAATCCAAGGTAACGGAAACGCATCCTTACGCATTTTGGAATTAAGCTGACGGTAGTCTACGCACGTGTAAGCTACCGTCCTTCTTCTTAACTAACACGATGGGGGAGGCGTAAGGGCTGCAACTCTCCCGGATGATTTGTGAGTCTAACAACTGACTGATGTGGGTCTTAACCACTTCATACTTGGATGGTGGAATACGTCGGTACCGCTGCCGGACTGGAATGTCGTCGGTTAGGGGGATCTCGTGGGAGAATAAGTTGGTACAACCCAGGTCTCCTTTGTCTATCGAGAACACATTTTGATACTCACGAAGGAGAGCCCGAACCTGCTCCTGTTCCTCGACCGACAGTCCTCCTAAATCAACCGACTCTATCTGCTCCAACATATCCGATGCATCACAAGAGGTCACCTGCGCGATCTCGGTTGAGACCTCGATCAATCCATTTGGTTGCCCCACTAAATATACCTCCTTTAACATTCCAATAACCGTAGTGGGATACAATACTACGTCAACGGTACCGACATTTATGACAGTCCCCCCTCTTACCTGTACTAAAGAGGGTGAAGCCAATAGCCAATAGTCCCACAGGCAAACCGGTCTCGGTGGGCTCAAACAACACGGTCTTACCAGCGAGCAAGGAGGAACAGGTGGCCGTGACGAATGTCAAAGTGCCGCCAGAAATGCGGCATACCCTACGCCCCCTTACCTTTACGTTATTTCCATGGTCAGCAGCACGGACAACTTGTTGCCAATTTTGAAAAACGTTGGGTCATATTTTCATCATCGACCACACTTGTGCCACTGCCCGGAGGATCACGGACCACCAACACTCCACTCAACAGCTCGGTAGGCGCTAGTTTTCAGAACGGTTAAGGCCAGGCAAAGACAACTGGGCATGGCAGAGGGCGAGAGGGTGACGCTCCCCATCGCACTCCCTTGCAAAATGACCCGGTTGTTGACACTGTCGACAGATCAATTGAGCTGGACGAGGTGCACGACCCTGGGAAAAGGTAGTCTGACTCCGGGCGATAGGTTGGGTAAACAAATCTAACTGCTGCTGCTGCCGATGCAGCATTTCTTGTAGCTCATTTAACTCAGATGTACGACTTCCCTGAGCCCAACCTATCTCTCGACTTTCCCGGACCTCATACTGGATTCCGCTCACCAGGGGGACCGACTGACTTCTACCCCTAGCACTCCCTGGCAATCCCTCTCGTTCCCAACGAATCGCTTCTCCCCGAACCTCTAGCAACGTTACAGTGGGCTGACGTCATATCAGTTGTTTTAATTCTCTACGAAGCGCATTATCTAAAACGCATTCAACGAATTGATCTCGCACAATGAAATCACCATTTAAAACTTCACGTGGCGACTGGCTTTTTACCCTCTCAAAAAGACTCAACAATACCAAGGAGAACTCCAATAATGTTTCTCCTTCGCGCTGCCGCCGAGAGAAAAATGTTTCTTGCAGCGCAATATACGACTCTGCACAACCATACACTTCACGCAATGCTGCAATAATTTTGTCTGGATCGCTCTTATCAGCACTAGACCAATATTTAATCTCGTTTTGGGCCTCCCCTTCAAGGTGATCATACAGGAAAAAGGCTTGCTCCCTAGGGATCATATTACGAACACGCATACACGCTTGGGCCTCCTCAAGCCACTCATCGATACCGATACCAGACCTGCCATTGAAATTTGGGCAGCGTCGATCCCTCGGAATGAATACAAATCGTTCAACTGTACCGGCACTCACCTCAGCTGATCGTGGTGTAGATGGGCATGCTGCAATAACAGAAGGTGCGCCAGGATCGGGCAGCTCAACCGCCGCACGCTCCTGTCGCAACCTCTCATTATTCAGCCGTAATTGAGCTACTAAATCCTGCATCTCCTGCAATTCATTATCCATGGCGTGCTACAAAGGTACTCACCCAACAACTGTTCTGTCACCAGTTTCCTATAAAACACACAAAGAAAAGAAAGAAAGAAAAAAAAATCTCTCCTCAAAGTCTGAATCTGATAACCAGTCGAATATCCTGCCGACTACGCCAAATGTGGCGTTGCCAACTTGTAATTTGTACCGGCTACGCCAACCACGGCGTTACCAACTAATAATTTGTACCGACTACGCCACCCGGGGGCTATTTCCGGGACTGCAATTAACCTTAAGGCACAAAGGTTCGTCACGACTGGGTCAGGTATGACACCAGAGTTGAGTGAATAACAAAAACTTTATTTAAAATGAATTCGACTTTTATTCACTACATCCAATAGTAAAAACAGAAAAGATGACAAACACTTCAGGGTGGGAGAAGGCCTGATGTCCTAAGCAGAGAGCACACAGGGTTCTAAGCAGAGAGAACACTCACACGTGCACACAAGCACCACAGCACACCACACCTCACTGTGAACACTGCAATGCAATCAGGTAAGGAACCCACCACCACAAGATGCTAATCTGCTGCCACTGGCCACCCCACTCCTGAAGGCAAAAGAGAAGACAGAAAAGTAATTTAAAACACAAATTAAAACAAGCATCGCATTACAACAGCCTGACTCTCGACACAGTCAACAGCCCAAAAACTGCTCGTTACTTGATTCGTACAGAGGCACATGAACAGAGGAAAGGCACTTCACAGATACAAAAGAAATTAGAAAATAACTACATTAATTAATAGGAAAACAAAAAGAACATTTTACCACAAATTCAAACTAATAAAAAGAATATAAATCAAAAGAAATGGATTCCCATTAAAGTAGGGAAACCTCAACTCGATAAGGTTAGGAAAATAATAAACAAAAGAATAAAGCTAATGCAAAAATAAATAATTAAATCACAACACAAAGAATGAGGTAATGACTACCCTGTAACACGCCACTTCTAAATCAATTACTCACACTACCGTTGGAAATAAGAACCATGCCCCCGGTCCAGCTGATCCTGCATGTAGTTAAATGCTGCAACAAGAAACTGATTTATTAACTGTTTATTAAGCATGTCTTCCTAAACACTTAGCGGCTTCCCCACAAAGCTCCTCAGTCCACCCTTGCCACTATCCACACGTAAACCCAGAAGTACGGCGGCTCGCTCGCGGACAAAGAGCAAACGCACCCACAACACAAACCGAAACGACTTTATAGGCAGGTAAATGAGCATAATCAGCCTCAGCTGACTAGATGACATCAGACCATTCTGCTACAAAAGCAAACTTGAAAAGTGCTAATTCAGGTGTTTCAGGAAGAGGTAGGTCTTCAGTCGTAGCTTGAAGATAGCCAGGGACTCCGCTGTACGGACATCTAGGGGACGTTCATTCCACCACCTCAGTGGCAAAACAGAGAAGAGTATACTTACCTCTCATTCTGAGAGAAGGTGGTACCATTCGAGCAGTGCTGGAGGATCTCAGACAGCCTACTGCAGTGCCAGATGTGATGAGGTCTCTGAGGTAAGATGCCGCTGGTCCGTTTTTGGCCTTGTAGGCAAGCATCAGTGTTTTGAATCTGATATGTGCAGCTACTGGAAGCCAGTGAAGGGAGCGCAGCAGTGGGGTGGTGTGGGAGAACTTGGGCAGGTTGAACACAAGTCATGCAGCTGCGTTTTGGATCATTTGTAGTGGACGAATAGCGTTCAGATGAAGACCTGCCAGTAGAGAGTTGCAATAGTCGAGTCTTGAAATGACAAGAGACTGAACAAGCACCTGGGCAGCCTGTGTGGACAGAAATATTCGAATCCTTTAGATGTTGTAAAGAAGAAATCTGTTTTGCTGGGTTGAGTTTTAGTTGATGAGCACTCATCCATGAAGATATGTCTGTCAAGCATGCCGAGATCCGAGCGGAAGCTGTGGTATTTGATGGAGGGAAAGAAAAGATTAATGGAGTATCATCTGCATAGCAGTGGTAAGAAAACCCATGTGAGAATATGGCTTCACCAATTGAGTGGGTATAGACGGAGAAAAGGAGGGGACCAAGTACCGAGCCTTGTAGGACACCAGTGGTGAGTCTGCATGGGGCAGATGTGGATCCCCTCCATGTTACCAGGTATGAGCGACCTTCCAGGTAGGAAGCTAACCAATCTCATGCGGTTCCACGGATACCGAGGCTCTTGAGGGTAGACAAGAGAGTCTTGCGGTTGACTGTGTCGAATGCTGCTGAAAGGTCTAGAAAGATAAGTACAGATGACAGCTTGGCTGATCGAGCAGTATGCAGTTTCTCAGTAACCGCCCAAAGGGCTGTCTCTGTGGAATGTGCTGCTTTAAATGTTAATAAGGGAGATGCAGTAACTACAGGGGAATAAAGTTGATCAGTCACACCATGAAGTTATGGGAAAGAGTAGTGGAAGCCAGGCTGAGAGAAGAGGTGACCATCTGTAAGAAACAGTATGGTTTCATGCCTAGGAAGAGCACCACAGATGCATTATTTTCTTTGAGAATGTTGATGGAGAAGTATAGAGAAGGTCAAAAAGAGTTGCATTGTGTATTTGTGGATTTAGAGAAAGCATACGACAGGGTGGAGAAAGGAGTTGTGGTATTGTATGAGGAAGTCTGGTGTGTCAGAAAAGTAAGTGAGGGTGGTGCAGGACATGTATGAGAAGTGTGCACTAGGAATGACAGACTTGTCCAAGGTCGAGGTGAAACTGCATCAAGGATCGGCTCTGAGCCCTTTCCTGTTTGCAGTGGTGATGGACAGGTTGATGGACGAGGTCAGACAGGAATCTCCGTGGACTGTGATGTTTGTGGATGATATTGTCAAGTCAAGTATGTTTTGTCATATACAGTGAAGTACACAGTGAAACACAGAGTGTGTGTGTGTGTGTGTGTGTATGCGCCTTCATGATGAGGAGTATGATTGTTATATTAACAAAACAAACAGATATTGATTTTTAAAAGTTTAAGAAATAAAATGGTTATAAAGTGAGAACAAGGTGAACAAGACAACACACACATATTTACAACCGTATAATACAGTGAGTATTTACAATAAGCATAGCAAAGTTCAGGGTTTGAAGTCAGAACAGGTGTAATTACAAAAAATGCACATTATCAACCTGTGCTGTTAATATCATGAACAGCAGCTACGCTAATTCCTCTCCACTGCTTCTCTTTCTCTCCCCATCCCGAGGCATCCTGAGGTTTGGCCAGCTCCAGTCACGTCCCACCTCATGAAGATTATGGACTTTTGAAGAAGTAGATGCCAAATTTGCAAACATCCTGAACCATCTAGAGACGTACCAGTGCCAACTGGATCCCACTACATGTGTGGAGTTTGACATTGGACCTCCTGGAGTGTTTAAAGGCTCTGGCATGGAGAAGCTGATGCTGGATCTGTGATGATCACAAATGTTGAGCTCATAAAACTAGGAGCTACTAACCATATAGACTGTTTAAGACTGTAGAAAGAACATCACTTATAATCTTATACTCCAGTACTCATGTTAGTTCTCACTCTCCAGTGTTCTGTATTGTTGAAGATTTATTTTTTTTATTAAACTCTTGATGTCACCCAAATGAGGATGGGTTCCCCTTTTGAGTCTGGTTCCTCTCAAGGTTTCTTATTTATATTTAAGGGTTTTTTTCCTTGCCACAGTCGCCATGGCTGCTCATCAGAGATAAATGCACACCGTTCACCTTGACTGTTGATTTCTGTAAAGCTGCTTTGAGACAATGGCTGTTGTGAAAAGCGCTATAGAAATAAACTTGACTTGACTTGACTTGACTATTGACCTATGCCAGTTCTGACTTCCAGTTGTTTTTTTTGGTTATTCTGTTCCAAGTCCTGATTCCTACTTCTGACCCGACTTTATAGGTTGCCTATAAAAAAATCCTCCCGGTGACATCATCTACAGGGAAGTGGGCGTGGCTTTAGTTAACTGGAGTGCAGGGAATGTCTGGACTAGAGTCTCAGGATGGCACCTGAGATATATACCTGATATACCACACAGCGCATACAAATCAAGCAGGAGACATACTTGGGCACCTGTAAGACATGCTTTTATCACAAAAATTGCAATTTGAAACCGTTTGAAACAGAAACAAATACACACTAAGAAACTTTACTCCGTCAAAAGCTAGCGAGAGTGGGGCATCTCACAGGGTGAGAGATACGCTCATCCCAGCTGCATGTCCAACATCGAAATTCTGAATTTTTTTTTCAATTTTGTCGTATCTATATTATTATCGTGAGAAAATCTTAAGTCAAACCATCGTAATTCGGAACCCTTTGTGATAATTTTTTAATGTGGTTGGTTCCTCTTTTGGGAAGAGGTAAAATTTGTGATTTTTACTGTTGACAACTAGGTGGTGCCATTAGAACATAGGTACATAGATACATTTTACCATTTTTCTGTAAAAAATAAATAAATAAAAATACTACTCCACATCAGATTTGGGAAAATAATTTATTATATATTATAACAAACAACAAAATGCAACAACAACCTTCCAACAAAAAATTAAAAATAAAAGTGTAAAAGGACAGATGGAGAATTCCACCACTGGCAATGCAGTTGCTGATAGTTATTTTTTTGCTGATAGTTAAGTTCCACTCTGAACTGAGCTGCTGGGGTCTGACACTGTTTGGTTTTTCTTCTACAGCTGTAGCTGCCAACAAGCTTCAAAGATAAAAGAACAAGAAAACAATAAGTACAGATTTCATTTATAATTTTTCTAAAAGCTCAATTTTAAAGCTGCACATAACAATTAAAATAATCCTGCAAACATACAGTACATGCAAACACAAACTGTGTCTCCTAAATTTATCTCAAAAAAGCACATGAATTCAGTACAAATCTGAAATAGGATGCATGTAGTAACAAATATGTAATGGCACATACACTATATTTCCAAAAGTATTGGGTCACCTGCCCTTTGTTTTTCTTTTCCAAACTGTTATCACAAAGCTGGAGGCACTCAATTGTACTTGTCTTTATATGCGCTTTAATAAGATTTTGCATTCACTTGAACTTGGAAACCCAAACCTGTTCCAGCATGGCGATGCCCCTGTGCACAAAGTGAACTTCTTGAAGATCTGGTTTACATGCTTTGGAGATGAATATCTTGAGTGGCCTGCTATAGAGCTCTGATCTCATCCCTAATAAACACTTTTGGGATGAATGTGAATGCTGACTGCACACCAGGTCTCCTCACCTTAATCAGTACCCGCTTTTTGTAATACCCATGTGGCTGATGAACACAAATATCAATAAGCACAATCCAAAATCTAGTGGAACATCTTCCCAGAAGAGTGGAGGGAATTATAAGAGTGAATTAGGACTAAATGTGGAATGTGAAGCTTAAAAATCACAAACCGTACTTATGACCAGGTGACCCAATACTTTTGGCAATATAGGGTACCTTGTCTAGATTGTCGACGACTGCAGCGGTTGTAGTCAGTGATGACTTGAGGCTTGCATTTAATTCTTTTTCTCACTGCTGCCTCATGGTGCTGTCACGGTGTGAGCGAAACAAAAGGCAGAAGCCGGAGTACAGCTCGCTCGGGTTTTAATGGCATGCGTGAGAGAGAGATACACACACGCACGCACACACACACACACACACACACACGCGCGCACATACACACACGGCAGTCCTTAGGTTGAGAGAGATAGTCCGAGTAGCGTATTGGGAGAAGCGTAGCTGACCCGAGATGCACAGGGAGGGGAAGCGCAGCCGGTACGGGATTCTGGAGTCCGAATGTAACGGAGGAAAAAGTCCTGTAGGAAAACCGGAACGCCAAAACATGCAGTACGGAAAGTCCAACATAAACAATAACGAACGGGGAGTGAATGTGAGTGAGGGGTTTATGTAGGAGTGGAGTGATGAGCTTCAGGTGTGCCTCGTTTAACCTGGAGCTTCAGAGAGAGTGGAGGCATGAGTGATGAGGAGCTCCAGGTGTGCATGGTTAAACCTGCAGCTCTATGGAGAGTGGAGGCATAGAGAGCCACCAAAGGGGGCGTGGCAGGTGGATCCCTGACATTACCCCCTCCCTGAGGGGCGGCACCTGACGCCCCAAACCCACAGACGCTCGGAGGGCCAGGGCACTCGGAGGAGGATCCCGGCGTCCGTCCAGGGTCGAACGGGACCTGGTCAGAACCGCCACAGAACCGGAGAAGGCCAGAAAGGACCCGAGGCGGGGCGACAGCCCAGGCGAAGCGCAGGAATCGGACTATGCTCAACCCGAAGGCATGGGATGGAACCATGCTCCCAGCGGAGGTCCGAAACGGCGCGTAGCTCATCGCGGAGGCCAGAATCGGAGCAAAACGACCAGTGAAGATCGGAGCCAGGACGAAGGCCGGATCCAGAGAGACAGCCCCAGCGTCGGATAGGGACCAAGTTGCGCCCGCAGCGGAGTCCCGATGTTGAGCGACCTCCACAGCAGAGACCTGAGACCGAGTGATGCCCTCGGCGGCGATCAGGGCCGGATAGACGCCCAATGGGGAGGTCTGGATCGAAGCTACGTCCGTAGCGGAGATCGGAGTACGAGTGACGCACCCGGTGGAGCCCGGAATCCGAAAAACGACCCCGGTGGTGTCCAGAGGCCGAGTGACGTCCACGGTGGAGTTCAGAGGCGGGACGGAGGAGGAGCCCGGAGGCGAGACGTCGCCGTCGGAGGAGCCCGGAGGCAAGACGTCGCCATCAAAGGACCCCAGAGGCGAGACGTCGCCGTCGAAGGAGCCCGGAGGCGAGACATCGCCGTCGGAGGAGCCCAGAGGCAAGACGTCGCCATCGGAGGAACCCGGAGGCGAGACATCGCCATCGGAGGAGCCCGGAGGCGAGACGTCGCCATCGGAGGAGCCTCGAGGCGAGACGTCGCCTTTCAGGAAGCCCGGGAGCGAGACGTCGTCAAAGGAGGAGCTCTGGGGCCAGACGTCGCCTTCCAGGAAGCTCGGGAGCGAGACGTCGTCGAAGGAGGAGCTCTGGGGCGAGACCTCGCCATCGGAGGAGCCCAGAGGCAAGACGTCGCCATCGGAGGAACCCGGAGGCGAGACGTCGCCATTGTAGGAGCCCGGAGGCGAGACGTCGCCATCGGAGGAGCCTCGAGGCGAGACGTCGCCTTTCAGGAAGCCCGGGAGCGAGACGTCGTCAAAGGAGGAGCTCTGGGGCCAGACGTCGCCTTCCAGGAAGCTCGGGAGCGAGACGTCGTCGAAGGAGGAGCTCTGGGGCGAGACCTCACCATCGGAGGAGCTCAGAGGCGTGACGTCGCCATCGGAGGAGCTCAGAGGCGTGACGTCGTCTTTGGAGGAGCTCAAAGGCGTGACGTGCTGGAGCAGAGAGGGGCTCTCTGAGACTCTGTAGAGCGGAGAGGAGCTCTCGGAGACTCTGTGGAGCGGAGAGGAGCTCTCGGAGACGCTGTGGAGCGGAGAGGAGCTCTCGGAGACTCTGTGGAGCGGAGAGGAGCTATCGGAGACTCTGTGGAGCGGAGAGGAGCTCTCGGAGACGCTGTGGAGCGGAGAGGAGCTCTCGGAGACGCTGTGGAGCGGAGAGGAGCTCTCGGAGACGCTGTGGAGCGGAGAGGAGCTCTCGGAGACGCTGTGGAGCGGAGAGGAGCTCTCAGAGACGCTGTGGAGCGGAGAGGAGCTCTCAGAGACGCTGTGGAGCGGAGAGGAGCTCTTGGAGACGCTGTGGAGCAGAGAGGAGCTCTCAGAGACGCTGTGGACCGGAGAGGAGCTCTCAGGGATGCTCTGGGGCAGAGAGAAGCTCTGCGACGTGGCTTCACCAGGGGAGGAACCCTGTGACGTGGCCATACCTCCAGAGGAACAGTGAGGCAAGCTGTCGCCTTCTGGGTGACCGTGAAGCGAGCCGTCGCCTTTGGAGAGACCGCAAGGCGAGCCGTCGCCTTCGGGGAGACCGTGAGGCAAACCGTCGCCTTCGGGGAGACGGTGAGGCGAGCCGTCGCCTTCGGGGAGACCATGAGGCGGCGGTACGACGTCCCTTTCGCGTCCTTGAGTCTGACTTGAGTGCACTGGGAAGCTCCGGGGCGGAACTGAGTTTGCCTGGAGACCTTGGAGCGGAGAGGAGCTCTCGGAGGCATGCTGGAGCTGCGAGAAGCTCTCGGAGGCATGCTGGAGCGGAGAGAAGCTCTCGGAGGCATGCTGGAGCTGAGAGGAGCTCTCGGAGGCATGCTGGAGCTGAGAGGAGCTCTCGGGTACACGCTGGAGCGGAGAGGAGCTCTCGGAGGCATGCTGGAGCTGAGAGAAGCTCTCGGAGGCATGCTGGAGCTGAGAGGTGCTCTCAGTGACACACTGGAGCGGAGCTGGGCTCTCCTGGAGGTCCTGGAACGGAGCTGGGCTCTCCTGGAGGTCCAGCAGCGGAGAGGAGCTCGCCTGGAGATCCTGGAGTGGAGCCGAGCTCTCTTCAGGATCCTGGAAACTCTGGAGCTGTCCCGGAAACTCTGGAGCAGAAAGGTGCTCTCGGGGATGCACTGGAGCGGAGCTGTGCTCTCCTGGAGGTCCTGGAACGGAACTGAGCTCTCGTGGAGGTCCTGGAACGGAGCTGAGCTCTTCAGGACGACCTGGAGCGGGACTGGGCTCTCCTGGAGGTCCTTGGGCGAAGCTGAGCTCTCGTGGTGGTCCTGGGGCAGAGCTGCGCTCTCGTGGTGGTCCTGGGGCAGAGCTGCACTTTCCTGGACGACCTGGAATGGAACTGAGCTCTCCTGGACGACCTGGAACGGAGCTGAGCTCTCCTGGAGGTCCTGGGGCGGAGCTACGCTCTCCTGGAGGTCCTGGGGCGGAGCTACGCTCTCCTGGAGGTCCTGGGGCGAAGCCGAGCTCTCCTGGATGACCTGGAACGGAGCTGAGCTCTCCTGGGTGACCGGGACTGGAGCTGAGCTCTCCTGGAGGTCCTGGGGCAGAGCTGCGCTTTCTTGGACGACCTGGAACGGAGCTGAGCTCTCCTGGAGGTCCTGGGGCGGAGCTACGCTCTTCTGGAGGTCCTGGGGCGGAGCTGTGCTCTCTTGAAGGTCTTGGAGCAGGCTGAGGATCTCCTGGAGACCTTGGGGCGGAGTGGAGCCCCTCTGAAGGGCCTGGAGCAGGGCGGAGATCTCATGGAGGTCCTGGAATGGAGCCGAGCCATTTTGAAGGGCCTGGTGTAGGGCCTGGAGCAGGGTGGAAATCCCCCGGAGGTCCTGGGATGGAGTGGCGCTCTCTGGGAAGCTCTGGTGCGGAACGGAGCTCTTCGGGAAACACTGGAGCGGAATCGTGCGTTTGGTAGCGGGAGAGAGATGGTGGAGATCTGCGGTGACCATCCCTAGTTCCCGGGTGAGAAGCCGGATAAACCGGGCGCACGAGCCGAATTCGCCACCAGAGGCGCTCCACAACTCACTGGCCAGAGAAAGGGATTCTCCAGATAGCAGAGAAATGTGGAGTGCGATCTTGTCTGCTTCCTTGGGGTAAGAGGATGAATAAAAGTCCATGTATCCACCGACGCTCCGTAGAAATCCGTCCCACTCAGCTCTGTCGCCGGAGAAGCGAGCCGGGAAATCCATGACGTCATCACGGGGGCGTGGCCCTGCCGAGCATGATCCGCGTGAAACGGCAGCGGGTTTTCGGGTTTTCCCCGAGGCGGAGCTCGGCCGTCGTTTCATCGCGGCACAGCGAATCCTCCATCCGAGGTTGGGATCGCGCCGGGACCACGGCAGCAACCCGATCATTTTTTTATTTTTTATTTTTGTAAATAATATCCTTTTCAGGAGGTTCGTTATTCTGTCACGATGTGAGCGAAACAAAAGGCAGAAGCCGGAGTACAGCTCGCTCGGGTTTTAATGGCATGCGTGAGAGAGAGATACACACACGCACACACACACACACACACACACACACACACGCGCGCACATACACACACGGCAGTCCTTAGGTTGAGAGAGATAGTCCGAGTAGCGTATTGGGAGAAGCGTAGCTGACCCGAGATGCACAGGGAGGGGAAGCGCAGCCGGTACGGGATTCTGGAGTCCGGATGTAACGGAGGAAAGAAGTCCTGTAGGAAAACCGGAACGCCAAAACATGCAGTACGGAAAGTCCAACATAAACAATAACGAACGGGGAGTGAATGTGAGTGAGGGGTTTATGTAGGAGTGGAGTGATGAGCTTCAGGTGTGCCTCGTTAAACCTGGAGCTTCAGAGAGAGTGGAGGCATGAGTGATGAGGAGCTCCAGGTGTGCGTGGTTAAACCTGCAGCTCTATGGAGAGTGGAGGCATAGAGAGCCACCAAAGGGGGCGTGGCAGGTGGATCCCTGACAGGTGCCTTGTGCTTAGAAGGATCACATTTCTCCCTCGTTTGGTAATGTCATTACCAGCCATTGAGTTTCTGGTAAAGGTGAAGACAGAGGTGAAGACAGGTCTTCCTCTAACCTGCAGCAGGTTGTGTGGCAGCCTGGGTTTATTTATTCAGATTGTGCAAATTAAACTGTCACAAATAACACACATACCCTGGCCCACCTCTGCAGCATCCCCGGTCTTCATCAGATAAGGAGAACACTTTGTGGCGACATCAGTGGTTATCCATATCTTAAGTCCAAATCTGGTTGGTTTTTTTGGCATATTGTCAGAAATGGCATCGCACTTTGAAGGGCACAAGCTGTTCATCAACAGTCACATCTCTGCCTGGTTTAAAAAGAAGAGGAAGTCGATGAGCCACATATTCCATAGGGATCTGATGGGTTCAAGCTCGTCGTCTCTTTGGTGCACTGGTCTATTCTGCTTGTCATCAAAATGGTGCACTCTTCTTATTTGGTGAAACCTCGAGAGGGACATCTTTTTTTTCTTCTTTCGGCTTCTCCCATTAGGGGTTGCCACAGTAGATCATCCGTCTCAATACCCCCCTGTCCTCTACATCTGCTCAAATATGTGAATCACAAATTAGAAATTCGAGAGGGACATAGTGGCCTTGAAAAAACTGCACTGCCACTTTGAACGTTCCACAGGGAGCTTGTGGACTCACCTCTGGGCCTGTAGACCTTGGCCAAAATCAGTAGACCCATGTAGGCTCTGACATCCATCGGTCCACATGGTCATGTTGACAAGTGAATTAGTGAATCTCCTCCAAAAAAAAACTTCAATCCAGAGTTCACATTCTGGACCCTCACAATGGCATAACGTGTCAGCTCTGAAGTCACGCCTCAGGCATGCTGCAGAAATAGAGTTGTCTCTGCATTGGTCGAAAACCACACTTGGCCATTTCTTCGAATCCAACCCGATACAGGATCCTCAGAATTTTCCTCATTCTTCAGTCAGGTGCTGCAACAAAATCTGGATCTGACTCTCCTGAGTTAGTGGTGTCAGTGGGAGATGTTTCCTGCAGCTTGCTGGGGTCAGGCTTTATACATTTGTCCAAAACCTCTGCAGAAGTGAAGGGTCTCATGTTGCATGCTGTTTTTCTCACCATCAAATGTCAAGTCAAGTCAAGTTTATTTCTATAGCGCTTTTCACAACAGACATTGTCTCAAAGCAGCTTTACAGAAATCAACAGTTACGGTGAATGGTGTGTATTTATCCCTGATGAGCAGCCGTGGCGACTGTGGCCTAGGAAAAACTCCCTTATATGTTATGAGGAAGAAACCTTGAGAGGAACCAGACTCAAAAGGGGAACCCATCCAAATGACCTGCAGGATGACATGCAGGTGCATAAATATTATTTTTGTTAATGTAAACTTTAATAGTTCTAAGAGCTGAGGTGCATTTTCTGATTTTGACACATTAAGGTCAGTGCTCAAAGGTCACTCACTCTCTCTCTCACACACACACACACACACACACACACAAACACACACACACACACACACACACACACACACACACACACACGATTATATTCTGATATACTCCATTTATAACTGCATAGAAAACTTGAATGAAATGTCAGAAACTAAGCTATGCACAGTGCTATTTTATGGTGTTTTTCAAAAAGGGGGCACTACTAACTTTTAAAAATGCACGATTATATCATGTCATGCCAGTTACATTTAATGAGGAAAAAACATCCACACAATAAGTGTGGGAGAAACAAAAAGCTGATGCTGCAAAAACAATACATCAAAGATTATTAATGTCAGGGAGCACCCTGCCTCTTTGCCTGCGCTTGCCCCGCCCGCTCGGAGCTCATCACCATCCTACTGATTACAACCACCTGCCTCGCATTTGTCTTGCCCATATAACCACCTCTCTCACCCCACTTTAGCGTCCGTTATTGTTTGCATTGGTGTCTGTGTGTTTTGCTGCATTCTGCCATTAAAGACTTTTTTGTCTTTAAAGGTTTTTGGTGCATCGGCTTCCGCCTCAGTCACTCGCCTAACAGAATAACGGACCACAAAGAGAAGAAAAGGAGAATTAGGAGAGAATCAACCCGGCTCGTACCTGGTGATGGACGGACAACCCAGCACGTCATCCGCTTCGGTTCGGGAGCTCGTCGCCGCGCTCCGAGAAGCGTTTCCTTCTTTCACGGCGGGGCAAAACCCCCCCGCCTCCACCGGTACTCCTATGGCGCTCCCGGCTGCCTTTTCCGGAGAGGCTTCCGCATGCCGCCGATTCTTACTCCATGTGAATCTGTATATCGAGATGCAACCGCAGCGATTCCCCACCGAACGCTCTAAGGTGGCGTTTTTCACCTCTCTACTCTCCGGAAGAGCGCTGGATTGGGCACAATCACTGTGGGACGCCGCCAGCCCTGCTACGCAATCCTATGCTCGGTTCACCGCGCACTTCCTGGAAGTGTTTTGCGCGTCCTCCGGCGTCCTTACTACGGCCGACCAACTGCTCAGTATACGGCAGGGAGACGACAACGTCATGGATTACAGCCTCCGTTTCCGCACCCTGGCGGCATCTAGTGGCTGGAACGAGTCAGCGCTGCTCAGCATTTATCGTCTGGGATTAAATCCAGAGCTGAAACAAGCCATGGCCGTGCATGAGGACTCTGTGGGGTTGGAGAGCTTCATCCAAAAATCTATCGCGCTCTCCCAGCGTTTAGCTGCATGCCATCAGACTCCACCTCAACCAGAATGCCTGCGAGGTGCAACGGCAGCTCTGGATCCCGAACCCATGCAGCTGGGTTCACAGAGACTGTCCCGAAGAGAGAGAAATCGCGGTCTGGCCACGGGGAGGTGCCTGTATTGCGGATTGCAGGGACACTCCGCCACTAGGTGTCCCACGCACCCTGTTCGTGCGGCGGTGAGTACTGTTGAATTCCCAACCGATATCTCACCCCTATCCAAGCTGACCGTGTCTCTCCTAACCCCCGCTCTATCCATCTCTGTGCATGCTCTAGTCGACTCCGGCTCGGCGGGGAACTTCATCTCCCAAGCCTGCCTCGACCGCTTACGCCGTCCCCGAGAGAGGGGTTCCCAGGACCTAGCGGTCCAAACCATCCAGGGACGTCCACTTGGGAGAGGTTGGGTGAAGTATTGCACGACGGTGGTGACGCTACAAGTGGGGTTGTTCCACAGAGAGGAGATCCGGTTCCTGGTTCTGGAGAGTTCCACCGTCAGTGTGATCCTGGGGAGACCATGGTTACAGAAACATGCCCCGAGGTGCTCCTGGGATCCCTGTGACATCCTGGAGTGGAGTCCCCACTGTAAGGAACACTGTCTCGCTCAACTTCCGACGCGGATCCCGGAAGCAGTGATCGGCGCCACCCGGGTGGAGGAAGCCACCACCACGGCCCAGGTGGAGATTCCTGAGGAGTATCAGGCCTTTAAGGATGTGTTCAGTGCCCAGGCCGCCACCCGTCTCCCCCCTCATCGCCCTTGGGACTGCTGCATTGATCTCCTTCCTGGCGCAAAGCTACCCAAGGGCCGGGTGTATCCGCTATCCACTCCTGAACACCGCGCGATGGTACATCCAGCAGGCTCTCCGCCAAGGATTTATCAGACACTCATCCTCCCCGGCTGCTTCCAGCTTCTTCTTCGTGGGGAAAAAGGATGGAGGGCTTCGTCCCTGCATCGACTATCGACAGCTGAACTCCCAGATCGCGCCACTTCCATACCCGCTTCCACTCGTGCCCGCAGCTCTGGAGGACCTGAGGGAGGCGAGAGTCTTCTCCAAGCTCGACCTCCGGAGTGCCTACAATTTGGTACGCATAAGGAAGGGAGACGAGTGGAAAACTGCCTTCATCACACCCTCGGGGCACTACGAATACCGGGTCATGCCGTACGGCCTTTCCATCTCTCCCGCCGTCTTCCAGGGGTTCATGAACGAGGTAATTCGGCCCTATCTCCAAAAGTTCGTCATGGTCTACATAGATGACATTTTAATCTATTCCAGGAACCTGGAGGAACACCGGGACCACGTGCGAGCCGTCCTGAACGTGCTCCGTTCTCACAAGCTCTACCTAAATCTCTCGAAGTGCGAGTTCCACCGTCCCTTAACCCACTTCCTGGGTTACATCATCAGTGCCAAGGGGATTCAGATGGACGAGAAGAAGGTGAAGGCGGTGAGAGAGTGGCCCGTTCCAGAGTCGATCAAGGAGCTCCAGCGTTTCCTGGGTTTCGCAAACGTCTACCGCCGGTTCATCCAGGGATACAGCCAGATTACAGCCCCCCTCACCTCGCTCCTTAGGGGCAAGGCTCGGACCTTGAAGTGGACCGAGGAGGCTCAGGAGGCCTTCCAAGACCTCCGCCAGCGCTTCTGTAGTGCCCCTGTGCTACGTCACCCAGACCCCCAGGAGCCCTTTGTGGTCGAGGTCGACGCTTCCTCGACTGGGGTGGGGGCCACTCTCTCCCAGCGATCAGGAACCCCGGCACAGCTCCACCCCTGTGCCTTCTTCTCCCACAAGCTCTCCGCCGCCGAACAAAACTACGACATCGGCAACCGCGAGCTCCTGGCTATCAAGCTGGCCCTGGAAGAGTGGAGACACTGGCTGGAGGGGGCTGAGCATCCGTTCACTGTTGTCACCGATCACAAGAACCTTCAGTACTTGCGAGAGGCACGGAGACTCAACCCACGACAGGCACGCTGGGCCCTCTTTTTCACCCGGTTTCGATTTCACATCACCTACCGGGCGGGTGCCCTGAACGGCAAGGCCGACGCGCTATCTCGGATGTATGGGCCGGAAGAACCCAGTGACCCGGAGCCGATTATTCCTCCCGCACTTATCCTGGGGCCTATCGTTTGGGACATCGACCAAGAAATACGAAACGCATCCCGGCACGAGGTCACGCCTGCGGGGTGTCCGGAAGGACGTGTCTTTGTCCCGTCCTCCTGCAGACACGGTCTCATCCGATCGGTCCATGAAGGGCCTGGAACAGGTCACCCAGGTGAGAAGCGGACGGTCCGGCTCATCCAAGCACGCTACTGGTGGCCAGGTATGGCCGGGGAGGTCACGCGGTATGTTCAGGCATGTCCCAGCTGCGCCACAGCCAAGGTCCCGCGCCACCTGCCCGTGGGCAAGCTGATGCCACTTCCCGTCCCGCAACGCCCATGGTCTCACCTGGGCATCGACTTTGTGACGGATCTGCCCCGGTCGGAGGGGAACACGTGCGTCCTGGTGGTGGTGGACCGCTTTTCCAAGGCCTGCCGCTTTGTGCCCCTGAGGAGCCTGCCTACCGCCCTCGAGACGGCGGAAGCACTGTTCCATCACGTCTTCCGGAACTACGGACTACCAGAGGAGATTGTCTCGGACCGGGGTCCTCAGTTCACGTCGCGGGTCTGGAGGGCGTTCTTCAAGCTCCTGGGAGTCTCAGTTAACCTATCGTCGGGATATCACCCTCAGTCCAACGGCCAGGCCGAGCGTAAGATCCAAGAGCTGAGTCGCTATCTGAGGACCTATTGCAGCCAGGACCAGGGGGAATGGTGTCGGTTCCTGCCCTGGGCAAAATACGCTCAGAATTCACTACGCCAGGACACGACAGGGCTCACCCCGTTCCAGTGTGTGCTGGGGTTCCAGCCGCCTCTGTTCCCCTGGTCGGATGAGCCCAGCGACGTGCCCGCAGTGGATTACTGGTTCCGGGAGAGCAGTAGGATCTGGGAGTCGGCCCACACTCAACTGCGTTGGGCCCTCCGCAACACCCGCCGACACGCTGATGCTCGGAGGCTGGACTCTCCGCGCTTCCGTCCCGAGGACCTGGTGTGGTTGTCTACCAGGGACCTGAAGCTGAAGCTGCCCAGCCACAAACTGAGCCCCCGGTTCATTGGGCCCTTTCGGATCGCCGGCCAGGTCAACGACGTGTCCTACCGGCTGGAACTGCCGCCGAGGTACCGTATCCACCCTACCTTCCATGTGTCCTTGCTCAAGCCCTGTGCCTCTCCTGTCTCTCGCCCCCCAGGTGGCCCTGCGGCGCCCGCCCATCCGGAGGTCGTGGACCAACCCGGTGTCTACGCAGTGCGGGAGGTCCTGGATTCCAGACGGCGCGGGGGTCGCCTTGAGTACCTGGTGGATTGGGAGGGGTATGGTCCGGAGGAGCGGACGTGGGTGGCCCGGCAGGACGTGCTGGATCCTGCTCTGTTGGCGGAGTTCCACGCTTCGCATCCCCACCGGCCGGCGCCCCGGGCTAGGGGCCGTCCTCGTCGCCGGGTCAGGCCGTCTGGTGCCGCCCCTGGGGGAGGGGGTGGTGTCAGGGAGCACCCTGCCTCTTCGCCTGCGCGTGCCCCGCCCGCTCGGAGCTCATCACCATCCTACTGATTACAACCACCTGCCTCGCATTTGTCTTGCCCATATAACCACCTCTCTCACCCCACTTTAGCGTCCGTTATTGTTTGCATTGGTGTCTGTGTGTTTTGCTGCATTCTGCCATTAAAGACTTGGGTTTTTGGTGCATCGGCTTCCGCCTCAGTCACTCGCCTAACAATTAATAAGTTTTGAGGGAATAATAAGCTTTGTGGGAATAAGCTTATTATACTGCCTTCTTGCCAACTGCAATATAATTAAAACAATAGAAATGTTGATTTACACAATTTACATCTTGCATAATTAAATGCTTTACTTTATTACAGAAAGAAACAATCCAACATGAGTGAATTTGTTTAAAGGTGAAATCACGCATTCGCTCCTCCACAAGCAGCTTCTATAAACATTATAATGTCCAAAATAAAGGAAGTTAAACTCAATATGTGGCTTTTTGCATTTTTTAAAATGCACTTTTATACGTCTTTTTGTGATTGTTCGGTTGTTTTGTCTTTATGTAAAAGCCTAACGAGGGACGAAGGACACAAACCAGCTTTATGCTACATGCGCTATGTACATGACATCAGTGTATAATAATTTCTAGTGTATTTTCCATTAAATAAACAAATACAAATAAAATAAAAGCATACAGATAGAAATATTTAAAATGACCCAAAAATATTAGGAAATTGAAGCTAAGCTTGAAAATGTATGAATTTGACTTGAACATAGATTCTGTTTCAACACGTATGATACACACACAGAAAAGAGAGATTTCTGGTGGCACATAAAGCAGTTTTATTTTGTTGTCACAGCTGTCGAAACTATAGAAACAATAAACACATAGGGAAAACGTGTGAATTATTGTATGTGTTTCTCTGAAGCTGGCAGTGTGACTTCTTCATATGCTCTGTGAAGCGTGAGGCTGTTCTCTATCGCCCCCTAGCGTCACCCGCCAACCCACACAGATCTCAAGGATATATTTAAATGCACAAATAGCAAGCATGAAAAAGCTAAACATTCTGTATATTTACATCTGCTAAACATACAAAAAAACTAAAGTACTAGGCAACTAAATTCCATTCGTCTACACGTACAAATAATTCATACAATCAACATAAAAAATTATCATAAAAGTTACACCAAAGGTATTAGGACACCCCAGTCTATTCTGCTTGTCACAGATCATCTCGAGTTAATCAGACGTAAAAAAAAATAATAATAAAGGTAAAAATGAAGGATTTTATGGCTTAATTTATTTTTTCACAATTCACTCGTCTCCACAGGATTCCTAACACAATTCAGAAATACTGAGGAGTCAAGAAGCTTTGGCATGAGAGTCACTACTTCACCAGTCTCCTTAATATTGTCCTTCATTTTATTTATTTATTTATTTCTCGCTCTCTCTCGCTCTCTCTCTCTCTCTCTCTCTCTCTCTCTCTCTCTCTCTTTCTCTCTTTTTATTCTCCCTCTCTCTGTTTCTCTCTCTGTTATTTTAAACCTTTATCACAATCGTGAGGAACGTGGCCTGGAAACATCTCTGTACCTTTACCTTCAAGTCAAGTCAAGAAGCTTTTTTTTGTCATTTTAACCATATATAGCTGATACAGTACTCAGTGAAATGAAACAACATTTCTCCAGAACCCTGATGCTACACAAAACAACATAAAACAACAATTACAGAAACAGAAAACACAGGGCCAAGGACTTAACATCAACAGGACCCTAGTGAAGAGAGTGGACAGTTTCCGGTACCTAGGTGTTCACATCACACAGGACCTGTCTTGGTCTTCCCTCTCAGGTGCTAAAGACTTTCTACACCTGCACAATTGAGAGCGTTCTGATGGGTAGCATCACTTTCTGGTTCGGGAACAGCACCATGCAGGACAGGCGAGTCCTCCAGAGGGTGGTGCGTTCAGCTGATCGTACCATCCACACCGAGCTCCCTAACCTGCAGGACATCTACAGCATGCGGTGCAGGACCAGAGCCAGGAAGATTATGAAGTACCTCAACCATCCCAACAATGGACTCTCTTCTTTGTTGTATTCAGAGAAACGCTTCCGCTCCCTGAAAGCGAACACAGAGAGAATGAGGAGGAGCTTCTTCCCGCAGGCCATTTGGAGTTTAAACCAGGAAACACCCAGGATCTAAAAACTGGCCCACTCTCTCCATCACAGAGGGGGCAAAAGTACACACATCCATTACTTAAGTAGAAGTACAGATACTCATGTTTTAAAATACTCGGGTAAAAGTTGAAGTACTGATTAAACCTTTTTACTTCAGTGAAAGAAAAGAAGTCTTGGCTCTGACATGTACTTAAGTTAAAAGTAGTTATTACTTCTACCTGTTTTAGCTGTTAACTGGATCTCGATAGATAGATAGATAGATAGATAGATAGATAGATAGATAGATAGATAGATAGATAGATAGATAGATAGATAGATAGATAGATAGATAATTGTCATTGCATAGTACAGCTACACAGCAACGAAATGCAGTTTGGCATCTACCAGAAGTGCAAAAAGTAGCAATCGTGCTAATAGTGCAAATAAATATGTATCATATGTACAGCATGTGATATGTATGTAAGCATATGTACAGTGATCAAATATAAAGGCTATAACAGTGCAGAGACGTGTGGACATCATTAAAAGTCTTTGCTATGTTTCCACACGGACAGTTAATGAGGTGATACCGGAGAAACTGCACCTTTTCAAGTCAAGAAGCTTTTATATATAATCATAGACATTTTACAGATTTGAATGATCTTTTGTTTTTATCTGTACGATCAATAAAGGCAGTCATTTAAGTTTGTTTCTCAATTATGAGGGAAAAACCCACAAAACGCCACCCAGAGGGTTAATTGTGTAAAACATGGCGGATTTGGTGTTTGATTTGAGACTTGGCGCAAAAATAAAACAAAAGTTTACTAATTAAAAATATTTTTCGGTGAAGTTTATTTATTTATTTTATATCTAAGTAAAGAAGGGACGTCGTGAATAAGTGTATGTTTTGCTGGAGATTTTAATTTCGCCTCTTTTATATTTAGTTATTTATTTATGTATTTAATTTTTTTATTTTTTTTGAAATGGTAAAAACAGAAATGAATTGATGCGCGTTAATAACATTTAGTGCCATTTAAAATAATTTGACTTTTGACAGCCAAATATATATATATATATATAAAACTAATAAAAAATGTTGTTACCTAATGAATGTATGCACGGTATGCACGGAGCCGGTTTTGAAAATGTAAGAAGTAAAAAGTACAGATATTTGTGTAAAAATGTAATGAGTAAAAGTAAAAAGTTGTCTGAAAAATAAATAGTGGAGTAAAGTACTGATACCAAAAAAATCTACTTAAGTACAGTAACGAAGTATTTGTACTCTGTTACTTCCCTCCTCTGTCAAGTCAAGTCAAGTCAAGTTTATTTGTATAGCGCTTTTCACAACAGACATTGTCTCAAAGCAGCTTTACACAATCAACAGTGAAGGTGAATGGTGTGAATTTGTCCCTGATGAGCAAGCTGTGGCGACTGTGGCAAGGAAAAACTCCCTTAGATGTTATGAGGAAGAAACCTTGAGAGGAACCAGACTCAAAAGGGAAACCCATCCTCATTTTGGGTGACATCAAGAGTTTGATCATAAATCTTTCAACAATACAGAACACTGGAGAGTGAGAGCTAACATGAGCACTGGAGTATAAGATTATAAGTGATTTCTTTCTGCAGTCTTATACAGTCTATATGGTTAGTAGCTCCGAGTTTTATGAGCTCAGCATTTGTGATCACCACAGATCCAGCATCAGCTTCTCCATGCCAGAGCCTTTAACACTCCAGGAGGTCCAATGCCAAACTCCACACATGTAGCGGGATCCAAATGGCACTGGTACGTCTCTAGATGGTTCGGGATGTTTGTGAGTTCGGCATCTACTTCTTCAAAGGTCCGTAATCATCACGAGGTGGGAGGTGACTGGAGCTGGCCAAACCTCAGGGTGTCTCGGGATGGGGAGAGAAAGAGAAGCAGTGGAGAGGAATTAGCGTAGCTGCTGTTCATGATATTAACAGCACAAGTTGATAATGTGCATGTGATCAGATGTTCTGGAGCACAAGGTTATGATGTGATGTGTGTTATGTGTAGGCTTTGCTAAAAAGATATGTTTTTAATCTACACTTAAACTGGGTGAGTGTGTCTGAGCCCCGAACACCGTCAGGAAGACTATTCCAGAGTTTAGGAGCTAAATGTGAAAAAGCTCTACCACCTTTAGTGGACTTTGCTATTCTAGGAACTACTAGAAGCCCAGAGTTTTGAGATCTCAGGGAGCGTGGCGGATTGTAGCGAGTTAAAAGACTGGATAGATACATGGAGAAAACCATTTAGTGCTTTATAAGTGAGAAGTAATAGTTTGTAGTCTATTCGAAACTTAACAGGAAGCCAATGTAGGGACGATAAGATCGGGGTTATGTGATCATATTTTCTTGACCTTGTAAGAACTCTGGCTGCTGCATTCTGGACTAACTGAAGCTTGTTTATTAATGATGCAGGACATCCACCTAGTAACGCATTACAGTAGTCTATTCTGGAGGTCATGAACGCATGGACGAGCTTTTCTGCATCGGATATGGACAACATATTTCTTAGCTTAGAAATATTTCTAAGGTGAAAGAAGCTGTTTTAGTAACTTGATTGATATGATTTTTGAAAGACAAGTCGCTGTCTAAAATAACACCCAGGTCTTTTACTGTTGAATTAGTGGTTACAGAACATCCGTCTAAATGCAGGTTGAGATGCTGGAGCTTCTGTATACTAGTTTTTGGTCCGATGAGCAAAATCTCAGTCTTATCGGAATTTAAAAGTACTGCTCCATCATCACACTTTTTCTCTGCACATATCTCTCTTTTTGCACTACGACACTTTAAACTCTGGACTTGCACAGCACAGTGCACTTTATACTTTATATTTTACACCACACCATACCGCACACGTACACTTTACACCACGCCATACCGCACACAGACACTTTACACCACACCATACCACACACAGACACTTTACACCACACCATACCGCACACAGACACTTTACACCACACCATACCACACACATACACTTTATACCACACCATACCGCACACAGAGACTTTATGGACACTTTACACCACCTTAATTGTTTACTGTTTTGCTGTTTACTGCCATTAGCATATTTTTGTATATACATCTTTTTCTCTTATAAACATCTTTATATATTCTTATATTTTATATGGTTTTATACTTTATATATCTGACTTCTTTTTCTTTGTTTTATTTTTCTCCCCATTCTATTCCCTCATGCCGGACCGTCGTAAAAAGCATTTCACTGCATGTCGTACCCTGTATGTATGTGTATGTGACAAATAAAATTGGGTTGATTTGATTTGATTTGATTTGATTTAGTAGAAAAATCCTTGCCACATAAAGTGCATGTGTGCAACCTGGTGCAAACAGAGCAAAAAGACAACACAAGACAGTGCAAGACACACAAAACACAAAATAGCGCCGCCAGTAAACCTATCGTAAGGAGATAAAGTGAACAGTAGCAAAAAAATGTAAACAGAATATTGTGCGAGTTCAGTTCAGTTGTTTGTTGAGTAGCCTGATGGCTTTAGGGAAGAAACTGTTGCACAGTCTGGATGTGGCGGCCCGAATGCTTCGGAACCGCTTCCCTGATGGTAGAAGAGTGAAGAGAGAGTTCATTCTAGAAACACCCTACATTCTACAGATTTACAGAAGTTCAGGGAGAAATGAAATCTGACTCCTCATTTATAATTTTATTAAACACTTTTACATACATTTCATTTCATCACAAAACCTCATAACTGTGTTATAACCCATCCAGAATCCAGCGTATAGAGGTTGAGTGAATGTGGTTTGGACTCTGTGGAGGAGCCTGATCGTATCAGAGATGCTGTAGAAGGACAGAGTTCCTGCACTGTGATCCACATACACTCCTATTCTGGAGGACGCTGGACCTCGGAGTGCAGTTTTAATGTTATTGTGCCAAAAAGAGACAGAGGAAGAAGAACACACCAGACTCCAGGACTGACTGTTCAATCCAAACCCACTCTTATAACCAGGTCCTTTCCTGCTGATCTCTTTATATGAGACTGATATGTCCACACCATCACCGCTCCACTCCACCTCCCAGTAACAGCGTCCACACACACTCTCTTTACACAACACCTGAGGCCAGGAGTCAAATCTCTCTGGATGATCAGAGTATCGCTGCTTTGTATTACTGCGTCTCACGACTCTGTTCTTCTCAGACAGAATGAGTTGAGGATGTGCTGTGTTGGGATCCAGAGTCAGATAGAAATCTAGAACAATAAAATGTCCACAAGTTTGATGTTAATCACAGGATTTATAATAAGTGTGTGTGAGACACCTGTGTGTGTTTCTGTTCTCCTAATGCTGCTCTACATGAACTATTTTAAATATTACACATCATCAGTCATCAGGGAGAAATGGATCAGATTTAGATCAACAATACAGACATGTTTACACTCTGTGTGTGTGTGTGTGTGTGTGTATGTTACACCTACACTGCAGAAAATCTCTGCTCTTTGGTTCTGAGGGTAAAATCATCTGAACTGCTGCAGCTGTTGAGACACAGAGACAAAATGGAGACTGAAAAATGATGTGGAAACATTTTACATTATAAATATGAAAGTTGTGATATTGTGATTAGTGGTGAGAGTAGGGAGCAGGTGGAGAAGAGCCTGGAGAGCTGGAGAGTGTGTTAGAGAAGTGAAGAAAAGAGTGCAGGCAGGGTGGAGTGGGTGGAGAAGAGTGATAGCAGGAGTGATTTGTGATAGAAGGGTATTTGTGAGAGTGAAAGGGAAAGTTTATAGGACTGTGGTGAGACCTGAGATGTTGTATGGTTTAGAGACAGTGGCATTGAATAAATAACAGGAGGTGGAGCTGGAGGTAGCAGAGCTGAAGATGTTGAGATGTTCGTTGGGAGTGACGACGATGGACAGGATTAGAAATGAGTTTATTAGAGGGACAGCGCATGTAGGATGTTTTGGTGACAAGGTGAGGGAGGTGAGATTGAGATGGTTTGGACATGTGCAGAGGAGGGACATGGGGTATATCAGTAGGAGAATGCTGAGGATGGAGACACCAGGAAGGAGGAAAAGAGGAAGACCAAGGAGGAGGATTATGGATGTGGTGAGGGAAGACATGCAGGAAGTTCGTTTTGAAAGAGGCAGATGTAGAGGACAGGGGGGGGTGAAGATGGATGATCTGCTGTGGCGCCCCCTAATGGGAGAAGCCGAAAGAAGAAGATGTAATATGAAAGTTTGGAGGAAACTTTCCAGATTTGAATTGAAGCATCAACTATTATATTCTAGATGAGTTCTTCTGACTGTCTGGTGAGTTTATCTTGATGCAATTCCATTTTTTGGTCACCTGACACCTCCCACCCAACAGACAGCTCTACTTATATCACAGTTTACATTTGCGGCATTTAGCAGATGCCCTTATCCAGAGCAGTTATATAGTGTGCTTAAGCTCTATCTTGAATCTACTCTCTTCTGGTAAGGTAGGATTCTAACTTTTGTATATATATTCTAAAATGTTGCTCTGTGCTTATTAGTTTGGTCAGGTGACTAATCAAGGGTAGTTTCAGTCTCACTTGAGGTGTAAATTGTGGGCAGGGCTTACTCACTTATATTGAAGGTGCTCCGCTACAGACATAGTCTTGTCAGTTGTAGGTAGCCCCCCTAAAGCCAGTAACGCTTAGTGTTTATTTAAAATTTCTTATTTGTACTTTTTCTTTTTAAAACACATTGATCTCAAATTGAGAGAGCAGTCATGTGCCTCAAACCCATCTCTGGAGTCATCTTTAACAGACAGAGACGTTCTCATCCACAAAACAGATGTCACATTGCCAGTAATCTCATCTACCCTCCTCTGTTGTCTCAATCTCAAACAGTGGTGGTCGGTGGGCTCTGGAATTGCCAGTCTGCTGTAAGGAAAGCTGACTTTATCACAGGCTTGGCTTCCCACTACACCTTCGACTTTCTGGCACTTACTGAGACCTGGATATCCCCACAGAACACTGCTACACCAGCTGCTCTGTCTTCTGCCTATGCTTTCTACTCACCAAGAGAAACCGGTAGAGGTGGTGGGACAGGTCTACTTTTATCACGGAGATGGTGTTTCACACCTCTCCCTTTGTTTCATCTAACCATGTCTTCTTTTGAATTCCATGCAGTATCAGTTACCTCTCCAATCAATCTTTTCATCATTGTCATCTACCGCCCTTCTAAACCCCTTGGATATTTTCTAGAAGAGATAGACACACTCCTCTGTACTTTCCCCTCTGACAGCACCCCTCTGACAGTTCTTGGTGAATTTAACCTCCCATCCGACAAACTTCAGTCATCCTGCCTCTTGCCTTTTCTGAATACCTTCTCCTTCACATTTAACAGCTGCCCTCCAACACACAAGGGAGGAAATGACCTGGACCCGGTTTTCACCCACCCTACTCCAGCTACAGACATGACTGCCACTCCACTTCCAATCTCTGATCATCACTTGGTTTCTTTTTCAATCACTCTTCCTATTCAACCTAAAAATATTTTACATGTCTCTCTTATCTGTCCTAACCTTCACTCCATCTCTCCCTCTTCTGTAGCTTCCTGTACTTTTTCATCTCTTTCTGACCCTGACTCCTTTTCCTCTCTACCCTTGGACATTGCTACTGACTCCTTCCTCTCATCTGTTTCCTCAACCATGGACCTCCTTTGCCCCTTGACTACAAAACCCAAGAAGACTTCTTATCCAACACCGTGGCTGTCAGAGGTTTTGCGCAGCAATCAACGAGAGCTCAGATCTGCAGAGAGGAAGTGGAAAAAATCACACCTCGATGTAGACCTTGTCAGTGGTGCAAAAGTAGGACCCAAATGCAGGACGCAACAATAAAGCAAAACAGAAGTCTTTAATGAAAAATAATCAAGAAAGCACACAAAACAAAATGTCCGAAAACTTACGGTCCTCAGCGTAAGGTAATTCACACAAAAACACACAAGAGCAAAGTGTCCAAAAACTTATGGTCCCTGTGTAAAGTTATCCACACAAAATCAAGGTGTCCGAAAACTTATGGTCCCCTGTGTAAAGTAATCTACAAAAACCGGGTAAAAAACGTACAGTCCTCCAGGTGAAATAGTCCACCGAAAAAGCACACATAACCAGAGAGAACAAACAAAAAAAACCCACACGACCGGAATTTGAGAATGAAAAAAAAGAAAATGAAAAAAACAAAGCAAAGGCGCGACGGGCGGCACAGCGCGAAACCGCGAAAAAACAAAGAAGAAAAGAAAACCGGAAGATCCGAAACTGAAAGCAAAATACGTGAAAAAACGAAACCGAGGGACAGGGAAGTCTCAACAAAAAAACACGGAAGCAAACGAGACAATCTGGCAGCGCACGTGAGAAAATCGTGTCTATTTATATGATGGCAAGATGGTGGCCTGGACGGTTGCAGGTTCGCGCTACCCCGGAAGTGGAAGCACCGGAAGTGCCCGCGCTGCTGGCTGACAGACCTTGCATCTTACCGCGCACTTCTGACCAAATTTTCTTTGGAGTTGACTTCTGCCAAAACTGCCTTCTACAAGAAAAAGCTTGAGGCCTCTGCACAAGATCCTTGTAAGCTCCACAACATATTCTCTTCACTCCTCAACCCCCCTGCTGCACCTGCTCCATCCTCCCTGACTGCTAATGACTTTGCCTACTTCTATGATGAGAAGATTAAGAAAATCTGACATACCTTCACTTCCTCTCCAACAATGACTACACAACACAGCCAAAAATCCACTATGTCTCTGTCAAGCTTTTCATCCCTAACAGAAGATGAGATACTGCAAGTCATCCAATCTTGCAATCCCACCACCTGTCCTCTGGATCCAATCCCTTCAGCTATGCTTCAGACCATCACACAAGATCTCCTGCCCTTCATCTCCACAATCATCAACGGGTCATTAACATCTGGCTATGTACCAACTACCTTCAAGCAAGCAAGGGTCGTTCCCATCTTGAAGAAACCTGCTCTGGATCCATCAGACATCAACAACTACAGACCGGTATCACTTCTCTCCTTTCTTTCTCACTTCCGGTGACGTAGCTTCCTGTGTTTGACTTGTTTGCCGCGAGTTCCGTGTTTGTATTTCTCTCGGCGTTTTCAAACAAACTTTACTATTTATCTATCCTTTTTTTTCCTCTTTTAAATAATCCTAAATTGTTTTTGTCTTCCTGACTTATGCCTGTAGTTAGTTAACTCGACTATAACTAGTGTTGACTATATTCATTGCCTCTCATCATATCTCTGTATCTTAACTTTGTTCATGATTATAAGCACTATGCCGGCTGTGTGTCTGCCTTTGAGCACAGGTGAGGACTCGTTTGATTTGCAAACGGTGGAGTTGGAGATGAAGGCTTTGGAGAAACAGATTCGTGAGCTGCATGCCCAGTTGCGAGAGCGGAAAGTGGCGCTGGAAACATCCCGGGCGGACACGCACTGCCCAGGCCCAGCGCACCTACAATGCGGCCTACCCAGGTATCGTTCACTTTGGCACCGGTGCACCACAGACCCTGGATGCTGCAGCAGCGGAAGCCACAAGCCAAGCCCCGGTCGAGGACGTCTCCCCCGCCTTCGAGATTTCGACCGAGAACCGCTTCGCCCCTCTCTGAGAGACGGAACGCGATACCGTGATTCTCTGAGATTCCATCGTCCAGCATTTCCGCACTACTGAAGCCAAAGGTAAGGTGCACACTCGCTGTTTTCCTGGTGCTCGTGTTCTCGATGTCGCTGCCCAGGTACCCGCGATCCTGAACGAGAACTTCGGAGCTGTTGTTCTCCATGCCGGAGCGAACGACACCAGGCTGAGGCAGAGATCTTAAAGAGGGATTTCGGGATCCTGGTGGAGATGGTACGCAGGACATCGCTCACAACGAGGATCATAGTGTCAGGACCTCTTCCCACTTACCAGCGAGGGGCTGAGAAGTTTAGTAGACTCCTTGCACTAAATGAATGGTTACAGTCATGGTGTCGAGAGCGCAAACTTCTCTTTGTTAATAACTGGAACTGTTTCTGGGAGCGTCCTAGGTTCTTCCGCCCTGATGGCCTGCACCCCAGCAGAGTTGGAGCAGCAGTGCTATCAGATAACATCTCTAGGACACTTCACACCATCTGACTGGTAAGACATCAGGAAATCTTCAACTATGAGAACACACATACAACAGACCAAATAGTTACAAGTGAGCACACAGCCCAATTTATAGAAACCGTATCTATTCCTCGTGTAGTAAAACCAAGAATTAAATACACAAGATCCAGAAATAACAAAGTTCTAAAGTTTAGTATTTGAAACATTAGATCACTTGCACCCAAAGCACTGATTGTAAATGAGATGATCACAGATAATAATCTCGATGCACTCTGTCTCACTGAGACCTGGATTAAACCAGGTGATTATATGGGTCTAAACGAATCTACACCGTCAGGATATGTTTATAAGCATGAGCCCCGTCAGACTGGTCGTGGGGGAGGTGTAGCAACCATTTATAGTGCCTCTCTTAATGTTAGTCAGAGATTAGGATTCATTTTTAAATCATTTGAAGTGCTTGTTCTTAAAGTTGTACTTTCAGACATACATTCTGAAAACTCGCTTTGGTCACCGTTTACAGACCCCCAGGGCCCTACGCTGATTTTCTTCAAGAGTTTGCTTGTTTTCCTTCAGACCTCTTGATCAATTTTGATAAAGTGCTGCTTGTAGGAGATTTTAATATTCATGTAGATGATGCAAACAATGCCCTAGGATTATCATTTGTGGACTTATTAAATTCTTTTGGGGTTAAACAAAATGTCACCGGACCAACTCATCGTTTTAACCACAGATTAGACTTGATAATATCCCACGGAGCAGACGTCACTGATATAGATATTTTACATCAGAGTGCTGACATCACAGACCATTACCTCATACTGTACACACTACCGGTAGAGCAGATTAGCCGTGTTTCACCACGTTTTCGACCTGGTAGGTGTCAGGGATCCACCTGCCCCGCCCACTTTTGTGGCTTTCATGCTTCCGCTCTCCCTGGAGCTCCAGGCTTAACTATGCACACCTGAAGCTCAACATCACTCCACCCCGCTCCTAAATAAACCCCTCACTCACATTCACTCCCCGTTCGTTATTGAATGTGTTAAATGTTACGTACTGCTCGATGGTTCCACTGTTCTATGCTGTCCGTCCCATTTGGACTCTACTATCCGGTACCGGCCGTACTTCTCCTCCCCGTGCATCTTGGATAAGCTACACTTCTCCCCTAGCGCACCTCGTACTCTTTCAACCTAAGGACTGCCGTGTGTGTGTGCGTGAGCGTGTGTAAGTCTGTGTGAGTGTGTGTGTGAGTGTGCTCGTGTGTATCTTTTTCCCTTAATCTTCTTATTAAACCTGAGCGAGCTGGCCCCCTGGCGAGTCTTATGGAAATCCCGGCTCGCTTTTCCGGCGAATTGGCAGAGTGGAACGAGTTTATATGGAGCGTGGGTGAATATATAAATTTCCATCCCTCCTCTTACGCCACCAAAACAGCTAAGATCGCGCTCCATATCTCCATCTTGTCTGGAGACTCTCTCTCGCCGGTAAGCTGTGGAGCGCATTCGGAGGGGATTTCCGCTTGTGCGATCATTTCATTGGGATTCTCACAGGGATGTTCGGGATGAATCCGGCGGATCTGCTTGACAGCCCCTTCGTTTTTGGGCGGGCTCAAAACGGGAGCTCCTCTCCGCTCCAGGGCTTCCAAAAGAGCTCCTCTCCATTCCAGGAGATCTCCGTTTCACTCCAGAGTTTCCACGAGCGCTCCGCTCCACCTCAGGGTTTCCACGAGCACTTCTCTCCACTTCACAGTTTCCCCAAGAGCTTCACTCCACTCCTGGGCACACCTGGCCACGAAGGGGACGTCGTACCACCACCTGGCCGTGAAAGGGACGTCAAGCCGCTGCCTGGCCGTGAGAAGGACGTTGTACCGCCACCTGGCCGCAAAAGGGACGTCGTACCGCACCCAGGCCGCAAAAAGGACAGCTCCTCCGATGGCACCGTTACACCTCTGAGCTCCCCGGAAGGTGACGGCACGCCCCAGAGCTCCTCTGTCCGCGACATCTCACTCCCGAGCTCCCCTAAAGAAGACGTTTTGCCCCAGAGCTCCTCCGTCGGCGACGTGTAGCCTCAGAGCTCTTCCGTCAATGACATCTCACCCCAGAGCTCCACCGTCAGCAACGTCTCGCACCCGGGCTCCTCCGTTGGCGACGTCTTCGCCTCCGGCCTCCGCTGAAGACATCTTTCCGTCCCCGGTCTCCACTAAAGGCAGCTCTCCGTCACTGGTTGCCGCTGGAACCGTTTCTCCGTCTCCGGCCTTCGCCCTGCCTCCGGTCTTGGCCCTGCCTTCGGTCTTTGCCGGTGCTTCCGCTCCATTTCTGGCTTTTGCGATGAGCTATGCGCTGTTTTGGACCTCCGCTGAGGGCATGGTGTCTTCAGGATGGGCATTGTCCGGTTCCGGCTCTCCACCGGGGTTGTCGCTCCGCCTCAAGGCCCTCCCTGGCCTTCCCCAGTTCCGCAACGGTTCTGATCAGGTCCCTTTTGGCCCTGGACGGACGCCGGGGTCCTCCTCTGAGTGCCCTGGCCCTCCGGGCATCGGTGGGTTTTGGGCGTCAGGTGCCGCCCCCTCAAGGAGGGGGTAATGTCAGGGATCCACCTGCCACGCCCCCTTTTGTGGCTTTCATGCCTCCGCTTTCCCTGGAGCTCCAGGCATAACCACGCACACCTGGAGCTCGTTGTCACTCTTGCCTCTGCTCTCTCTGGACTCCAGGCTTAACTATGCACACCTGAAGCTAATCATCACTCCACCCCGCTCCTACATAAACCCCTCACTCACATTCACTCCCCGTTCATTATTGAAGGTGTTAGATGTTACGTACTGCTCGATGGTTCCACTGTTGCATGCAGTGCTCTTTGCTGTCCGTTCCATTCGGACTCTACTTTTGCCCCCATCCGGTTAAAAAAGGTTAGAGAACAAGCACCTGCACCTTGGTATAATAGTCATACGCATGCCCTCAAGAGAACAGCCCGTAATCTGGAGAGAAAATGGAGGAAATCTAAATTGGAGGTATTTAGAATTGCGTATAAAGACAGTATGCTCAGCTACAGACAGGTGCTAAAAGCTGCTAGAGCTGAACACCTGAGCAAACTCATAGAAAACAACCAAAACAATCCCAGGTTCCTTTGCAGTACAGTAGCTAAACTAACTAGAAATCAGAAATCAGATCTGAAAAATGTGTTCCATCACAGTTTAGTATTGAGGACTTTATGAATTTCTTCACTGAAAAAATAGATAACATTAGAAAAACAATTGTGGCGGTCCAAGTTAGCAGTTATTAAACCCCTCATTAAAAAACCTAATCTGGATCCAAACACGCTATCGAATTACCGACCTATTTCAAATCTCCCATTTATGTCTAAGATTTTAGAAAAGATCGTCGCTGCCCAGTTATGTTCCCACTTGCAAGAAAACAATATCTCTAAAGAGTTTCAGTCAGGTTTTAGGCCCCATCATAGCACAGAAACCTCCCTTGTTAAAATCACTAATGACCTGTTTTTAGCTTCAGACCAAGGCTTTATCTCGCTGTTGGTTTTACTAGATCTTATTGCTGCATTCGACACTATAGACCATGATCCTCTCCTGGATCACTTACAGAATTACATCGGCATTCAGGGACAGGCATTAAGCTGGTTTAAATCCTACCTGTCCGATCATTACCATTTCGTAGCCTTAAATGAAGAGTTATCCAGGCTAATGCTAGTAAATTATGGCGTGCCAAAAGATTCAGTTCTAGGACCCCTGCTTTTCATAATATACATGCTTCGCTTAGGAAATATTATTAGAAGGCATAAAATCAGCTTCCATTGTTATGCTGATGATACCCAGCTATATATCTCAACAAAACCAGGCGATATAGCTCAATTAGCTCGCATAACTGAGTGTGTTAAAGAAATAAGAGATTGGATGACCCATAACTTTCTACTATTAAAGTCTGATAAGACGGAGATTTTGCTCATCGGCCCAAAAATCAGTATACAGAAGTTCCAGCATCTCAACCTGCATTTAGACGGATGTTCTGTAACCACTAGTTCAACAGTAAAAGACCTGGAAGTTATTTTAGACAGCGACTTGTCTTTTAAAAATCACATTAACCAAGTTACAAAAACAGCCTTCTTTTACCTTTTGAAATATTTCTTAGTTAAGAAACATGTTATCTATATCTGATGCAGAGAAGCTCGTCCATGCGTTCATGACCTCCAGCATAGACTATTGTAATGCATTACTAAGTGGATGTCCTGCATCATTAATAAACAAGCTTCAGTTAGTTCAGAATGCAGCAGCCGTTCTTACAAGGTCGAGAAAAATATGACCATATAACCCCAATCTTATCATCCCTACACTGGCTTCCTGTTAAGTTTCGAATAGACTTCAAACTACTACTTCTTACTTATAAAGCCCTAAATGGTTTGGCTCCCATGTATCTCTCTAGTCTTTTAGCACGCTACAATCCGCCACGCTCCCTGAGATCTCAAAACTCTGGGCTTCTAGTAGTTCCTAGAATAGCAAAGTCTACTAAAGGCGGTAGATCATTTTCACATTTAGCTCCGAAACTTTGGAATAGTCTTCCTGACAGTGTTAAAAACAAATCTTTTTAGCAAAGCCTACACATAACACACATCACATCATAACCTTGTGCTCCAGAACACTTGATCACATCACATTATCAACTTGTGCTGTTAATATCATGAACAGCAGCTACGCTAATTCCTCTCCACTGCTTCTCTTTTTCTCCCCATCCCGAGGCATCCTGAGGTTGCTCCAGCTCCAGTCATGTCCCACCCCATGAAGATTATAGACCTTTGAAGAAGTAGATGCCAAACTCGCAAACATCTCGAACCATCTATAGACCTACCAGTACCATGTGGATCCCAGTACATGTTTGAAGTTTTGACATTGGACCTCCTGGAGTGTTTAAAGGCTCTGGCATGGAGAAGCTGATGCTGGATCTGTGATGATAACAAATGTTGAGCTCATAAAACTAGGAGCTACTAACCATAAAGACTGTATAAGACTGTAGAAAGAACATTACTCATAATCTTATACTTCAGTACTCATGTTAGTTTTCACTCTCCAGTGTTCTGTACTGTTGAAAGATTTATGATCAAACTCTTGATGTCACCCAAATGAGGATGAGGTTCCCCTTTTGAGTCTGGATCCTCTAAAGATTTCTTCCTCATTACAACTAAGGGAGTTTTTCCTTGCCACAGTCTTGCTCATCAGGGATAAATGCATACCATTCACCTTCACTGTTGATTTCTGTAAAGCTGCTTTGAGACAATGTCTGTTGTGAAAAGCGCTATAGAAATAAACTTGACTTGACTTCTTTCTAAATCTCTGGAACGCACTGTTTTTAACCAACTGTCTGTCTATCTCTCACAGAACAACCTCCATGATCCAAACCAGTCTGGCTTCAAAGCGGCACATTCCACAGAGACAGCCTTTTTGGCTGTTTCTGAGAAACTGCATGCTGCTCGGTCAGCCAAGCTGTCATCTATACTTATCTTCTTAGACCTTTCAGCAGCATTTGACACAGTCAACCACAAAACACTTTTGTCAACCCTCAAACCCCTGGTATACGCGGAACAGCATGGGAATGGTTTGCTTCCTACCTGGAAGGTCGCTCATACCAGGTAACATGGAGAGGATCCACATCTGCCACGTGCAGACTCACCACTGGTGTCCCACAAGGCTCGGTACTTGGTCCCCTCCTTTTCTCTCTCTATACCCACTCCATTGGTGAAGTCATATCTTCACATAGGTTTTCTTATCACTGCTATGCAGATGACACTCAACTAATCTTTTCTTTCCCTTCATCAGATACCACAGCTTCCACTTGGATCTCGGCATGCTTGACAGACATATCTTCATGGATGAGTGTTCACCAACTAAAACTCAACCTCAGCAAAACAGAACTGCTGATCATCCCAGGCGATTCATCTCCAGGTCAAGATCTCCAAATAACACTTCATGACTCTCTGCTCTCCCCTTCAGCCACTGCTCGTAACCTTGGGGTAACTATGGACAATGAACTGTCCTTCTTCCCACATGTTGCTAATGTGTCTCGATCTTGTAGATTTCTTCTTTACAACAATCAAAGTATTCAACCATTTCTGTCCACACAGGCTGCCCAGGTGCTTGTTCAGTCTCTTGTCATTTCAAGACACGACTACTGCAACTTTCTGCTGGCAGGTCTTCCCTTGAACACTATTCGTCCACTGCAAATGATCCAAAACGCAGCTGCACGGCTTGTGTTCAATCAGCCCAAGTTCTCCCACACCACCCCACTGCTGCGCTCCCTTCACTGGCTTCCAGTAGCTGCACGTATCAGATTCAAAACACTGATGCTTGCCTACAAGGCCAAAAATGACCAGCACTATCTTACCTCGGTGACCTCATCACATCTCGCACTGCACCACGCTGTCTGAGATTCTCCAGCACTGCTCCACTGGTACCACCTTCTCTCAGAATGAGAGGTAAGTACACTTCAAGGCTCTTCTCTGTTCTGGCACCGAGATGGTGGAATGAGCTTCTCCTAGATGTCCGTACAGCGGAGTCCCTGATTATTTTCAAGCGACGACTGAAGACTTACCTCTATCTGAAACACTTAAATTAGCACTTTCCAAGATTGTAGAAGTCTAGAGTTATGATTATATTAAGTTTGTAATCTGGTGTACCAGTGTAGATTTATTCATTACTAGAGATTTAAAGCACTTTTGTATGTCGCTCTGGATAAGGGCATCTGCTAAATACCGCAAATGTAAACGTAAATGTAGTTATCATCTGGGGAGAGGAAACACTAATACCTGCTTCCTCAAAAACATGAGAATCCACACAACTGCATCTTTACAATCTGCTGCTCATGCTGTCTCACAAGGCAGTGGAACACACTCAGAGGAGAACGCTATCTACCTTCTTCTGCATGTGTGACCTCCACTTATTTTTGTTCCATGAAATTTCTCTCCCTCTTTACTGTGATACACAACAAATAAATAATTTCCAACACAACTATTTGTTTACCTTGTGGACGGATTTTTTTGAATTCCTCTTGACAGATTTCCTCGACTCGTTTTTTCAGATCTGAGACAGATTTCCTCACTCCATCAAATGAGAGATGTTGATTGACAGTGAAGCTGGGTGAGTCGTCACATCCAGGAGAAACACAAAGAGACGGGAAACTCTACAGAGAGGAAACACATCATAGAGAAGGAGAAAAGTGTAGAAGAGAAACGAATGAATCTCAGACTGAATCAGACCAAAGACACACTTGTGATCTCAGACAGGAACATTTATTGTTGCTGTAATGAGCTTTTAGGAAGAAACTTTGTGAGGAACAGCGCCCTCTGTAGATCAGACAGTGAGTGTTACCTGGAGGAAGTGGATGTGATCAGGTGTGTGTGAAAGCTGCTCCAGATCACTGACTCTCCTCTGAAGATCAGTGATCTCCTGCTCCAAATGTTTCAGGAATCGTTCAGCTCGACTCAGTTCAGCTTTTTCCTGAACTCTGATCATCTCCGTCACCTCCGAGCGCCTTTTCACCAGGGAGCTGATCATCTCATTAAAGATCTTCTCATTATCATCTACTGCTGCCTGTGAACGCTTCTGTTAGAACACACGCACCTTTATAATGAGTCTCCCTCTAGTGTTTGTGTGTGTGTGTGTGTGTGTGTGTGTGTGTGTGTGTGTGTGTGTGTGTGTGTTCATTGCTCACCTTTATTATATCAACAGTCTGTTTCATCTCCTGCACCTTCTTCTGCTTCTCCTGGATCTTCTGCTGGGATTTAATCTGCTCCTCCTTTAATTCATTCTGAGACCAAATAAAATACATTTCTGATAGATTTTATTGTGTTCTACAGAATTATAGTAAAAGTTCTTAATATTGTCTCTAGAACTAATTCTGCTAAAAGGAGAAGCAAAGTATAAAAGTTCTATTAAACTACATTCTTCAGCAGGTGTCACATGATCTCTTTGGTTTTGGGTGAAAACGGCACCTGGTTGAAATGTCACTGTTTTTCCTGTTACAGAAACATTAAGGTAGAAAGTCTAACAGCATCACTTACTATTTGATTGAGATGCAGGTTCTCAGATATGATCTTTCTCTATAGTGTGTGTCTGTGTGCATTTATAAATAGATCTGATCTCTCATATATATCTCAAATATCATCTGTTGATTTGTGCACTTTAGCTGTAAAAAGCTGTATGAAGGTTGTTGGGTGTCGGCTGTTTAAAGTACACTGACTGCTCGCCCGTGTTTAACACGTATTTACACACGATCCTCTAACAGTAAATACAAATTCACCTCAGAACCGAGTAAATCCACTGAACAGAATTTACAGTAGAAACAGAATTTGTGTAAATTCATAAATTAATGTTCAGATCTCACCTGTTTTTTACTTCTTTCTGCAGTAGTTGAAACTGTATCATGGCCTTTATGTTCATCCATCATACACAAGTAACAGATGAAGCTTTGCTCAGTACGGCAGTAGATCTCCATCAGTTTGTCGTGCTGAGAGCAGATCTTCTCTTGGAGATCTACACAGACTTCAACTAACTTGTGCTTCTTAAAAGCCTGAGACTGATAGTGAGGTTTAAGATGATCTTCACAATACGAGGCCAGACACACCAGACAGGATTTGACGGATTTGCGTTTTCTCCCAATGCAGGAATCACAGTCCACATCTCCAGGTCCAGCGTAACAGTAAGCAGGAGAAGCAGCTTGGAGTTTAGTCTTCTTCAGTTTCTCCACCACTTTAGCCACCATGTTGTTCCTGCATAGAACAGGCCTTGGAGTAAAAGTTTCTTTACACTGGGGGCAGCTGTAGATGCTCTTCATGTCCTCCTGATTCCAGCAGCCATTAATACACACCTTACAGAAACTGTGTCCACAAGGAATAGCTACACGATCCTTCAGGAGATCCAGACTCACTGCACAGATGAACTGATCCTGATTTACTGAAATTCTGGCTTCTACCATTTTCCTGCTGTGTTTGTAAGAGAGAGAAAGAGAAAAAGAGGGAGAGAAAGAGAGGGGGGGAACTGACTCAGAATAAAGGAGTTCTAAGTTTTGTTTTCTCTGAAATGAATTTCCTGGTTGTGTGTGTTATAGTGTGACACACAGAGTGGGCGTGGTTTTAAACACAGAGAGTTCAGGCTTGTAAGGAACAGTGTAGTCTTACACCAGGAGATACTTTCTGATCTAAACAGTCCAATCCAATGCAGTCTGATCTGTTCTTTGTTGTGAATTTGAATGTGGGTTTAATAATAACAGAAATATAAAACTGACAGCATTCAGACGCTTCACTCAGCACATCATGTCTTTGTAGGTATAATGCTACAAGTTCACCACATCTGGATTCGAGGATCTCCTCCGTCTTCTCTCTGCAGTGTCTTCAACATCTGTCTAGGTATTGTCACTGTACAGCTGTTATCAGAGAGAATACATTTGAATTGAAATCCAGGCTCTGACTAGACCTCTCATGAACATTCACACACTTTCATCAGCACTGTACTGCGTGTGTTTCGGCTCTTTGTCATGTTGGAAGGTGAAAATTGTCTCCAGTCTGAGATCTTATTTTCCTCAAGCTCATCTCATACCTTCAATCTGTTCATCTCAGAGTCACTACTGCTGGGATAAAGGATTAGTAAGAAGGAAGTGAGAGCAGCTATTAAGAGGATGAAGAGTGAAAAGTCAGTTGGCCCAGATGACATACCAGTAGAAGCATGGAGATGTTTAAGAATAAGGGAGATGTGCAGACCTGCAGTAACTACAGGGGAATAAAGTTGATCAGTCACACCATGAAGTTTTGGGAAAGAGTAGTGGAAGCCAGGCTGAGAGAAGAGGTGACCATCTGTGAGCAGCAGTATGGTTTCATGCTGAGGAAAAGCACCACAGACGCATTATTTGCTTTGAGAATGTTGATGGAGAAGTATAGAGAAGGTCAGAAGGAGTTGCATTGTGTGTTTGTGGTTTTAGAGAAAGCGTACGACAGGGTGGAGAGAGGAGTTGTGGTATTGTATTGGGAAGTATGTGAGGGTGATACAGGACATGTATAAGGACAGTGTGACAGCAGTGAAGTGTGCAGTAGGAATGACAGACTGGTTCAAGGTGGAGGTGAAACTGCATCAAGAATTGGCTCTGAGCCCTTTCCTGTTTGCAGTGGTGATGGACAGACTGGTGGACGAGGTCAGACAGGAGTCTCTGTGGACTGTGATGTTTGCGGATGATATTGTCAAGTCAAGTCAAGTATGTTTTGTCATATACAGTGCAGTACACAGTGAAACCGATCAGTACGGATCAGAAGGTTGTGCATGTGGATTGTCCATAAAAAAATTAATAAATACTGTACATGTAAACATTTGTTTCAACATGAACTGTGCAAAAATGTTTGTATTAGTTTATCATTTATGAATGTGTGTGTGTGACTGTGTGTTTGTGTGTGTGTGTGTGTGTGTGCGTGTGTCATTAGAGTCCCTTCATGATGAGGAGTCTAATTGCTATATTTGCAAAACAAACAGATATTGATTTTCAAAAGTTCAAGAAATAAAGTGGTTATAGAGTGAGAACAAGGTGAACAAGACAACACACACATGTACATATATTTACAACCATATAATACAGTGAGTATTTACAATAAGCAAAGCAAAGTTCAGGGTTTGAAGTCAGAATAGGTGTAATTACCTGTTAATGACCTACGACAGTTTTGACTTCAAGCTGTTTTTTTGGTTATTCTGTTCCAAACTCCTGATTCCTGCTTCTGACTTGACTTTATAGGTTGCCAATAAAAAAAATCATCCTGGTGACGTCATCTACGGGGAAGTGGGCGTGGCTTTAGTTAACTGGAGTGCAGGGAAGGTCTGGACTGGAGTCTCAGGATGGCACCTGCACACATAAACCAGACACCACATACAAAAACAATACAACCCGCAAAATACTAAATTCAACCGCTGTAAAATATCAGATCAATTTTTTTTTACTTTTTTGTTTAAACCTGTTAATCAGCCTCAGTTCTTTAACCCGGATAAATGGGGAGGGTTGCGTTAGGAAGGGCATCCAGCGTAAAACATGGCAAATCAAATATGCGGGTCATGAATCAGAAATTTATATCGGATCGGTCGAGGCCCGGGTTACCAACAACCGCCACAGGTATTGTTAGCAAACAAGGTACCGGTTTAAATTGTACTACTGTTGGCTGAAGGAGGAGAACGAGAGGAGGGAGATGTCTACAGAGACAGCAGGAAAAGGAGAAGAGTGGAGGTTCGGGTTGGTACTTTATATGTTGGTACTATGACTGGTAACAGTGGATCTGTGTACACTGGATCTGTGATGATCACAAATGTTGAGCTCATAAAACTAGGAGCTACTAACCTGTAATAAACTGTTTAAGACTGTAGAAAGAACATTACTCATGTTAGTTCTCACTCTCCAGTGTTCTGTATTGTTGAAGGTTTATGCTCAAACTGTCACCCAAATGAGGATGAGGTTCCCCTTTTGAGTCTGGTTCCTCTCAAGGCTTCTTCCTCATTACATCTAAGGGAGTTTTTCCTTGCCGCAGTTGCCACGGCTGCTCATCAGGGATAAATACACATCATTCACCTTCACTGTTGATTTCTGTAAAGCTGTTTTGGGACAATGTCTGTTGTGAAAAGCGCTATAGAAATAAATTTGACTTGACTTGACTTGACTGGTAAAGGGAGAGAGGGAGCTGATATGATAGAGTGGAGAAAGGTAGATATGTTGTGTGTTCAGGAGACTAAGTGAAAAGCGAGTAAGACCAAGAGCATTGGAGGTGTTTAAACTGTTCTATTATGGTGTAGATGGGAAGAGAAATGGTGTAGGGGTGATTCTGAAGGAAGAGTACAGTAAGAGTGTAGTGGAGGTGAAGAGAGTTTCTGATAGGGTGATGAACGTGAAGCTGAAAGTTGAAGGGTGATGATAAAACTCTACCAGTTTCTCTTGGTGACTGAGAGAAAGCGTAGGCAGAATACAGAGCAGCTGGTGTAGAAGTGTTCTGTGGAGATATCTAGGTCTCAGTAAGTGCCAGAAAGTCGAAGGTGTAGTGGGAAGCCAAATCTGTGATAAAGTCAGCTTTCCTTACAGCAGACTGGCAATTCCAGAGCCCACCTACCACCACTGTTTGAGATTGGGACAACAGAGGAGGATAGATGAGGTAACTGGCAACGTGACCTCTGTTTTGTGGATGGGAACGTCCGTGTCTGTAAGAGGTGACTACAGAGATGGGTTTAAGACACATGACTGATCTCCCAATTTGAGATTACCCTTGATTAATCACCTGATAGAACTAATAAGCACAGACCAATACTCTAGAATCAACTGAGTTAAGTAGATATACAAAGATTTTTATATTTAATTTTTACACACACTTATTGTAAGAATAAGGAGGATCATAGGGTGATGTATAAGAGTGGAGGAAGGTGCACACAGGTGGACTATGTTCTATGTAGGAGATGCAACCTGAAGGAGATTGTCAAGTGAAGACTGTAGAGGAGACTGTAGAGGAGACTGTAAGGTGTTGGCAGGGGACAGTGTAGCTAGACAGCATTGGATGGTGATCTGTAGGATGGTTTTTAAGGTGAAGAAGAAGAGGAGGAGAGTTAGGACTGAAAGAAGAATAAGATGATGGAAACTGAAGGAGGAAGACTGTATTGTGATATTCAGTGAAGCAGTAAGTGGATAGGATTAGTGAGGAAGTGAGAGCAGAGATTAAGAGGATGAAAAATGGAAAGTCGGTTGGACCAGATGAGATACCGGTAGAAGTATGGAGATGTTTAAATCAAATCAAATCAAATTTGTTTGTCACATACACATACATACAGAGTACGACATGCAGTGAAATGCTTTTTGCGATGGTTCGGCATAAGGAAATAGGATGGGGAGAAAAAATAAAACAAAGAAAAAGAAGGCAGATAAATAAAGTATAAAAACTAAATAAAATATAAGAATATATATAAAGATATATATGAGAAAAAAGATGTATATACAGAATATGCTTATGGCAGTAAGCAGTAAAACAGTAAACAATTTAAGGTGGTTTTGTGATTGTCCATAAAGTGTCGGTGTGCGGTATGTTGTGGTATAAAATATAAAGTGCACTGTGCTGTGCGAGTCCAGAGTTTAAAGTGTCGTAGAGCGAAAAGAGAGATATGTGCATAGAAAAAGTGTGATGATGGAGAGAGTGGGCCAGTTTTTAGATCCTGGGTGTTTCCTGGTTTAAACTCCGAATGGCCTGCGGGAAGAAGAAGCTCCTCCTCATTCTCTCTGTGTTTGCTTTCAGGGAGCGGAAGCGTTTCCCTGAACGCAACAAAGAAAAGAGTCCATTGTTGGGATGGCTGAGGTCCTTCATAATCTTCTTAGCTCTGGTCCTGCACCACGTGCTGTAGATGTCCTGCAGGTTAGGGAGCCATGTGTGGATGGTACGTTCAGCTGAACGCACCAACCTCTGGAGGGCTTGCCTGTCCTGCATGGTGCTGTTCCTGAACCAGGAAGTGATGCTACCCATCAGAACGCTCTCAATGGTGCAGGTGTAGAAAGTCTTTAGCACTTGAGAGGGTAGTTTAAAGTCCCTTAAGCGTCTCAAATTGTACAGACGCTGCCAGGCCTTCTTCACCAGGGTGTTGGTGTGACAGGACCAAGACAGGTCCTGTGTGATGTGAACACCTAGGTAACGGAAACTGTCCACTCTCTCCACTGGGGTCCCGTTGATGTTTAGCAGTTGATATGACCGCCCCTGCTTTGTGCTGAAGTCCACGATCAACTCCTTAGTCTTGTTGATGTTCAGGAGAAGGTTGTTCTCCTGGCACCATCTCTCCAGGTTTTTAACCTCCTGTAGGTAGGCTGTCTTGTCGTTGTTGGAGATCAGGCCCACCACAACAGTGTCGTCTGCAAACTTGATGATGGTGGTGGCCACACAGTCATATGTGTACAGTGAGTACAGCAGGGGGCTCAGAACACAACCCTGGGAAGCTCTAGTGCTGAGGGTGAGGGTGGATGAGGTGTGTTTTCCCACCCGTATGGCTTGTGGTCTGTCTGTCAGGAAGTTAGAGATCCATTGGCACAGCGGCAGGCTGAGTCCCAGGAACTCCAACTTAGAGGTGAGTGTGGAGGGAATTATGGTGTTAAATGCTGAACTGTAGTCCACAAACAGCATCTTTGTATAATTCCCATTTCTTTGGTACAGGTGGCTCATCGTGGTGTGGAGGAGATGAGCAATGGCGTCCTCAGTAGAACGGTTCAGACGGTACGCGAACTGTAGTGGCTCCAGTGTGTCTGGTAGTGAGGCAGTAATGAAGTCTCTGACCAGTCTCTCAAAGCACTTCATCACTACTGTGGTCAAGGCTACAGGGCAATAGTCGGTAAGGCAGGCGGGCTGGGGTTTCTTCGGCACAGGAACAATAGTGGAAACATGAGGGGACAACAGACTGTTCCAATGAGAGGTTGAATATCTCAGTGAACACCGGTGCTAGCTGGTCAGCGCAGGCTTTCAGAACCCGACCTGTGATGCCATCTGGTCCTGCTGCCTTCCTGGTATTCACTCTTTTGAATGCCCTCCTCAAATCATGCTCTGAGATGGTGACCGTGTTTACCTCTCCGGCTCTCTTGGCGTGCTAGCGCCGCGTAAAAGGTGTTTAGCTCGTCTGCCAGAGAAGCGTCCGCATTCACCATTATAGAAGATGGTGTTCTATAGTCTGTGATTGTTCTTAGTCCCTGCCACAGGCTCCTAGAGCCACCATGTTGGAACTGTGACGCTAGTTTACTCCCGTAGTGCCGCTTTGCATCCTCCACCGCTCTGCGAACACTGTAAGACACAGCCTTGTAATCATTCATGTCCCCGGTGGCGAGCCCCATGTTATAGGCAGCGGAGTGGGATCTCAGAGCATCGCGGATGGTTTTATCCACCCACGGCTTCTGGTTGGGAAACGTTCTGAAGGTGGTTTTTTGCACCGTCTCATCCGCTAGTTTCCCGATGAATCCCACAACTGCTATTGTAAACATGTTGACGTCATCAGAGCTGCGCCTAAACATGTCCCAGTCTGCGTAATCCAAAGCATCCTGCAGAGCGGCCACCGATTGGTCAGTCCAGCATGCGACCTCCCTCTGAACCGGAGCTTACTGTTTCAGCCTTTGTTTGTAAACAGGCATGAGGAAGATGGCGGCATGGTCCGATTTCCCAAACGGTGGACATGATTGTGCCTTGTAGCTGTTCTTGAATGTTGTGTAACAGTGGTCCAGTGTCCTTTCGCCCCTGGTGGGGCAGGTAATGTGCTGATGAAAGTTCGGTAGTGCGCGCTTGAGGTTGGCACTGTTGAAATCTCCTACCACAATGAGCGTCCCGATGCTGTGTTTGGTGAAGAGTTAGTATCTCATGTAAATCCCATACTGCAGTGTCCGTGTCCGATGAGGTGGAATATAAACGCTACTGACTATGACCGAGCTAAATTCCTGAGGTACATAAAAGGGCCGACATTCGATGGTCAGTAGTTCCAGATTTGGTGTGCAGGAGCGTGAAAGAGGAACGCTGCTCGTGCTGTCGCACCACTGGTTGTTCACCATCAGACACACTCCACCTTCTCTTGACTTCCCCGAGACCCCGGCCAAAATCAGTAGACCCATGTAGGCTCTGACATCCGTCAGTCCACATGGTCATGATGACAAGTGAATTATTAAATCTCCTCCAAAAAAAACTTCAATGCAGAGTTCACATTCTGGACCCTTACAATTTCATGACGTTTCGGCCCTGAAGTCATGCCTCAGGCATGCTGCAGAAATGGAGTTGTCTCTGCATTGGTGAAAAACCACACTTGGCCATTTCTTCCAATCCAACCCAATCCAGGATTCTTCAGAATCTTCCTCACCTTCAGTCAGATGCTGCAACAAAATCTGGATCTGACTCTCCTGAGTCGGTGGTGTCAGGGGGAGATGTTTCCTGCAGCTTGCTGGGGACAGGCTTTATAAATTTGTCCAAAACTTCTGCAGAAGTGAAAGGTCTCATGTTGCTTGCTGCTTTTCTCACTATCAAATGACCTGCAGGATGACATGCAGGTGCATAAATATTATTTTTGTCAATGTAAACTTTAATAGTTCTGAGAGCTGAGGTGCATATTTTCTGATTTTGACACATTAAGGTCAGTGCTTAAAGGTCACCCACTTTCTATCACTCTCTCTCTCTCTCTCTCTCTCTCTCACACACACACACACACACACACACACACACACACACACACACACACACACACACACTATTATATTCTGAAATACTCCGTTGAAAACTGCAGAGAAAACTTCATTGAAAAGTCAGAAACTAAGCTTTCTATGCACAGTGCTATTTTATGGTATTTTGGCACCACCTGGTAGCCAAGAGTACAAATTAAAAATTTAACCTCTTTTCAAAAACGGGGCACTACTAACTTTTAAAAATGCACGATTACAGTTGTGTTCAAAATTATTCAACCCCCACTGAAATTGATTGTTTTGGTCGGTTTGACATTGTATTATGATCATTCAGTCATCCTGCTTACAATTAAATCAAAGAGGCACGTGTAGGTCAGACAAATATAACATAACATTTATAATGAAATAACCACAAATGACTTTTCTGAGCTCACATCATTATCAGTTTTATTCAACCCCCAAGTGACATTCAATCTTAGTACTTAGTACAACATCCTTTTACAGTTATAACAGCTTTTAAACGTGAAGCATAGCTTGACACAAGTGTCTTGCAGCGATCTACGGGTATCTTCGCCTATTCATCATGGGCAAAAGCCTCCAGTTCAGTCACATTCTTAGGCTTGCGCACTGCAACTGCTTTCTTTAAGTCCCACCAGAGGTTCTCAATCGGATTTAAGTCTGGTGACTGCAATGGCCACTTCAAAATGTTCCAGCCTTTAATCTGCAACCATGCTCTAGTGGACTTGGAGGTATGCTTGGGATCATTGTCCTGTTGAAAGGTCCAACGTCTTCCAAGCCTCAGGTTTGTGACGGACTGCATCACATTGTCATTCAATATCTTCATGGTTCATACAATGAATTCATGGTACCTTGCACACGCTGAAGCTTCCCAGTACCTGCTGAAGCAAAACAGCCCCAAAGCATGATTGACCCCCCGCCATGCTTCACAGTAGGCAGGGTGTTCTTTCCTTGTTCTTCCTCCTCCAAACATAGCGTTGATCCATGGGCCCAAACAGTTCTAATTTTGTTTCATCAGTCCACAGAACACTATCCCAAAACTTCTGTGGTTTGTCCACATGACTTTTGGCATACTGCAGTCGACTCTTCTTATTCTTTGGGGACAGCAAGGGGGTGCGCCTGGGAGTTCTGGCATGGAGGCCTTCATTACGCAGGGTGCGCCGTATTGTCTGAGCAGAAACTTCAGTACCCACATCTGACAAATCTTTTCTCAGTTCCTCAGCAGTCACACGGGGACTTTTCTCCACTCTACGCTTCAGGTAGCGCACAGCAGTCGAAGTCATCATCTTCTTTCTGCCACGACCAGGTAGCGTTTCAACAGTGCCCTTTGCCTTGAATTTGCGAATGATGCTTCCTATGGTGTCTCTTGGTATATTTAACATCTTTGCAATCTTCTTATAGCCATTGCCCTTCCTGTGAAGAGTAATCACCTGTTCTCTTGTCTTCCTGGACCATTCTCTTGACCTCACCATGTTTGTAACCACACCAGTAAATGTCTAGAAGGAGCTGAGTATCACAGTCATTTTAAAGCTGCCTAATTGGTGCTTATTAGGCTTTATTGCTGCTCCCTGATATCCAATGATATGTTTTCAATACCTGATTGAAAACACTTCATTGAACCTCTGTTCTTCAGAGTGGTAGTCTTTAAGGGGTTGAATAATTATGTCAATGAAGAATTCACAAAAGAAACATTTACTACTGTATTACAAAACTAATTGATGTAATTTTAGTTGCATATGGTTCTTTAAGAAGTCCTTGTAGGATTTCATTCTGAATACAATTACAAATGTACACTAAATTCCCTAAAACCATTTACAGCATTGGGGGTTGAATAATTTTGAACACAACTGTATATCATGTCATGGCAGTTACAGTTAAGAAGGAAAAAACATCCACACAATAAGTGTGGGAGAAACAAAAAACTGATGCTGCAAAAACAATGCATCAAAGATTATTAATAAGTTTTGAGGAAATAATAAGCTTTGTGGGAATAAAGCTTATTATACTGCCATCTTGCCATCTGCAATATAATTAAAAACAATAAAAATGTTGATTTACACAATTTACATCTTGCATAATTGACAGCTTTGTTTATTTATTTATTACAGAAAGAAACAATCCAACATGAGTGAATTTGTTTAAAGGTGAAATCACGCATTCGCTCCTCCACAAGCAGCTTCTATAAACATTATAATGTCCAAATTAAAGGAAGTTAAACTCAATATGTGGCTTTTGCATTTTTTTAAGTGCACTTTTATACATAAACACCCTGAGTTTTTTTTTATAGTTATAATCAGCAAACCGGCTTATTTAAAAAAAAAAATTTAATCCGAGTAATCGGAAAAATAATCGTTAGTTGCAGCACTAATTTATATTTACTCGTTTATTTGTACTCGTTTTGTTTTTTTGTGATTGTTTGGTTGTTTTTTCTTTATGTAAAAGCCTGACGAAAAACGAAGGACACAAACCAGCTTTATGCTACATGCGCTATGTACATGACATCAGTGTGTAACAATGTCTAGTGTATTGTCTGTTAAATAAACAAACAAAATAGAAATAAAATAAAAACATACAGATAGAAATATTTAAAGTGACCCAAAAATATTAGGAAATTGAAGCTAAACTTGAAAATGTATGAATTTGACTTGAACATAGATTCTGTTTCAACACGTACAAATAATTCATACAATCATCATAAAAAATGATCATAAAAGTTACACCAAAAGTATTAGGACACCCCAGTCTATTCTGCTTGTCACAGATCATCTCGAGTTAATCAGAAGTAAATAAAATAAAATAAAATAAATGTAAAAATGAAGGATTTTATGGCTTAATTTATTCTTTCAGAATTCACTCGTCTCCACAGGATTCCTAACACAATTCAGAAATACTGAGGAGTCAAGAAGCTTTGGCATGAGAGTCACTACTTCAGCAGTCTCCTAAATATTGTCCTCCATTTTATTCATTTCTCTCTCTCTCTCTCTCTCTCTCTCTCTCTCTCTCTCTCTCTCTCTCTCTCTCTCTCTCTTATTTTAAACCTTTATCACAATCATGAGGAACGTGGCCTGGAAACATCTCTGTACCTTCACCTTCATTCTAGAAACATCCTACATTCTACAGATTCTGCAAACAGAATTACAGAAGTTCAGGGAGAAATGAAATCTGACTCCTCAGTTATAATTTTATTAAACACTTTTACATGCAGTTCATTTAATCACAAATCCTCATAACTGTGTTAGAACCCATCCAGATTCCAGCATATAGAGGTTGAGTGAATGTGGTGTGGACTCTGTGGAGGAGCCTCATCATATCAGAGATGCTGTAGAAGGACAGAGTTCCTGCACTGTGATCCACATACACTCCTATTCTGGAGGACGCTGGACCTCGGAGTGCAGTTTTAATGTTATTGTGCCAAAAAGAGACAGAGGAAGAAGAACACACCAGACTCCAGGACTGACTGTTGTATCCAATCCCACTCTTATAACCGTGTCCTTTCCTGCTGATCTCTTTATATGAGACTGATATGTACACAACACTGTTCCACTCCACCTCCCAGTAACAGCGTCCACACACACTCTCTTTACACAACACCTGAGGCCAGGAGTCAAATCTCTCTGGATGATCAGAGTATCGCTGCTTTGTATTACTGCGTCTCACGACTCTGTTCTTCTCAGACAGAATGAGTTGAGGATGTGCTGTGTTGGGATCCAGAGTCAGATAACAGAAATCTACAACAATAAAATGTCCCCAGGTTTGATGTTAATCACAGGATTTATAATAAGTGTGTGTGAGACACCTGTGTGTGTTTCTGTTCTCCTAATGCTGCTCTACATGAACTATTTTACATATTACACATCATCAGTCATCAGGGAGAAATGGATCAGATTTAGATCAACAATACAGACATGTTTACACTGTGTGTGTGTGTGTGTGTGTGTGTGTGTGTGTGTGTGTGTGTGTGTGTGTTACACCTACACTGCAGAAAATCTTCTCTGCTCTTTGGTTCTGAGAAAATCATCTGAACTGCTGCAGCTGTTGAGACACAAAGACAAAATGGAGACTGAAAAATGATGTGGAAACATTTTACATCATAAATATGGAAGTTGTGATATTGGGATTAGTGGTGAGAGTAGGGAGAAGGTGGAGAAGATCCTGGAGAGCTGGATAGTGCGTTATAGAAGTGCAGTGTTGTGCTAGTTACTAAGAAATAGTAAATAGTTACAGTTACTAGTTACTTTATTCACAAAGTAACTCAAGTACCGTATTTTCCGGACTATAAGCCGGTACTTTTTTCCCACGCTTTGAACCCCACGGCGAAAACAATAAAGCGTCTAATTTATGGATTTTTCCTGGGTTTTTCTGAGCTGCACGGCATCGGGAGAAAATCTTCACCAATGGTGATTTTTAAACGCACGACGATGCCAAAAGATAAACCTTTGAGAGAAATAGTTGTGAAAGGAAGGACGAAGACAGTGAACAATGCCTTTTTTTGGTAGGCTACTGTTTAGATACAAGCCGTGGACCAGACACTGTCTTTCGTTAAAGTCTGTGTAAAGTTCATTAATTTCAGTGTAGACACCTGCAGCTTATAGACAGGTGCGGCTTATTTTTGTTCAAAATAAAAATCTTTGTAAAATTCAGTGGGTGCGGCTTATATTTGATAGTCCGGAAATGACGGTGCTTTGTTGATTACTTACACCAAAAAGTAATGCGTTGTGGACAGATTTTGTTGAATTCCTCCTGACAGATTTCCTCGACTCGTTTTTTCAGATCTGAGACAGATTTCCTCACTCCATCAAATGAGAGATGTTGATTGACAGTGAAGCTGGGTGAGTCGTCACATCCAGGAGAAACACAGAGAGACGGGAAACTCTACAGAGAGGAAACACATCATAGAGAAGGAGAAAAGTGGAGGAGAGAAACAAATGAATCTCAGACTGATTCAGACCAAAGACACACTTGTGATCTCAGACAGGAACATTTATTGTTGCTGTAATGAGATTTTAGGAGGAAACTTTGTGAGGAACAGCGCCCTCTGTAGATCAAACTGTCAGTGTTACCTGGAGTAAGTGGATGTGATCAGGTGTGAGTGAAAGCTGCTTCAGATCACTGACTCTCCTCTGAAGATCAGTGATCTCCTGCTCGAGGTGTTTCAGGAATCGTTCAGCTCGACTCAGATCAGCTTTTTCCTGAACTCTGATCATCTCTGTCACCTCCGAGCGCCTTTTCACCAGGGAGCTGATCATCTCATTAAAGATCTTCTCATTATCATCTACTGCTGCCTGTGAACGCTTCTGTTAGAACACATACACACCACACACACACACACGCAAATAGATTTCATTGTGCACCAGGTAGCCCGAAGGACCACATGAGTCGCCCGCGGGCCGTTTCTAAAAATAGGTGTTTCCTACCTTGTTAAATCATTGTTGATAATTATTGTGAGAAATCATTAACATGATCAGTGTCTTCACATAGATCAGGGGTGTCAAACTCAGGCCCACGGGCCAAATCCATTAATGTCCGGGCAATATGAAGCGCTGATAACACAAACTACAGATCCCATAATGCAGTGCTTCAGCTGCCTTATCGAACACTAGGCGACCTGGGAACATTCCAGCGTCAATCAAGTTGAGCTTCTGTTGATGTATTTAACCCATTTGTAAAGTTATTGTGAAGCTCCACAAAATGGTCAAGAGAAAAGTTGATTCTGAAAACAGAGCATTTTAAAACCGATAGAATTCTGAGTATATGTTTACCGACAATGCCAGTAAACTCATGTGTCTTATTTGTGGAGCGAATGTGGCTGTAATTAAGGAATGGACGGAACTATGAGGAACTACGAGACAAAACATCAGAAAAAGCTAAAAAACCGGAATGCAGAGCAGAAGATACAGAAGATACAGAAAGTAGAAGAGTTAAAGAAGAATCTGACATTTCAGCAGACGTTTTTCACCAGAGCAAAATCACAAAGTGAAGCTGGTGTGAAAGCAGAGGAGAAATCAGAGCCACATCAGCCAGTTATTTACCCAGGGAGAGTTTCTGAAAAGCTGCATGATGAAGCTGTGAGACGTCTTGTCACTAGACGTCTATTTCACTAGAAATATTTTTATGGAGAGCAAAGTTATTTAAAGTTTAAGATATTTTTTTTAATGGCATAAGAGCAAAGAAATCTGATTGTGTCATGCAGTGATGAACAGAGGCGAAAGCCGGAGTACAAGTCGCTGTATGTATAATGTAGGAGTGGTACACAGATATTCACTCACGACAGTCCATAGAATGCAATATCCGTGGTACGCCCTGGAGGGGCAAGGTCCACGCAGTCCTATCACAGGACTGTAGAACAGGAGAAGAGATATCCGAGGCACGCTTCAGGGAGAGAGCGCAGCCGTAGCAGGAATGGAAGAGTCCGACGGGAAGAAATGCATAGGTTTACACACACACGTACATATACAATAACGAACAGTAAATGAGTGTGAGTGAGGGGTTTATATAGGTGCCGGGGTTGAGTGTTTAACGAGCATGACAGCTGCTGAAGGGGGTGTGGCAGGTGGATTCCTGACATTACCTCCCCCCAAGGGGCGGCACCTGGCGCCCCAGACCCACATACGCCTGTTGGACCAGGGCACTCAGAGGAGGGCCTCGCCATCTGGCCAGGGTCAAAGGGGACCCGGTTAGAATCACCACGGAACCGGGGAAAGCCGAGAAGGACTCGAGGTGGAGCGACTTCCCCTGTGGAGAGCCGGAACCGAATGATGCGGACTCTGGAGACCTGGAATGGAACAACGCCCTCAGCAGAGGTCCAGAATGGAGCACAGTCCACCGCAGAGGCCAGGAACAGAGCGAAGCCTTTGGTGAAGACTGAAGAGCAGAGACCAAAGGCTAATCGACGCCCTCTGTGGAGGTTTGGAGCAGAGTGACGACCCCAAGGGAGGAGTGGAGCAGAGCGACATCCACCATGAAAGTCTCGAGCAGAGCAATGTCCACCATTGAGACCTGGAATGGAGCGACGACCTTGGTGGAGGCCGGAGGCCGAGCAATGTCCTCAGCGGAGACCGTAGGTGAGCGACATCCCCGGCGGAGGTCTGGATCGGAGAGACACCCACCAAGGAGGACTGGAGCAGAGCGATGTCCCCCCATGGAGACCTGGAACTGAGTAATGCCCTCGACAGAAACCCGGATCGGCACGACATCCTTGGCGACGACCGGAGGCTGGGTGGAGCTCTCAACGGGGCTTACAGTCTGGATCATGCACTGGGAAGGAGACTGGAGGTGGAGCGACACCCATGACGGAGAATAGAGATCGAGCGACGCCTATGGTGGAGTCCAGAGGCCGACCCGTGTCTTCAACGGAGTCCTGAGGATGAGCCAAGCCTTCAGCTGAGTCACGACGCAGAGTGACGCCCTCAGCGGGGATCAGAGACTGAGTGATGCCCTCTACGAGAGACGTCGCCATCGGAGGCAAGAAGTCGCCTTCAGGAGAGCTTGGGGTTGTTGTGTCTCCCTCAGAGGAGTCTGGGACCACGACATCACTGTAGGCTGGCTCTGGTAGCATCACCTTCCGGGGGTCACTTGGAGGCAAGCCGTCACCCTGTGAGGAACTTGGGGGTGAGACATTGTCCTTTGAGTCACTTGGTGGCGTGACTCCACCTTCAGGAGAACTTGGAGGCCAGACGTCACCTTTTGAGGAGTTTGGAGGTGAGACAGGCCATTCTGAGGGGTTTGGCGACGACGTTTTGTCCGTGTCACGGTCTGGCCGCGGTACGACCTCCTTCTTGTTGGCCTGGTGGCGGTACAACGTCCCTTTTGTGGCCAGGCGACGGTGCAACATCCTCTTTGTAGTCAGGCAGCAATGTAACGGCACTCTCAGCGGGACACTGGAGCTGAGCGGAGTGGTCTGAGGAGCTCTGGAGCAGAGTGACACGCTCGGCGGAACACTGGAGCGGAGCAGCATGCTCGTGGAGACTCTGGAGCTGAGTGGCGCACTTGTTGAAAATCTTGGAGCGGAGCGGCGTGCTCGTGGAGACTCGAGAGCAAAGCTCCGCGCTCGTGGATATTCTGTGAGAAGCCTGATGAAGTGGGTGCAAGAGCTGAAATCACCTCCAGCCGCCACAACTTGCTGGCGAGAGAGAGTGAGGGGCATGGCGCAGCTGTGCTTGCATGTTCCAAAACCGGCGAACAAGAATTGTTAGGGGCGGCAGCGAGCTTCCGGGTGTAATCCGAAGCGAAACTTGGTTGCCACTTCATCGCGGCAGAGTAAAGCCTCCTCTTGTCTCGGTTGGTCTTGCTGTGACAGATCGGATCACGCGGAGACCATGGTGATAACCCGATCATGTTTTTTGAGGTCAGTTATTCTGTCATGCAGCAATGAACGGAGGCAAAAGTCGGAGTACAAGTACAACATACAGAGTATGTTTAATGCAGGAGTGGTACACACAACTGCCCATAGAATCAGAGAATGCAATATCCGTGGTACGCCCTGAAGAGGCGATGTCCACGCAGTTTTATCATGGGACTGTAGAACGGAAGAAGAGATGTCCGAGGCGCATTTCGGAGAGAGCGCAGCCGTAGCAGGAATGGAAGAGTCCGACGGGAAGAAACGCATAGGTTTACACACACATGTACACATACAATAACAGACAGTAAATAATTGTGACTGAGGGGTTTATGTAGGTACCGGGGATGAGTGTTTAACGAGCCGGGAGTGGCAGAGATAGCTGCAGCATGACAGCCGCCAAAGGGGGTGTGGCAGGTGGATTCCTGACAGATTGTTTTGATTTGTTGTTATTTTAACGTTTACTTAAAAGCACGATTTTTGTTGATTTGTTCAGGGTTTTTTTGCAGCATGTTTATATTTCTAACTTGTATCATTTTGACAGGAGATAAAATATTTTGCTCTTCATAAAATGAAGTTATTTAAAGTTTAGGTTTATCTATTCTGGAATAATATTCATGTCTGTTTTTATTCATACTTATGTTCTAAAAACATTGTTTTAGTGTGTTCAATAAATGTTTACCTGTTCAGCCCTGTGCAATTGAGTTTGAAACCCCTGATATAGATGAATATCATTAATTATCAATAATAACATATAATTAAAGGTAAATTGAGCAAAATTGTTATTTCAGAAATTTGTATCAAACTGGTAGCCCGTCACATTAACCGGTACCCAAGAAGTAGCTCTCTGTGTCAAAGAGGGAGGTGACCCCTGCACTAACAGTAAATACAAATTCACCTCAGAACCGAGTAAATCCACTGAACTGAATTTACAGTAAAAACAGAATTTGTGTAAAATCATATATTAATGTTCAGATCTCACCTGTTTTTTACTTCTTTCTGCAGTAGTTGAAACTGTATCATGGCCTTTATGTTCATCCATCATACACAAGTAACAGATGAAGCTTTGGTCAGTACGGCAGTAGATCTCCATCAGTTTGTCGTGCTGAGAGCAGATCTTCTCTTGGAGATCTACACAGGCTTCAACTAACTTGTGCTTTTTAAAAGCCTGAGACTGATAGTGAGGTTTAAGATGATCTTTACAATACGAGGCCAGACACACCAGACAGGACTTGACGGCTTTGTGTTTTCTCCCAATGCAGGAATCACAGTCCACATCTCCAGGTCCAGCGTAACAGTGAGCAGGAGAAGCAGCTTGGAGTTCAGTCTTCTTCAGTTTCTCCACCACTTCAGCCAGCATGTTGTTCCTGCATAGAACAGGCCTCGGAGTGAACGTTTCTCTACACTCAGGGCAGCTGTAGATGCTCTTCATGTCCTCCTGATTACAGAAGCCATTAATACACACCTTACAGTAACTGTGTCCACAAGGAATGGTCACTGGATCCTTCAGGAGATCCAGACACACTGCACAGATGAACTGATCCTGATTTACTAAAATACTGGCTTCTGCCATTTTCCTGCTTTGTGTGTGTGTGTGTGTGTGTGTGTGTGTGTGTGTGTGTGTGTGTGTGTGTGTGCGAGAGAGAGAGAGAGAGAGAGAGAGAGAGAGAGAGAGGGTTCTACAAGTTCTGAGTCTCGTTTCCTATGGAATGAACTTCCTGTTGTTTGTGTTATAGTGTGACACACAGAGTGGGCGAGGTTTTAAACACAGAAAGTTCAGGCTTGTAAGGAACAGTGTAGTCTTACACCAGGAGATACTTTCTGATCTAAACAGTCCAATCCAATGCAGTAGTCTCTGTGGACTGTGATGTTTGTGGATGATATTGCAAAGTCAGGTCAAGTATGTTTTGTCATATACAGTGCAGTATACAGTGAAACCGATCAGTACAGATCAGAAGGTTGTGCATGTGGATTGTCCATATAAAAAAATTAATAAATACTGTACATGTAAACAATTGGATCAACAAGAAGTATGCAAAACAGAGTTTTGTATTTGTTTATAATTTATAAATGTGTGTGTGTGTGGATGAGTGTGTGTGAGAAGATTACCCCTATCTTCCCATGCGTTCGTTCTTGGACTGTATGGACCTCGTCCATTTAGGGCGTACCACTGATATCCCTCTTTGGATTTCTAAGGATTGCCCTTGGTGTGTTTGAAGTGCACCCACTTCATTAGGCTTCTCACCGGGATGTTCGGGATAACTCGCATCGCCGCCTGGCCACGGAGGGGACGTCGTACTGCCGCCAGACCACGATAAGGAGGCCGTATCACCACCGGACCGTGACACGGACAAAACGTCGTCGCCAGACTCCTCAAAAGGTGACGTCTGGCCTCTAACTTCCCCTGAATGAGACGTCACTTCGCCAAGTGCTTTGAAGGACAAAGTCTCACCGCCAAGTTCCCCGGAAGGCGACGTATCGCCCCTGAGCTCATCCGGAGATTTTTAAACTGTTTATTTGTATGATACAGCTGCAAATAAGTATTTGAACACCTGTCTATCAGCTAGAATTCTGTCCCTCAAAGACCTGTTAGTCTGCCTTTAAAATGTCCACTTCCACTACATTTATTATCCTAAATTAGATGCACCTGTTTGAGGTCGTTAGCTGCATAAAGACACCTGTCCACCCCATACAATCAGTAAGAATCCAACTACTGACATGGCAAAGACCAAAGAGCTGTCCAAAGACACTAGAGACGAAATTTCATTGCATAACATTTAACAACAAAAGGCATATGTGCACTAACTAACAGCAGAGATTTACAAGTACACAATACAACTCCTGTAGCATCTGTAAGGCTTGATTTTTCCGCCACTTTCGCGAGTTCTTCTGCGGCTGCACAGCGCCGATCGAGATAACTGACGTTAAATGGCAAATATCTTTTACATAAACCTTATTTGAATAAAAATATTCTCTGATTATGTAATCGGTATTATTTATACCATAAATCCCATAAAACCATTACATACCATAAATCAGTATGATTATGATAAAAACTTCTCGACTTTACTGCAGTTTTTACGGTATCACCTGATTAACTGTCCATGTGGAAACACAGCAAAGGTTCCATTTGGTGTCCTGATGATTTACGTAATTGAAAGCACCATTATTACTTAAATATTTACAAGACATTTTTTGTTTTTATTCTCTATGTTGCATTCATATTTCTCCATGTCTATGTTGCTGAAAGTATTAAAAACAGTAAGTATTAATATATGGTACATTTAGAACAGATCAAATGTGTGATTAAGTTGTGATTAAATATTTAATTTGATTGACAGCCCTAATATCAGTATGATGTGAGGTTCAGTTACCAACGTGACACTAAAACAGGTAGAAGTAATAACTACTTTTTTCTTAAGAACAAGTCAGAGCCAAAATTCTTTACTTTCACTAGAGTAAAAAAGTATAATCAGTACTTCAACTTTCACCCGAATATTGTAAAACATGAGTATGCTGGTTCCCTGGTGGTCTAGTGGTTAGGATGTGGCGCTCTCATTGCTGCGGCCCGGGTTCGATCCCTGGTCAGAGAACCATCCCCAGCCATTAGGGTTGCACAAGCCTTAGTGCCGGTCCCAAGCCCAGATGAATGGGGAGGGTTGTGTTAGGAAGGGCATCCAGCGTAAAAACATGTGCCAAATCAAATTATGCGGAGGGTCCGCTGTGGTGACCCCTAATGGGAAAAGCCAAAAGAAAGTTGAATTTAAAACATGAGTATCTGTACTTCTACTTAAGTAAAGGATATGTGGACTTTTGCCACCTCTGGTGGACACCGTTTGGTTTTTCTTCTACAGCTGTAGGTGCCAACAACCTTAAAAGATAAAAGAACAAGAAAACAATAAGTACAGATTTCATTTATAATTTTCAAACTGCACATAACGATGAGAATAATCCTGCAAACATAGTACATGCAAACACAAACTGTATCTCCTAAATTTATCACAAAAAACACATGAATTCAATACAAATCTGAAATAGGATGCATGTAGTAACAAATATGTAATGGCACGTACACTATATTTCCAAAAGTATTGGGTCACCTGAACTTTGTGTTTCTTTTCCAAACTGTTACCACAAATCTGGAGGCACTCAATTGTACTTGTCTTTATATGCGCTTTAATAAAATTTTGCATTCACTTGAACTTGGAAACCCAAACATGTTCCAGCATGGCACTGCCCTGTGCACAAAGTGAACTCCTTGAAGATCTGGTTTACATGCTTAGGAGAGAAAGATATTGTTTGGCCTGCTATAGAGCTCTGATCTCATCCCTAATGAACACCTTTGGGATGAATGTGAATGCTGACTGCACATCAGGCCTCCTCACCTACATCAGTACCTGCCTTTTGTAATACCCATGTGGCTGATGAACACAAATATCAATAAGCACACTCTAAAATCTAGTGAAACATTTTCCCAGAACAGTGGAGGGAATTATAAGAGTGAATTAGGACTAAATGTGTAATGCGAAGCTTAAAAAACACATACCAAACTTATGACCAGGTGACCCAATACTTTTGGCAATATAGGGTACCTTGTCCAGATTGTCAACTCCTCCAGCGGTTGTAGTCAGTGATGACTTTAGGCTTGCATTTGATTCTGTATGTCACTGCTGCCTCATGGTGGCTTGTGCTCAGAAGCATCCCATTCCTCCCTCGTTTGGTAATGTCATTACCAGCCATTGAGTTTCTGGTAACGGTAAAGACAGAGGTGAATACATGTCTTCCTCTAACCTGCAGCAGGTTGGGTGGCACTCCAGGAGCTCCTGTGCAAGCGAATATGAAGTAAAGAGACTGTCACAAATAACACACATACCCTGGCCCACCTCTACAGCATCCCCGGTCTTCATTAGATAAGGAGAACACTTTGTGGCGACATCAGTGGTTATCCATATTAAGTTCATATCAAGTCATATCAAGTCAGGTTCAAGTCTTTTCACAACAGACATTGTCTTAAAGCAGCTTTACACAAATCAACAGTAAAGGTGAATGGTGTGAATTTGTCCCTGATGAGCAAGCCGTGGCGACTGTGGCAAGGAAAAACTCCCTTAGATGTTATGAGGAAGAAACCTTGAGAGGAACCAGACTCAAAAGGGGAACCCATCCTCATTTGGGTGACATCAAGAGTTTGATCATAAATCTTTCAACAATACAGAACACTGGAGAGTGAGAACTAACATGATTACTGGAGTATAAGATTATAAGTGATGTTCTTTCTGCAGTCTTATACAGTCTATATGGTTAGTAGCTCCTAGTTTTATGAGCTCAACATTTGTGATCATCACAGATCCAGCATCAGCTTCTCCATGCCAGAGCCTTTAAACACTCCAGGAGGTCCAATGTCAAACTCATGTAGCGGGATCCAAATGGCACTGGTACGTCTCTAGATTGTTCGGGATGTTTGCGAGTTCGGCATCTACTTCTTCAGAGGTCCATAATCATCAAGATGGTGGGAGGTGACTGGAGCTGGCCAAACCTCAGGGTGTCTCAGGATGGGGAGAGAAACAGAAGCAGTGGAGAGGAATTAGCGTAGCTGCTGTTCATGATATTAACGGCACAAGTTGATAATGTGCATGTGATCAGATGTTCTGGAGCACAAGGTTATGATGCGATGTGTGTTATGTGTAGGCTTTGCTAAAAAGATATGTTTTTAATCTACACTTAAACTGGGTGAGTGTGTCTGAGCCCCGAACACCGTCAGGAAGACTATTCCAGAGTTTAGGAGCTAAATGTGAAAATGCTCTACCACCTTTAGTGGACTTTGCTATTCTAGGAACTACTAGAAGCCCAGAGTTTTGAGATCTCAGGGAGCGTGGTGGATTGTAGCGAGTTAAAAGACTGGATAGATACATGGGAGCCAAACCATTTAGTGCTTTATAAGTGAGAAGTAATAGTTTGTAGTCTATTCGAAACTTAACAGGAAGCCAATGTAGGGACGATAAGATCGGGGTTATGTGATCATATTTCCTTGACCTTGTAAGAACTGCTTACTGCTTGGCTGCTGCATTCTGGACTAACTGAAGCTTGTTTATTAATGACGCAGGACATCCACCTAGTAATGCATTACAGTAGTCTATTCTGGAGGTCATGAACGCATGGACGAGCTTCTCTGCATTGGATATAGATATGTTTCTTAGCTTAAAAATATTCCTAAGGTGAAAGAAGGCTGTTTTTGTAACTTGATTGATATGATTATTGAAAAACAAATTGCTCTAAAATAACTCCCCTCGGTCTTTTACTGTTGAACTAGTAGTTACAGAACATCCGTCTAAACGCAGGTTGAGATGCTGGAGCTTCTGTATACTGTTTTTTGGGCCGATGAGCAAAATCTCCGTCTTATCAGAATTTAGTAGTAGAAAGTTTTGGGTCATCCAATCTTCTATTTCTTTAACACACTCAGTTATGCAAGCTAATTGAGCTGTATCGCCTGGTTTAGATGAGATATATAGCTGGGTATCATCAGCATAACAATGGAAGCTAATTCCATGCCTTATAATAATATTTCCTAAGGGAAGCATGTATATTGTGAAAAGCAGGGGTCCTAGAACTGAACCTTGTGGCACGCCATAATTTACTAGCATTAGCCTGGATAGCTTTCCATTTAAATCTACGAAATAGTACCGATCAGACAGGTAGGATTTAAACCAGCTTAATGCCTGTCCCTGAATGCCGATGTAATTCTGTAAGCGATCTAGGAGGAGATCGTGGTCTATAGTGTCGAATGCAGCCCTAAGATCTAGTAAAACTAACAGAGAGATGAAGCCTTGGTCTGAGGCTAAAAACAGGTCATTAGTGATTGTAACTAGGGCAGTTTCTGTGCTATGATGGAGTAAAAAACCTGACTGAAATTCTTTAAAGATATTGTTCTCTTGCAGGTGGAAACAGATCTGGGCAGCGACAATCTTTTCTAAAATCTTAGACATAAATGCGAGATTAGGGAGCAGTCTCCTGAATATTGTCCTCCATTTTATTCATTTCTCTTTCTCTCTCTCTCTCTCTCTCTCTCTCTCTCTCTCTCTCTCTCTCTCTCTCTCTCTCTATATATATATATATATATATATATATATATATATATATATATATATATATATATATATATATATAAAATTTTAAATCTTGATCAAAATCATGAGGCAAACAGATAGGCTGAAGTTCAGGGAGAGATGAAATCTGACTTCTCAGTTATCATTTTATTAAACACTTTTACATACATTTCACTTCATCACAAAACCTCAAAACTGTGTTATAACCTACACAGAATCCAGCGTATAGAGGATGAGTGAATTTGGTGTGGACTCTGTGGAGGAGCCTCATCGTATCAGAGACGCTGTAGAAGGACAGAGATCCTGCACTGTGATCCACATACACTCCTATTCTGGAGGACGCTGGACCTCGGAGTGCAGTTTTAATGTTGTTGTGCCAGAAAGAGACAGAGAAAGAAGAACATTCCAGACTCAAAGATTTACTGTTGTATCCAAACATACACTCATCACCTTCTCCTTTCCTGCTGATCTCTTTATATGAGACTGATATAAACACATCCCCTCTCCACTCCACCTCCCAGTAACAGCGTCCACACACACTCTCTTTACACAACACCTGCTCCCAGAAGTCAAATCTCTCTGGATGATCAGAGTATCGCTGTTTTGTATTACTGCGTGTCACGACTCTGTTCTTCTCAGACAGAATGAGGTAAGGATGTGCTGTGTTGGGATCCAGAGTCAGATAACAGAAATCTAGAACAATAAAATGTGCACAGGTTTGATGTTAATCACAGGATTTATAATAAGTGTGTGTGAGACACCTGTGTGTGTTTCTGTTCTCCTAATGCTGCTCTACATGAACTATTTTAAATATTACACATCATCAGTCATCAGGGAGAAATGGATCAGATTTAGATCAACAATACAGACATGTTTACACTCAGTGTGTGTGTGTGTGTGTGTGTGTGTGTGTGTGTGTGTGTGTGTGTGTGTGTGTGTGTGTGTGTGTTACACCTACACTGCAGAAAATCTGCTCTGCTCTTTGGTTCTGAGAAAATCATCTGAACTGCTGCAGCTGTTGAGACACAGAGACAAAATGGAGACTGAAAAATGATGTGGAAACATTTTACATGAAAGTTGTGATATTGGGAAAGTTTATAGGACTGTGGTGAGACCTGAGATGTTGTATGGTTTAGAGACAGTGGCATTGAGTAAAAGACAGGAGGTGGAGCTGGAGGTAGCAGAGCAGAAGAGTTTATTAGAGGGACAGCACATGTAGGACGTTTTGGAGACAAGGTGTGGGAGGTGAGATTGAGATGGTTTGGACATGTGCAGAGGAGGGACATGGGGTATATCAGTCGGAGAATGCTGAGGATGGAGACACCAGGAAGGAGGAAAAGAGGAAGACCAAGGAGGAGGATTATGGAGGTGGTGAGGGAGGACTCTTTACTGTGATACAAAACAAATAAATGGTTTCCAACACAACTATTTGTTTACCTTGTGGACGGATTTTGTTGAATTCCTCCTGACAGATTTCCTCGACTCGTTTTTTCAGATCTGAGACAGATTTCCTCACTCCATCAAATGAGAGATGTTGATTGACAGTGAAGCTGGGTGAGTCGTCACATCCAGGAGAAACACAGAGAGACGGGAAACTCTACAGAGAGGAAACACATCATAGAGAAGGAGAAAAGTGGAGGAGAGAAATGAATGAATCTCAGACTGAATCAGACCAAAGACACAGTTGTGATCTCAGACAGGAACATTTATTGTTGCTGTAATGAGCTTTCAGGAGGAAACTTTGTGAGGAACAGCGCCCTCTGTAGATCAGAGAGTGAGTGTTACCTGGAGGAAGTGGATGTGATCAGGTGTGTGTGAAAGCTGCTCCAGATCACTGACTCTCCTCTGAAGATCAGTGATCTCCTGCTCCAGATGTTTCAGGTGTTGTTCAGCTCGACTCAGATCAGCTTTTTCCTGAACTCTGATCATCTCCGTCACCTCCGAGCGCCTTTTCACCAGGGAGCTGATCATCTCATTAAAGATCTTCTCATTATCATCTACTGCTGCCTGTGAACGCTTCTGTTAGAACACACACACACACAAACACACACTTAGTTTTTTTATAGTCTCCCTCTAGTGTGTGTGTGTGTGTGTGTGTGTGTGTGTGTGTGTGTGTGTGTGTGTGTGTTCATTCCTCACCTTTATAGTATCAACAGTCTGTTTCAGCTCCTGCACCTTCTTCTGCTTCTCCTGGATCCTCTGCTGGGATTTAATCTGCTCCTCCTTTAATTCATTCTGAGACCAAATAAAATACATTTCAGATAGATTTTATTGTGTTCTACAGAATTATAGTCGTCTTCTTCTTTCGGCTGCTCCCATTAGGGGTCGCCACAACAGATCATCGGTCTCCAGACCACCCTGTCCTCTACATCTGCCTCTATCACACCAACTACCTGCATGTCTTCCCTCACCACATCCATGAACCTCCTCCTTGGTCTTCCTCTTTTCCTCCTTTCTGGTGGCTCCATCCTCAGCATTCTACTATATAACTCATGTCCCTCCTCTGCACATGTCCAAACCATCTCAATCTCGCCTCCCTCACCTTGTCTCCAAAACGTCCAACATGCGCTGTCCCTCTAATAAACTCATTTCTAATACTGTCCATCCTTGTCACTCCCAACGAAAACCTCAACATCTTCAGCTCTGCTACCTCCAGCTCCACCTCCTGTCTTTTACTCAATGCCACTGTCTCTAAACCATAAAACATCTCAGGTCTCACCACAGTCCTATAAACTTTCTCTTTCACTCTCACAGATACTCTTCTATCACAAATCACTCCTGTCATCTTCTCCACTCACTCCACCCTGCCGGCACTCTTTTCTTCACTTCTCTAACACACTCTCCATTACTTTGCACTATTGACCCCAGGTACCTGAACTCCACCTTCTCCACCTCTTCTCCCTGCAACTGCACCCCTCCACTGCCCTCCCTCTCATTCACACACATGTACTCTGTCTTACTCCTACTGACTTTCATTCCCCTTCTCACCTTCTCCCTACTCTCACCACAAATCACAATATCATCCGCAAACATCACTGTCCACTGAGACTCCTGTCTGACCTCGTCCATCAACCTGTCCATCACCACTGCAAACAGGAAAGGGCTCAGGGCCGATCCTCAATGCAATCCAACCTTTACCTTGAACCAGTCTGTTGTTCCTACTGCACACTTCACTGCTGTCACACTGTCCTCATACATGTCCTGCACCACCCTCACATACGTCTCTGACAAACCAGACTTCCCCATACAATACCACAACTCCTTTTTCCACCCTGTTGTACGCTTTCCCTAAATCCACAAACACACAATGCAACTCCTTCTGACCTTCTCCATACTTCTCCAATGCTCTTCCTCAGCATGAAACCACACTGCTGCTCACAGATGGTCACCTCTTCTCTCAGCCTGGCTTCCACTACTCTTTCCCATAACTTCATGGTGTGACTGATCAACTTAATTCCCCTGTAGTTACTGCAGGTCTGCACATCTCCTTTATTCTTAAAGATTGGTACCAGCACACTCTCACATTCTCTCTCTCTCATTTTCCTCATTCAACAGCTGCTCAAAATACTCCCTCCACCTTCTCAGCACACTTTCCTCATCCATCTCCATCCTTTATTGCTTTAACTTGCAGCACATCCTTCCCAGCTCGGTCCCTCTGCCTGGCCAATCGGTACAAATCCTTTTCTCCTTCCTTATTGTCCAACTTCTCCTACAGCTCCATATGCCTTTTCCTTGCCTTCCGCCACTGGCAGTGTTTGTGAATTATTGATGGTGTAAAACTGGACACATCACTATTAAAGAGCAGATCTGCTGTAAGGACATTGAGCTGTTAGCCGCTAGCATGAGGCCGTACTATCTGCCCAGGGAATTCTCGCATGTTATCACAATAGCTGCGTATATTCCCCCCTCTGCTGACGGTGAATCGGCATGCGATGTCCTGCATTCTGTTGTTAACAGACTGTTAAGACAGAGCCCAAATGCCCTTCTCATTATCTCTGGGGATTTTAATCATTCCCCTCCATCCTCCACTCTGCCCACATTCACTCAGTATGTTTTATGCCACACCAGAGACAATAAAACACTGGATTTATTTTATGCAAACTCAAAGGAGGCTTATACATCAGCACCCCTTCCCCCCTTGGGAAGATCAGATCACAACCTGGTTCATCTCCTACCTGTGTACAAACCCCTTGTATGCAGGCAACCAGCTACCTCCCGCACAGTGACGACATGGTCTGATGAGACCAGTAAGCTCTGAAAGACTGTTATGAAACAACTATGTGGAAGGAATTGTGCAGTCCACATGGGGAGGATATTGACAATTTAACAGACTGTATTACGGCCTATCAACGTCTGTGTAGAGAATACTGTAACCACCAGTGTTTTTCCAACAACAAACTGTGGATTAACCCTGATATAAAGACTCTCCTTAAAGAGAAGTAGAGGGTGTTTAAATCAGGAAACAAGGAAGAGCTGAAAACTGTCCAGAGAGAACTGAGAAAGAAGATCAGGGAATGAAAAGCATGCTACAGGAGGAAGATGGAGGATCAGCTGCAGCAGAACAACGTCAGCGGTGTGTGGAAGGGGCTCAAAACCATCACTGGTCATAAGTTGCCCAGCTCTCAGGCTGAGGGTGACCAGAAGTGGGTGAATGATCTGAATCTATTCTTTAACAGATTTGATCAGCTACCCTCCCCTGCCCCCATCCAGTCCCCCCTGCTGCAATCCCCCTTCTCTGCTATCACAGCAAGCAGCTCCAGCCCCATCTCTCTCTGTACTGCTATCAGCTCACAGTCAATACACAACACACCTAACTTCCCCCCCTGCCGATTCCCTCCAGTCAACACTTCAACCAATACACACCAATGCCCCTCACAGAAGCCCAATTGAGAATGGAGCTCAGGAAGATCAAAGCGAGGAAGGCTGCGGGCCCACACGGCATTAGCTCCAGGCTACTTAAGACCTGTGCAGACCAGCTGTGCGGCATATTGCTGTACATGTTTGACCTGAGCCTGAGGCTGGGAAAGGTGCCACAGATATGGAAAGCATCCTGCGCGGTGCCTGTTCCAAAGACGTTCTGAGAGTCATGTTTTTTGACTTCTCTAGTGCTTTTAACACCATCCAACCTGCGATCCTGAGGGATAGGATGGTGTACATGGGAGTGGACCATCATCTGTCTGCCTGGATACTGGACTACCTCACAGACCGACCACAGTATGTGAGGACTCGTGACTGTGAGTCTGACATGATTGTCTGCAACACTGGAGCCCTGAAGGGAACAGTTCTATCCCCGTTTCTCTTCACCGTCTACACTGCAGACTTCATGTTCAGCTCAGCAACCTGTCACCTACAGAAGTTCTCTGATGACTCTGCCATCGTCGGTCTGATCACGGATGATGATGACAGGGAGTACAGAGGACTTATACAGAACTTTGTGGACTGGTGCCAACGGAGCTGCCTCCAGATAAATGCGGGGAAAACCAAAGAACTGGTGGTGGATTTCCGTAGGCACAAACAAACTTTATCACCAGTGAACATTCAGGGAAAGGACATTGTGAGAGTGGACTCTTACAAATACCTGGGTGTTCACCTAAACAACAAACTGGACTGGACAAACAACACTGAGGCAATTTACAAGAAAGGGCAGAGCAGACTCTTTCTGCTGAGGAGACTAAGGTCTTTTGGAGTGCAAGGAGATCAACTGAAGACCTTTTTTGACTCTGTGGTGGCCTCAGCCATATTCTATGGTGTGGTCTGCTGGGGCAGCAGCATCTCTACTGCAGACAGTAAGAGACTGGACAAGCTGATCCGGAAGGCCAGCTCAGTCCTGGGGATTCCTCTGGACACTGTACAGGAGGTGGGAGAAAGGAGGACGGTAGCAAAACTATCATCATTGCTGGAGAACGCCTCTCACCCCCTGTATGTAACCATTACATCGTTGAGCAGCTCCTTCAGTGATAAACTGTTACATGTTAAGTGTCTGAAGTACCGTTATAGAAGGTCTTTTCTCCCTGCTGCTATTAGACTTTACAATCAAAGCTGCTCCCAGTAAAACCAGTTACCAAAATACAACACTGTTATTACTTTTTAAGCTGTGCAATACCATTACCTGTGTGCGATATTACATGCAACATGTGAAATATTACCTGCAATATGTGCAATACCACCTGTGTGAAAATACTACCTGCAATGAGTACTTTTTTCTTCCCTTATTGTATTTATACATTGTACTATGTATATACTGTATATTATAGTATGTGTATATTCTTTTTATATATTTGCATTTATTATTATTTTTTTATTTCTTTTTATTTCTTTCCTTTGCTGCTGTAACAAAGAAATTTCCCCACTGTAGGACGAATAAAGGTATATCTTAACTTATCTTATCTTATCTTATCTTATCTTACAGTAGAAACAGAATTTGTGTAAATTGATAAATTAATGTTCAGATCTCACCTGTTTTTTACTTCTTTCTGCAGTAGTTGAAACTGTATCATGGCGTTTATGTTTATCCATCATACACAAGTAACAGATGAAGCTTTGGTCAGTACGGCAGTAGATCTCCATCAGTTTGTCGTGCTGAGAGCAGATCTTCTCTTGGAGATCTACACAGGCTTCAACTAACTTGTGCTTTTTAAAAGCCTGAGACTGATAGTGAGGTTTAAGATGATCTTCACAATACGAGGCCAGACACACCAGACAGGACTTGACGGCTTTGTGTTTTCCCTCAGTGCAGAAATCACAGTCCACATCTGCAGGTCCAGCGTAACAGTGAGCAGGAGAAGCAGCTTGGAGTTCAGTCTTCTTCAGTTTCTCCACCACTTCAGCCAGCATGTTGTTTCTGCGTAGAACAGGCCTTGGAGTGAAAGTTTCTCTACACTGGGGGCAGCTGTAGATGCTCTTCATGTCCTCCTGATTCCAGCAGCCATTAATACACACCTTACAGTAACTGTGTCCACAAGGAATAGCTACAGGATCCTTCAGGAGATCCAGACACACTGCACAGATGAACTGATCCTGATTTACTGAAATACTGGCTTCTGACATTTTCCTGCTGTGTGTGTGTGTGTGTGTGTGTGTGTGTGTGTGTGTGTGTGTGTGTGTGTGTGTGTGTGTGTGTGTGTGTGTGTGAGAGAGAGAGAGAGAGGGGGGGGGCTACAAGTTCTGAGTTTCGTTTCCTCTGAAATGAACTTCCTGTTATGTGTTATAGTGTGACACACAGAGTGGGCGTGGTTTTAAACACAGAGAGTTCAGGCTTGTAAGGAACAGTGTAGTCTTACACCAGGAGATACTTTCTGATCTAAACAGTCCAATCCAATGCAGTCTGATTTGTTATTTGTTGTGAATTTGACTGTGGGTTTAATAATAACAGAAATATAAAACTGACAGCATTCAGACGCTTCACTCAGCACATCATGTCTTTGTAGGTGTAATGTTACAAGTTCACCACATCTGGATTCGAGGATCTTCTCCGTTTGCTCTCTGCAGTGTCTACAACATCTGTCATGTGAATTAGGGAATGTCACTGTACAGCTGTTTTCAGAGAGAATACATTTGGATTGAAATCCAGGCTCTGACTAGACCTCTCATGAACATTCACACACTTTAATCAGCACAGTGTACTGGGTGTGTTTCGGCTCTTTGTCATGTTGGAAGGTGAAAATTGTCTCCAGTCTGAGATCTTATTTTCCTCAAGCTCATCTCATACCTTCAATCTGGTAATCTTTTCCTAAATCCTGAGAAGTCTCAGAGCCACTGCTGCTGGGAAAAAGGATTAGTAAGGAGGAAGTAAGAGCAGCTATTAAGAGCATGAATAGAGGAAAGTCAGTTGGCCCAGATGACATACCAGTAGAAGCATGGAGATGTTTAAGAATAAAGGAGATGTGCGGACCTGCAGTAACTACAGGGGAATAAAGTTAATCAGTCACACCATGAAGTTATGGGAAAGAGTAGTGGAAGCCAGGCTGAGAGAAGAGTTGACCATCTGTGAGCAGCAGTGTGGTTTCATGCTGAGGAAGAGCATTGGAGAAGTATAGAGAAGGTCAGAAGGAGTTGCATTGTGTGTTTGTCGATTTAGAGAAAGCGTACGACAGGGTGGAGAGAGGAGTTGTGGTATTGTATGAGGAAGTCTGGTTTGTCAGAGACGTATGTGAGGGTGGTGCAGGACATGTATGAGGACAGTGTGACAGCAGTGAAGTGTGCAGTAGGAATGACAGACTGGTTCAAGGTGGAGGATGGACTGCATCAAGGATTGGCACTGAGCCCTTTCCTGTTTGCAGTGGTGATGGACAGGTTGATGGACCAGGTCAGACAGGAGTCTCAGTGGACTGTGATGTTTGCGGATGATATTGTGATTTGTGATGAGAGTAGTTTGAGCAGGTGGAGAAGAGCCTGGAGAGGTGGAGGTATATGCTGGAGAGAAGAGGAATGAAAGTCAGTAGGAGTAAGACAGAGTACATGTGTGTGAATGAGAGGGAGGGCAGTGGAGTGGTGTGGTTGCAGGGAGAAGAGGTGGACAAGGTTGAGGACAATAGGTACCTGTGGTCAACAGTGCAATGTTAATAATGGAGATAATAATGGTCTCCATACCCCCTGTCCTCTACATATGTGGATCACGAATTAAAAATCCGAGAGGGACATAGTGGCCTTGAAAAAAACTGCACTGCCACTTCGAACGTCCCACAGGGAGCTCGTGGACTCACCTCTGGGCCTGTAGACCCTGGCCAAAATCAATAGTCCCATGTAGGCTCTGACGATCTGTCGGTCCACATGGTCATGCTGACAAGTGAATTATTAAATCTCCTCCAAAAAAAAACCTTTAATCCAGAGTTCACATTCTGGACCCTTACAATGGCATAACGTGTCAGCCCTGAAGTCACGCCTCAGGCATGCTGCAGAAATGGAGTTGTCTCTGCATTGGTGGAAAACCAAACTTGGCCATTTCTTCCAATCCAACCCAATCCAGGATCCTCTGAATCTTCCTCACCTTTAGTCAGGTGCTGCAACAAAATCTGGATCTGACTCTCCTGAGTCGGTGGTGTCAGGGGGAGATGTTTCCTGCAGCTTGCTGAGGTCGGGCTTTATAAATTTGTCTAAAACCTCTGCAGAAGTGAAGGGTCTCATGTTGCTTGCTGCTTTTCTCACTATCAAATGACCTGCAGGATGACATGCAGGTGCATAAATAATAATAATATTATTTTTGTTAATGTAAACTTTAATAGTTCTGAGGGCTGAGGTGCATATTTTCAGATTTTGACACATTAAGGTCAGTGCTTAAAGGTCAACTCTCTCTCTCTCTCTCTCTCTCTCTCTCTCTCTCTCTCTCTCTCTCTCTCACACACACACACACACACACACACACACACACACACACACACACACACACACACACACACACACTATTATATTCTGATATACTCCATTGAAAACTGCATAGAGCCAGAAACTAAGCTTTCTATGCACAGTGCTATTTTATGGTGTTTTGGCGCCACCTGGTAGCCAACAGTACAAATTACAAATTTAACCTTTTTCAAAAAAGGGGGCACTACTAACTTTTAAAAATGCACGATTATATCATGTCATGGCAGTTACAGTTAATAAGGAAAAAACATCCACACAATAAGTGTGAGAGAAACAAAAAGCTGATGCTGCAATAACAATGCATCAAAGCTTATTATTAATATTTAACTGGAATAATAACTAAATCAGCACAAAGCTAAATAAAATAAAAAATAAACGAGTCACTAATTCAGAAGTCTCCTGAATTTTATCCTCCATCCATTTCTCTCTCTCTCTCTCTCTCTCTCTCTCTCTCTCTCTCTCTCTCTCTCTCTCTCTCTGTTATTTTAAACCATAATCACAACCGTGAGAAACATCTCTGGACATTTACCTTCATTCTAGAACAGAGATGTTAAAAGTCCACACATCCTTCACTCAGTAGAAGTGCAGATACTGATGTTTCAAAAGATTCTGGTGAAAGTTGAAGTTCTGACTGCACTTTTTCACTCAGGTTACAGTAAAGAAGTTTGGGCTCCGACATGTTCTTCAGTAAGAACTAGTGATTATTACTGCCTGTTTTAGTGTCACGCTGTAACTAAACATTACATCAGATTGATATCAGGGCTGTCAATCGATTCAAATATTTAATTACGATTAATGGCATGACCATCCTGGGTTCACTCAACATTAAACAAAACTTAATTTATATATATATATACACACACAGTATATATGAGTAAAAAAAAGAACAAACAACAAACGTGTGTCACTTTGAAGATTTGAATTTATATTTTTAATAAAAATGCTCAAACTGAAATGCGCTCATTAATAAAATGAATGTTGTTAAAATGAATTCGCATTAACACGTTTTTTGACGGCCCTATTTAATGTTGTTCTCTAATGAATGTATCAGACTGAAGATCCACCATGTAGAACACAAGCAGAGAAAAGATGATGATGATCAGGAATGTGTCTGTTCTCAGTCATGTTCTGATCACTGACTCCCTCTGTCTCGTCCACATTAACCCCAGACTTCTTACTGCCTCCTGCCTGCTCACTGTGAGCTTCAGAATCTAGTCTACGTCTGTGGAGTGTGAGAGACAGGAAATTACAAGAAGAATGTTGATTGACTGAAAATTTGATATTTGTGTCAAAATGTATTGAGTGAAAGTTAAAAGTTGTAGAAGTAAAATACTGATACCAGAAAAATCTACTTAACTACAGTAACAAAGGATTTGTACTTCATTACTTCCCTCCTCTATTCTAGAAAAATTCTACAGATTCTTTACATGCAGTTAGTTTTCAATCACAAAACCTCAGAACTGTGTCATAATCTATCCAGAATCCAGCATATAGAGGTTGAGTGAATGTGGTGTGGATTCTGTGGAGGAGCCTCATCGTATCAGAGACGCTGTAGAAGGACAGAGATCCTGCACTGTGATCCACATACACTCCTATTCTGGAGGACGTTGGACCTCGGAGTGCAGTTTTAATGTTGTTGTGCCAGAAAGAGACAGAAGAAGAAGAACACACCAGACTCCAGGACTGACTGTTGTGTCCAAACAAATGCTCAAAACCCCGTCCTTTCCTGCTGATCTCTTTATATGAGACTGATATGTACACATCATCCCCTTTCCACTCCACCTCCCAGTAACAGCGTCCACACACACTCTCTTTACACAACACCTGAGACCTGAAGTCAAATCTCTCTGGATGATCAGATTATCGCTGTTTTGTATTACTGCGCGTCACGACTCTGTTCTTCTCAGACAGAATGAGTTGAGGATGTGCTGTGTTGGGATCCAGAGTCAGATAGAAATCTAGAACAATAAAATGTGCACAGGTTTGATGTTAATCACAGGATTTATAATAAGTGTGTGTGAGACACCTGTGTGTGTTTCTGTTCTCCTAATGCTGCTCTACATGAACTATTTTAAATATTACACATCATCAGTCATCAGGGAGAAATGGATCAGATTTAGATCATCAATACAGACATGTTTACACTCTGTGTGTGTGTGTGTGTGTGTGTGTGTGTGTGTGTGTGTGTGTGTGTGTGTGTGTGTGTGTGTGTGTTACACCTACACTGCAGAAAATCTTCTCTGCTCTTTGGTTCTGAGGGTAAAATCATCTGAACTGCTGCAGCTGTTGAGACACAGAGACAAAATGGAGACTGAAAAATGATGTGGAAACATTTTACATCATAAATATGAAAGTTGTGATATTGTGATTAGTGGTGAGGGCAGGGAGCAGGTGGAGAAGATCCTGGAGAGGTGGAGGTACATGCTGGAGAGAAGGTGTATGAAAGTCAGTAGGAGTAAGACAGAGTACATGTGTGTGAATAAGAGGGAGGGCAGTGGAGGGGTGCGGTTGCAGGGAGAAGAGCTGGAGAAGGTGGAGGAGTTCAGGTACCTGGGGTCAACAGTGCAAAGTAATGGAGAGTGTGCTAGAGTGCAGGCAGGATGGAGTGGGTGGAGAAGAGTGATAGCAGGAGTGATTTCTAATAGAAGAGTATCTGCATTCAAATTTGTACAGTTTTGTTTTTTTTCTCTTCATCGCTTAAAAATCTCAAAATATCGTTTTGATTTCTTGCATTCTCTCTTTTCCGTTGGCTCCATTTCTTCTCTTTTTTCCTTTTGGAAGAGCGCTTTATTCCCTGTTTGAAAGCAGTGAGTGTGAGACCATTCCCATCAGAACTACGAACGGAAACTACAGTAACCACATTAAGGTACGTAATTTCTCTGCTATGGCGAACATCCAGCTCATTCAAGGTGTAAAGTGTGACATGTTTAGTCAGTCTTTCTCCCTTTGCTAGCAATAATTTTATTTGTAAGAAGTGTAAGTTAGTTTGCTCTTTGACGGAGAAGATCTTAGCATCCAGAGTCTAGAGAGAAGAAGTGAGTGCAAGAGCAGTCCAGGTTCTGCAAAAGAAAGTCTGGATGCCCTAGGTGGAGTTAGCATTCCCCGACTCCAGCATTAGAGCCCTCGCAGCGAGGCGAGAGGGTGACGACTTGGTGGCATACTCGTAAAGCCAATGCTAGTGCCAAGGATTGCCCACGGGAGCACCATTCCTCTCTGCTTCTTGTGTCCAACAGGTTTGCTCTTCTCAGTGAAGCACCTGCTGAGAAACCTGAAAGAGCTCTGGATATAGGAGACTCTATTCTAAAGCATGTGAAATTAGCAAGACTTTTAGGGCACCAGCAGCACAGGTCAGGTGTATACCGAGAGCCAGGGTGACGGACATAGCAGGTCAGCTTAGATTTTTTGGAAAGCACAGGTTCATTAAGATAGATAGAGCTAATGATATCCGACTTCGACAGTCAGAGGTTACTAAAAGTAATCTTATAAAGGTGTGTAAATTAGCGAAGGCAATTTACAATGCAGTAACATGCTATGGCCCCATCCCATTTAAGTGTGGCGAAGTAGCTTACAGCAGGTTATGGTCGCTGAACTGCTAGATGTCCAAGTGGTGCTCCAAAAACAATGTGGGCTTCTTAGATAATTGGAGCATTTTTGAGGGCAAGGCTGGCCTGTTAGGGCGGGACGGTATCCATGCCACTCGAGAAGGTGCTGCTCTAATTTCTTGTAGTATAGGCCATAGTTTCACAACAGCACCAGTTAAACAGTGACTGTCCAGAGCCAAGGCCAGGGAGCAGACTGACAGGCTAAACCCACCGTCTGCTAGCTGCACAAACTCAAGGATTTCCAAACTCAGGATTCACCATATTGAGACTGTGTCTGTCCCCCGAGCGACACCAAAGTAGAAATTCTCAGAAAGTCTGTTTAAGTAACCTGATTAACATTAAATTAAATAGGACTAAATGCACAGCAGCTCCTCTGATCTAAAGATAGGATTGTTGAATATTAGATCTCTCACATCAAAAGCACTGACTATAAACTAAATAATAAAAACATTTTTTTTTCATAATTCCACAGTCTGAAGCTATTTCAGATCATTACCTCATCTTTTTTAAATCTGTCTCAGTCACTGCATTAGTTCCTTGCTACGTTACAGTGTTAAGCACATTCACGTCAAGTTTTATCAATAATCTTAATCAATAGATCTCCGTCTGACCCTGCAGAGCTCGACTGGCCCACTGAATGTCCAGAATCAACATTCCGTTAAACTTTAGATGAAAGAGCTCCCCTTAAAACCAAAATGATCAGGGAGAAAAAAATCAGCACCGTGGTAGAATTATTATATGCGCACCTTAAAACAGACCACTCGGAAATTACAACGTAAATGGCGTCAAAACAAATGAACAGTATTTCAAATAGCATGGAAGGAGAATCTTCTAAATTATAGAAAATCTCTTAGTGCTGCTGATCAGCATATTTCTCCTCCCTCATAGAAAATAATGAGCAGAATCCTAGATTTTTATTCTATCTCTAATGTAATATATACATGTATATATATATATATATATTTATATACTGTAATTTCCGGACTATAAAGCGCACCCATATATAAGCCCACTGAATTTGACAAAGATTTTTATTTTAAACATAAATAAGCCGCACCTGTCTATAAGCTGCAGGTGTCTACATTGAAACTGATAAACTTTACACAGGCTTTAATGACAGTAACTGTTACACAGGTGAAATATGTTGTGGCTCCTTTAGGAGCATAGCGGTATTTTGGGAATAGCCTGCTGCGGCATTTTCCCGCTATTACTGCATGTGTGCAATCCCGAGGAATATGTCCTTATTATTTTCTGATGCTGATTTCTAAGTTTCTTTGACTAACCCGTAACGCTGTTGCCAAGAATAATAAAAAAGCACAAGTTTTGGAAATCTGTCTGTGCTTATATGATTTCTGTTGTAACTGGAGTTAGCGAGCTCTCCCTTCACCCAGACTCAACGCGCTACAACGGCTTGTATCTAAACAGAAGCCTACCAAGAAAGTCATTGTTCACTGTCTTCCTCCTTCCTTTCACAACGATTTCTCTCGAGAGTTTATCTTTTGGCATCGTCGTGCGTTTAAATTTTTAGAACCCATTGTGGCCCGTGAGTCAAAAAGTTTGCCCATCCCTGAGCTGTTTCTGTTTCAGCATGTACAGCTGTCAAAGAGCTTGGTGTAATTATTGACCCGAGTCTTTCTTTTGAGGCTCACGTGAATAATATCACCAGGATCGCCTTCTTTCACCTGAGAAATATTGCTAAAATTAGAAATATGATGTCGTTACAGGATGCAGAAACACTAGTTGATGTTTTTGTTACTTTTAGATCAGACTACTGTAACGCTTTACTGTCTGGGTGTTGGAGTAAGTGCAGAAATTAGCTTCAGTTAGTTCAGAATGCAGCAGCAAGAGTCCTCACTAGATCTAGAAAATATGACCACATCAGCCCTGTTTTAATCATCTACACTGCTCCCAATTACATCTCACACTGATTATAAAATACTACTACTGATGTATAAAGCACTTAACGGTCTCACGCCGCAGTATCTGAGTGAACTTCTGTACCAGGATGATCCTCCATGCCTACTAAGATCAAAAGGTGCAGGCTATTTGTTGGTACCTCAAATAATAAAGACTACAGCAGGGGGCAAATCTTTCTCTTATAAACCCCACAGTTATGAGGTCAAGGCTGAACACATTTATTTAGTGGAGTCTTTAGTCAGTAGGTGTTTGTGAGGTAAAGGCGCAGGTCTGGAGGGATCATGGATATGGAGTGTTTGGTCATTGAGTCCCAACTGCACAATGACATTAAATTTCATAGAACAATAAGGACACAATAATCCATATTTTTCTCTTCCTGTCACCCTCTTCTCTCTCTTTCTCTCTCTCTCTCGGTCAAGTTAAACATGCTCTGAGGTTCCAGTGACCACTGTTCCTGCCCCTCTCCCCTCCGTGGATCTTCCCACCTGGTCTGCCTCTGGATAGTGTTCTCTTTCAACTGGAGGCGACTCTTTGCAGCTGGGGACGGTTTCCCATCAATGCCCTGGGGATCCATGAAATTCCGGAGTAAGAACGGGTGCTTTGAGGATGGATTTGGACTGTAGTTTATGTCAACAGCCTGCTACACTGACTCAGGACTACAGTTTGCTTTTGACCACCATCACTGCACCTCAACATTGTTTATCTGTAATAAATGGACATTCGGTGCAACCCAGATGAGAATGGGTTTCCTGTTGAGTCTGGTTCCTCTCAAGGATTCTTCCTTATACATCTCGGGGAGTTTTTCCTTCACCACAGTCACCACCGACTTGTTCATCAGGGACAAACTTTCACGTATAAAGAACATCTTCATTTTTATCACCACATTGTGTAAAGCTGCTCTGAGACGATGTTCATTATTAAAAGCTCAATACAAATAACCATGAATTTAATTTAATTGCAAGAGTGAAAGGGAAAGTTTATAGGACTGTGGTGAGACCTGAGATGTTGTATGGTTTAGAGACAGTGGCATTGAGTAAAAGACAGGAGGTGGAGCTGGAGGTAGCAGAGCTGAAGATTTTGAGATGTTCGTTGGGAGTGACGATGATAGACAGGATTAGAAATGATTTTATTAGAGGGACAGCGCATGTAGGATGTTCTGGAGTCAAGGTGAGGGAGGTGAGATTGAGATAGTTTGGACATGTGCAGAGGAGGGACATGGGGTATGGGATAGAAGAATACTGAAGATGAAGCCATCGGGGAAAAGAGGATTTATGGATGTGGTGAGGGAAGACATGCAGGTAGTTGGTTTGAAAGAGGCAGATGTAGAGGACAGGGGAGATTGGAGACGGATGATCTGCTGTGGCGACCCCTAATGGAAGAAAGCCGGAGGAAGAAGTAGTAATATGAAATTTTGAAGGAAACTTTCCAGATTTTAATTGAAACATCAACTATGATATTCTAGATTAGTTCTGTTGGAAACCTCTGTTGAAAGATTTATGATTAAACTCTTGATGTCACCCAAACGAGGATGGGTTCCCCTTTTGAGTCTGGTTCCTCTCAAGGTTTCTTCCTCATTACATCTAAGGGAGTTTTTCCTTGCCACAGTCGCCACGGCTGCTCATCAGGGATAAACACACACCATTCACCTTCACTGTTGATTTCTGTAAAGCTGCTTTGAGACAATGTCTGTTGTGAAAAGCGCAATAGAAATAAACTTGACTTGACTTCTTCTGACTGTCTGGTGAGTTTATCTTGATGCAATTCCATTTTTTGGTCCCCTGCCACTTCCCACCCAACACACAGCTCTACTTATATGACAGTTATCATCTGGGGAGAGGAAACACTAATAGTTGCTTCCTCAGAGACATGAGAATCCACACAACTGCATCTTTACAATCTGCTGCTCATGCTGTCTCACAAGGCAGTGGAACACACTCAGAGGAGAACGCTATCTACCTTCTTCTGCATACGTGACCTCCACTTATTCCTGTTCCATGAAATTTCTCTCCATCTTTACTATGATACACAACAAATAAATAATTTCCAACACAACTGTTTGTTTACCTTGTGTACGGATTTTGTTGAATTCCTCCTGAGAGATTTCCTCGACTCGTTTTTTCAGATCTGAGACAGATTTCCTCACTCCATCAAATGAGAGATGTTGATTGACAGTGAAGCTGGGTGAGTCGTCACATCCAGGAGAAACGCAGAAAGACGGGAAACTCTACAGAGAGGAAACACATCATAGAGAAGGAGAAAAGTGGAGGAGAGAAACGAATGAATCTCAGACTGAATCAGACCAAAGACACACTTGTGATCTCAGACAGGAACATTTATTGTTGCTGTAATGAGCTTTCAGGAGGAAACTTTGTGAGGAACAGCGCCCTCTGTAGATCAGACAGCGAGTGTTACCTGGAGGAAGTGGATGTGATCAGGTGTGTGTGAAAGCTGCTCCAGATCACTGACTCTCCTCTGAAGATCAGTGATCTCCTGCTCCAGATGTTTCAGGTGTTGTTCAGCTCGACTCAGATCAGCTTTTTCCTGAACTCTGATCAGCTCCGTCACCTCCGAGCGCCTTTTCACCAGGGAGCTGATCATCTCATTAAAGATCTTCTCATTATCATCTACTGCTGCCTGTGAACGCTTCTGTTAGAACACACACACACACACACACACACACACACACACACACACACACACACACACACACACATCTTTATAATGAGTCTCTCTAGTGTGTGTGTGTGTGTGTGTGTGTGTGTTCATTGCTCACCTTTATTATATCAATAGTCTGTTTCAGCTCCTGCACCTTCTTCTGCTTCTCCTGGATCTTCTGCTGGGATTTAATTTGCTCCTCCTTTAACTCATTCTGAGACCAAATAAAATACATTTCAGATAGATTTTATTGTGTTCTACAGAATTATAGTAAAAGTTCTATTAAACTAAATTCTTCAGCAGGTGTCACATGATCTCTTTGGTTTTGGGTGAAAACGGCACCTGGTTGAAATGTCACTGTTTTTCCTGTTACAGAAACATTAAGGTAGAAAGTCTAACAGCATCACTTACTATTTGATTGAGATGCAGGTTCTCAGATATGATCTTTCTCTATAGTGTGTGTCTGTGTGCATTTATAAATAGATCTGATCTCTCATATATATCTCAAATATCATCTGTTGATTTGTGCACTTTAGCTGTAAAAAGCTGTATGAAGGTTGTTGGGTGTCGGCTGTTTAAAGTACACTGACTGCTCGCCCGTGTTTAACACGTATTTACACACGATCCTCTAACAGTAAATACAAATTCACCTCAGAACCGAGTAAATCCACTGAACAGAATTTACAGTAGAAACAGAATTTGTGTAAATTCATAAATTAATGTTCAGATCTCACCTGTTTTTTACTTCTTTCTGCAGTAGTTGAAACTGTATCATGGTCTTTATGTTCATCCATCATACACAAGTAACAGATGAAGCTTTGCTCAGTACGGCAGTAGATCTCCATCAGTTTGTCGTGCTGAGAGCAGATCTTCTCTTGGAGATCTACACAGACTTCAACTAACTTGTGTTTCCTCAAAGCCTGAGACTGATAGTGAGGTTTAAGATGATCTTCACAATACGAGGCCAGACACACCAGACAGGATTTGACGGATTTGCGTTTTCTCCCAATGCAGGAATCACAGTCCACATCTCCAGGTCCAGCGTAACAGTAAGCAGGAGAAGCAGCTTGGAGTTCAGTGTTCTTCAGTTTCTCCACCACTTCAGCCAGCATGTTGTTCCTGCGTAGAACAGGCCTTGGAGTAAAAGTTTCTCTACACTCAGGGCAGCTGTAGATGCTCTACATGTCCTCCTGATTCCAGCAGCCATTAATACACACCTTACAGAAACTGTGACCACAAGGAATAGCTACAGGATCCTTCAGGAGATCCAGACACACTGAACAGATGAACTGATGCTGATTTACTGAAATACTGGCTTCTGCCATTTTCCTGCTGTTGCTGTGTGTGTGTGTGTGTGTGTGTGTGTGTGTGTGTGTGTGTGTGTGTGTGTGTGTGTGTGTGTGTAAGAGAGAGAAAGAGAGAGAAAGGGGCTACAAGTTCTGAGTCTCATTTCCTGAATGTACTTCCTGTTGTGTGTGTTATATTGTGACACACAGAGTGGGCGTGGCTTTAAACACAAGAGAGTTCAGACTTCTAAGGAACAGTGTAGTCCAGAGTTTTGTTTTTGTTCATCATTGATGAATGTGTGTGTGTGTGTGTGTGTGGTGTGTGTGTGTGTGTGTGTGTGTGTGTGTGAGTGAGGGGTGTGTCTCTGGTCAGCCACAATGCTGGTGGCTTTATGGATTCAGCATGTGGTATAAATGTCAATTATGGACGGAAGAGAGACGGCAATGATCATCTCAGCCGTCCTCACTATCCACTGTAAGGTTTGTGATCAGAGACAGTGCAGTTCCTAAACCATTGATGCATCTGCTCAAGATGCTCATGATGGTCCCTCTGTAGACGGTTGTAAAAATGTGTGTTGGAAGCTGTGTCTTCCTCCGCTTTTTTAGAAATTTAGAGATACTGCTGGGCTTTCCTTGTTTCGGAGCTGGTGGTGAGGGACCAGGAGATGTTCTCTGCCAAATGACCTCCAAGCAATTTGGTTCTCTCCACAATCCCCATGGAGGAGCCATTGATGTTCATCTGGAAGTGGTTATTTTGTGTCCTCCTAATGTCAACAAATATCTCCTGTGTTGTGTTTATATTCAGAGACAGGATCTTGGCTTTACACCAGTCCGTTAAGCTCTGCACCCACTCTGTGTATGCTGACTCATCATTCAAAACCTCACAGTGGGAACAGCCTTCCAAGTTCAGTACTCAGACATTTGTTAAATCAATCCTTAGTCAGTAGGTGTTTGTGAGGAGCAGATCTGGAAGGATCATGGATATGGAGTGTTTGGTGAACTGGATCTCCTCACTCTCACACGTTCACTCAGGTTTGTTGATGGTGGTGTGGTGGGTCGTCTCTTATCCCAGAGATCCTCATGTCTGTGTTTCCTTCTGCTTCTCCCTTTTAGTTCTGCTGCTACAGTGAGTCTTGTTCATACTTTCACCCTGATCACACTGTACAGTGTCTTTACCTTTTATACAACAATAAGGAGTCTTAATAATCCATCCATCTCTCTCTCTCTCTCTCTCTCTCTCTCTCTCTCTCTCTGTCGAGTTAAACATGTTCCTGTGTCCACAGGGAATAGTTACAGGATCCTTCAGAAGATCCAGACACACTGCACAGATAAATTGATCCTGGTCTACTGAAATAGATGGCCTCTGCCATTTTCCTGCTGTGTGAGAAAGACAGACTACGATTTCTCTGAGTTTCATATCCTCTGAGAGGAAATTCCTGGTCAAGAGTCAAAAAGCTTTAATTGTCATTTTAACCATATAAAGCTGACGCAGAACACAGTGAAATAAAACAACGTTCCTCCTGAACCCTGATGCTACATACAACAGCATAAAACAACAGTCACAGAAACAGAAAAACACAGGGTTAAAGACTAGTAAGAAAAATCCTTGCCACATAAAGTGCATGTGTGCGCATGTGTGCACAAAATAGTGTGTGTGTGTGTGTGTGTGTGTGTGTGTGTGTGTGTGTGTGTGTGTGTGTGTGTGTGTGTTATAGTCAAGTCAAGTTTATTTCTATTGCGCAGCTTTACAAAATTTTAAAGTTAAGGTGAATGGTGTGTATTTATCTCTGATGAGCACCATGGAGACTGTGGTTAAGAAAAAACTCCATTAGATGTTATGAGGAAGAAACCTTGAGAGGAACCAAACTCAAAAGCAGAACCTCATCCTCATTTGGGTGACATCAAGAGTGTGATTATAGTCTTTAAACACTACAAAACACTGGAGAGTGAGAACTAACATGAGCACTGGAGTGTGTGATTATGACTGATGATCTTTCTACAGTCTTCTACAGCCATTATGGTTATGAAACTAGGAGCTACTGAGCAACTCATAAAATATCTCAACATTTGTGATATAGTGTGTATAGGCTTTAAACAGAGTTCACTGTGGAGAATGAAGTTTCTTCCTCATGCCAACTTTATTTTTTTTACCTCAGTCACCACTGGGACAAACTTACAATTATAAGGAAAAAACGTGTACATTCTTTTAAACAATTTTATAAACTCTATCTTACGGAAGTCCTGGGAGGCCATGCATTATAATCGTTTTATTCTTTTTTTCTCATTTTCTCCTTATCACCACTTAATTTTCTCGTGAACTTAACATAAAAAAAATCGTTTCCTCGTGACCAGCACTTGAGTTTTCTGTGTATTCGGCACAAAAGCGTGTTCTAGGAGCAGCATCATGGATATTAACATGAGCGTTTGTGGCAGCGGACCAAACCAAACCATGCTCCTGCCACCATGCTGCCTCTAGAACATGCTGCCTCTAGAACATGCTGCTGCCACCATGCTGTCTCTAGAACATGCTGCCTCTAGAACATGCTGCTGCCACCATGCTGTCTCTAGAACATGCTGCCTCTAGAACATGCTGCCTCAGGAACATGCTGCTGTCACCATGCTGTCTCTAGAACATGCTGCCTCTAGAACATGCTGCTGCCACAAACTGCCTCTAGAACATGCTGCTGCCACCATGCTGCCTCTAGAACATGCTCTAATAACGAATATAATGAAAAATGAAGTAGTGATCACGAAACAAGAAAGAAAAGAAAGAAACACATCATAATTCAGAGCCTCTTAAGAGTTCCATATTATCTCTTATAACCTTCATATTTCAGTTTCAGTTTCACTGTTATTAGATCAACTCTATGTGAGGAAATTTATTATTTGGGATCATCATCAGTTACTTATATACTATAAAATCTGGAACCGGAAGTAGGTGCCGGTTCAGCTGTAGCGGCAGTTCCGGTGGAGGAGGTGGAGGGGGTCCGGCGGACCCAGAACCGGACGGAGAGAGTTCGCCTCCGCTTTTAGGTACCAAAAACCGTGTCGAGGAAAAAAAAACAACCGGTTCTGATGGACATCTGCACGTGAGACATTTAAAGCGTTTAAAACCGACACGTGACCCGGGATGTGACGTCACCGGTTAGCTTTCTAGGCTAGAAGAAATCTGGCATGCTAGCATGTTTGCTAACTTCCATGGATTAGCATCACAAGTGCCTGATTCTTTTATACTGTTTATTATTTATTTGCTGTTAAAACCTATAAAAACAATGATATATTATAAACCAGATTAAATAATACGAATTATTATTGTCTGTGGTTTGAGGGTCACAGGTTCGTGCAGCTTTTTTAGATTTTTGTAAAATAATAATAATAATAATAATAATAGTCAGATATTATATGCAACTCGTTACAAATATTTGTAAATAATTACAAATATATATTTAGTTTTTAAATAACACACGTTCATAATATTATATTCTAGAGAAATAGGTAAAGTGTCACTCTGACAAAGTGAATGGACCAATTATTAAAATGATATTATTTTATTAATATTATATACAGTGTTTTGTGGATCCTGCAAAAAAATAATAATGAGTATAAAATGTTTTGGGTTTTTTGTGTACGTGTCGGTGGAGTCTCATGAGCAGGTTTGTGTGATTATTGATGGTTATTGTCGGTGTGTGTGACGTTCAGGACGTGAGAGTGGTGGAAGATGAGTTCACAGCAGTACCAGAGAGCAGGACTGAACCCTGCACACACACACACCCCAAACACACCGGGGGTCCAAACCAAGCAGACCAGCACAGGTCGGTTACACACACACACACACACACACACACACACACACACACACACACACACACCCCAATAATGCATCAGTTATTATTAGATAATAAACATTATAATAAACAGTGCATCCTGAGAGTCTTCACTGCACTTCTCTTTTTCCACATATTATGTCACAGTTTTATTCCAAAAATGGTTTAAAATTTTTTCTTGAAAATACTACAAACAAAACCCCATAATGACAACGTGAAAGAAATTTGTTGGGAATCTTTGCAAATGTATCACAAATGTAAATACAGAAAAAAAAAAAATCACGTACATAAAATTTCACAGCCGTCGCCATGACTCACAATTGAGTTCAGGTGCCTCCTGTTTCCACTGATCATCCCTGAGATGTTTCTACAACCTGATTGGGATCCACCTGTGGTAAAGTCAGTTGATTGGACATGATTTGGAAAGACAGAAGGTCCCACAGTTAACAGTGCATGTCAGAGCACAAACCAAGCCATGAAGTCCAAGGAATTGTCCGTAGACATCCGAGACAGGATTGTATCGAGGCACAGATCTGAGGAAGGAGACAAACATTTCTGCACTATTGAAGGTCCCAATGAGCACAGTGGCCTCCATCATCTGTAAATGGAAGAAGTTTGAAACCATCAGGACTCTTCCTAGAGCTGTATGGTAGAGTGGCCAGATGGGAGCCACTTCTCAGTAAAAGGCACATGACTGCCCACCTGGAGTTTACCAAAAGGCACCTGAAGGAATCTCCGACCATGAGAAACAAAGATTGAACTCTTTGGGCTGAATGCTAACATCATATCTGAAGAAAACCAGGCACCGCTCATCACCAGGCCAATTCTATCCCTACAGTGAAGCATGGTGGTGGCAGCATCATGCTGTGAGGATATTTTTCAGCAGCAGGAACTTGGAGACTCGTCATGATCGAGGGAAAGATGAATGCAGCAATGTACATAGATGTCCTTGATGATAACCTGCTCCAGAGCGCTCTGGACCTCAGACTGGGGCGACGGTTCATCTTCCAACAGGACAACGACCCTCAGCACACAGCCAAGATAACAAACGAGTGGCTACAGAACGACTCTGTGAACGTCCTCGAGTGACCCAGCCAGAGCCCAGACTTGAACCCCACTGAACATCTCTGGAGATCGGAAAATGGCTGTGCACTGAGGCTCCCCAACCAACCTGATGGAGCTTGAGAGGTTCTGCAAAGAAGAACGGGAGAAACTGCCAAAAAAAAAAAGTGCATCAAACTCAAAAAGCCTCGACACTGTAATTAGTGCCAAAGAGCTTCAACAAAGTATCGAGCAAAGACTGTGATACTTATGTACATTGTACATTTATTTTATTTTTAATTTTAAACCCACTTCTTTCATAGTGTCATTATGGGATTTTGTTTGTAGAAATCTGAGGAAAATAAAGAATTTAATTCATTTTGTAAAAAAAGCTGTAACATAAGAAAATGTGGAGAAAGTGAAGCTCTGTGAAGACTTTCCAGATGCACTGTACACATCTGCATTATCATACCTCTAGGGGTGTAAAATATTATTTATAATTAGAATTTTACATTTAATATGTCCACAATTCTTCTTCCTTCATATCTCACTTCATTTATATTTTTCTTCATTCACGCCCCTGCTTCATTCATACTCATTCGTGTTTACTGTCTCCCTTAATTACTGCTTTATTCGAACCCCTGCTTCATTCATATTTGTTTTCTACTTCATACCTACTCATTTGTGCTCTCACTATATTCATGCTAATTCACTCTCCCGCTTCATCCCTACTCTTTCACACTTCCACCTTGTTCAGTCTCCCGCTTCAGTTGTACTCCCGGGTAGTTAGTGTGTGTGTGTGTGTGTGTGTGTGTGTGTGTGTGTGTGTGTGTGTGTGTGCGCGCATATAAATTTAAACAAAAAATGATTTATTTGTATAAAGTGTATATAAAATGTATATATTTTAAGTGTCCTATTGGTCTTCTATAGAGATTTAATAAATATGTCTGTGATTGAATTTACGCAGGTCATGAGGACGGTGGGCGTGACTCGGGACTCGTGTCCTCCCTCAGAGACGATAAGCAAGAGCCGGTGGTGGTACGACCGTATGGAGCGACGTCCTCTGCTCCTCCGTCGCTGTCCCAGCACCTCCCCATTGCCTTCACAGAGGGACCTGGCAAGGTACAGCATCTCCACTTTAGTATCCTCACCAGAAGCCAGGATCGTTCGATCATTAATTTGTTCTTATTCTCTGCTCCAGTCTGCTCTGAAGACTCCTGTTCCTAGTCGTGTAATTGCCCCAGCCCCAGCACAGGGGCATCTCACCCTGCCTCACAAAGTCCCCGCTCACATCACCGTCACCATGGAGAGCGCCATGCCGCAGGCTTCCGGGATCCCGGTGGCCACCATCAGCGGGCAGCAGGTTCAGAAAACCTCTATAACCCGTATTCAGTCACCGTACGTTATTCAATATCCTGTTTGGGATCATGGGTATTTATTTATTAATTTTTTGGCCAGGGTCACACTGGAAACCTGCATCGCATCATGGCCGCCAATTTGCAGATTATCCGTAGCGGGACTCCGGCACTGCAGTTCGGCTCCTCGGCTGCTCCACAGCACCAATTTCCTTCACATTTACCCAGAGGTCAGTAAGAGAAGCATCTCAGAGACGATTTTGTGTTCTTTATGACATTTATTCAGTATGTAAGAGTATTTATTCATGGGGGGTTTGTGTGTGTGTGTGTGTGTGTGTGTGTGTGTGTGTGTGTGTGTGTGTGTGTGTGTGTGTTGGTGATAACTGTAGGAGCTGCAGCCGCTGCTGTAATGTCCAGTTCAAAGGGAGCGACTGTGTTGAGGCCGGCGTCCGGACCGAGTAACACTGTGGGACCGCCGACGGTGCAGCACATCATTCACCAGCCCATTCAGGTTCTTATGCACTCTCCCGCTTCATTCATACTCCTGCTCATACTCATTCACACTTCTGCTTTATACATCTGTCCACTTCATTCACACTTCTGCCTCATTTGCTCTCCCTCTTCCTTCACAGTTCCGCTTCATTCACAGTTCAGCTTCATTCACACCTCTGCTTCATCCACATTCCTCCTTCATTCTAACTCCTGTTTCATACTTGCTTCCGTTTCATTCTCACTCTCGCTTCTTTCTCACGTCTACTTCATTCACACTTGGTTAATTTCCGTTTTCTTTTTGCCCTTCTCTCTTCTCCTTCTTTACTTTTATTCCTTGGTAAGTAAAAGCTTGAAGCTACAGTTATACATGTGGGGTGTTGATTACATTGTAGTGTAACTGACTGTAGTGCAGCTGCGAATCACGTGTTTGCGTGTGTGTATTTTTCTCAAACGTGTTTAATAAAAAGCAGAATTTCCGTGAGTAATGTGAGCACTTTGTGAAGGTCCGCTGCAGTGGTCAGACATGCAGTTATTAGATAATAATCATTTTCAGGGTTGTTTCAGTGACTCCGCCCTCCTGATGATCCCACACTGCACTGTGCTTGTTTGTTTAACAGTCGCGTCCGATTGTCACCACGTCCACGGCGGTCCTGCCCACAGTCGTGGCTCCGGTGGCAGCCACCAGGCCCCAGTCTCCTGTAATCAGCACGGTGACGGCTCACTCTGGAGAGTTAGTGCACGGGTAAGAGCAGCACTCCACAGCACCTTCACCCCCACACCTGCACTCGGGTTCAGCCCCGGCCTGAAATACTGCCTTTTTATTTTAAACAGACGCTCCGCCATTACCATCCACCCTCCTCCTGCGACCCTGAGTATTCAGAGAGCTCCTCACGCTCGGGACACGCCCACTCGCATCACACTTCCATCCCACCCAGCTATCGGCGCTCAGAAGCCCCTCCCACACTCCATGGCACAGGTCTGTAATCCAAAAAACGAAACGACTTCTTACATTTCTTTTTGTGATTGTTGAACTATTTTGCACTGTTTCTTGCAGAAACCGATCTTTAGCACTGTGACTCCTGTCGCCGCGGCAACCGTGGCCCCAATCCTGGCCACCAATACACTTTCATCCACCACAACTACAGGTACAAAAACACCTGAAGCTCCACCCACCTCATCCACCACTTTTTTCTTTCTTTCTTTCTTTCTTTCTTTCTTTCTTTCTTTCTTTCTTTCTTCTTTCTTTTTTCTTTCTGTTACATTTTATTTTTATTTTTAAAAGGAATTTTTTCAAATATTTGTGTTTCTCTCTCTCTCTCTCTCTCTCTCTCTCTCTCTTCTCTCTCTCTCTCTCTCTCTCTCAGGTTCCATGACCCAGTCCCAGGTGTCTACCAACAATATAGTAACAGTGACCATGGCCTCTCATTCCACTCACACCACTGCAGTGACCACCTCCACCATCCCCGTGGGTAAGAGTCCACCTCCTGAACATCTACACACACTTTCACACACCTAAACCATCCCTGTGGGGAAGAGTTCACAACCCATACACTATAATGCTGTGGTCATTTTCTTCTCCATTATAGCGAAGGTGGTGCCCCAGCCCATCACACACACCTCTCCTCGTATCCCATCTGAGTTCAGTGGAGAACGAGGGAACCTCATCCCCATCTCAGCCCATCGCGCCTCCCCAAATCCTACCGCTGTCATGGAGAACCGCAGCGACGCCAGGTACAAACCCTAACGGAGTGTCTCAGGTGCTGGCATTGGGGGGTGTGTGTGTGTGTGTGACCTCCACCATCCCCGTGGGTAAGAGTCCACCTCCTGAACATCTACACACACTTTCACACACCTAACCCATCCCTGTGGGGAAGAGTTCACAACCCATACACTATAATGCTGTGGTCATTTTCTTCTCCATTATAGCGAAGGTGGTGCCCCAGCCCATCACACACACCTCTCCTCGTATCCCATCTGAGTTCAGTGGAGAACGAGGGAACCTCATCCCCATCTCAGCCCATCGCGCCTCCCCAAATCCTACCGCTGTCATGGAGAACCGCAGCGACGCCAGGTACAAACCCTAACGGAGTGTCTCAGGTGCTGGCATTGGGGGTGTGTGTGTGTGTGTGTGTGTGTGAACTTATTCTGTGTGTGTGTTTCTTTTCACAGGCAGTCTGTTCCTATGCAGTTTCAGTACTTCCTTCCAACTTACCAATCAGCTTCTTACCCGCTGACACACACCTACACACCCATCACCAGCTCGGTGTCCACCATACGCCCGTATCCAGGTAACGCGCAAGACCACGCCCCTTATTGGAAGGTACAGGAAAAAAAAATATCGCCATGACGCACATCAAGCAAAGTTATGACATCATAAAGAGCGTTTTCGTTGGTGGACCAGCAGTAATGGATAAGCTACACTTTTACATGTCGTTCTTGGTTCACTCTGTGTGTGTGTGTGTGTGTGTGTGTGTGTAACACTGACAGCTCAGGCTCCCTCTGCTGCTCAGCCTGGTATGGGCGTGGCCTCGGCTGTCCATCTGAACTCCATGCAGCTGATGACGGTGGATCGCATCGCTCAGATCAACACGCAGAACACGCAGCCGGCGGCCGCAGCGGCGCAGGGAGGCCAGAACGCAACCAT
>JBCEWE010000336.1:1185652-1233603 GCA_039877035.1 Silurus lanzhouensis | reverse complement strand
TGTGTGTGTGTGTGTGTGTGTGTGTGTAACACTGACAGCTCAGGCTCCCTCTGCTGCTCAGCCTGGTATGGGCGTGGCCTCGGCTGTCCATCTGAACTCCATGCAGCTGATGACGGTGGATCGCATCGCTCAGATCAACACGCAGAACACGCAGCCGGCGGCCGCAGCGGCGCAGGGAGGCCAGAACGCAACCATAGCGGCTCAGGGGCTTCACCCCAACGCCTCAATCACCACGCAGAACATCCAGGCTGCTCCCATCAACCCCCAACAAAACCAAAGTGAGGTCAAGACTTCAGGTCAGGAGCTCGACCACGACCCCCGATTTATTGATTCGCGTTCAGAACCGGTCTCACTGTCCTTCCTTCTCCTCCGTCTCCTCAGTGGTGCTGACCGACGCCTCCGCTCTGGTCGCCAACTCCATCCACAGCGGCTTCAACGCCAGTCAGCCTGTCGCCACGGTAACACAGACGCACTCACAGGGGGGCGGGGCCGGGACGCCGGCACTCGCCTCGTCTCCTCGACCCAGCATCCTCCGCAAAAAACCGGCCGGTGATGGGTGCGTCTCAAATCCGACACACCACTACACACAATTATACACCACAACTACACACAACTACACAACACTACACACAACTACACACAATTACACACAGCTACACAAGCCATACTCACCACAACTACACACCACTACACACAACTACACACAATTACACACAACTACACAAGCCATACTCACCACAACTACACACAACTACACACCACAACTACACACAACTACACAAGCCCTACTCACCACAACTACACACAACTACACACAATTACACACAACTACACACACCATACACACCACAACTACTCACCACTATACAGAACTACACAAGCTATACACACCACAGCTACACACCACTACACACAATTACACACCACTATACACAGCTACACACCACTACACACGCCATACGCACCACAGCTACATGCTACACACAACTACACAAGCCATACGCACCACAACTACACACGCCATACGCACCACAGCTACATGCTACACACAACTACACATGCCATACGCATTACACACTACTACACACCAGCAAAGAACAAAACTCCCACCTGACAGTACCTTATTTCAGTTCTGAATAATAAATAAATATAAAATAAACTTTAAATAAATGTTTTAAAGTTTAATAATAAACAATATTTTATTTTTTATTGTAAAATGAAAATTTCTCGACATACATTTAGTATGTTTACAGAATAATATATTATGATATTTTGGTCATAAGGTGTTAATGTTGATAAAAGTGTAACGATTATAAGTATTATCATTTCAGCATCTCAAGATTGTGTTGTGAAGTTTTTTCGCCCCGTCACGTTATCTAAAGCTCAGTGAGGAATTGTAAAACTTAATATATTATTATATTTGTTACTGAAGCCCTGGTAAACCTGCTGCTTCTTCAAGATCCTGTGTTGTAATACACCTGCTACCGAGCTCCAACAATGATACATTAAATACCACTTTCTAGAACATGCTACATTCATCGAGATGGATATATGTGAGTTTTTGTTTGTTTGTTTTTGTGAAGAACCGCTGTGAGAAAAAACCTGATGGTGGCTCAGTTGAGTGACTCCTCCAGGATAGACGGAGGTCTGAGGAATGCTGCAGGATCGCCACGACCATCTGGGTACAGCTCCCACCCCCTGTTCTAATCCTTCATATCAAGTATTTTACTTTGTGAAAATATTAGCTGAATTAGTTTTCCCTGCAGAATATCAGTAGTAGCATTGAGCATTGCTGCCCCCTATAGGTGTCCCTGGTTCAGAACATTTGTGCTTGTTTGATGAGCAAAATCTGTGAAATACTTTGATGTGGACTGGACTGAATTACTACACAAATCTTGTGTAAATCTAGAAGGTTCTTCTGTTACAGAGTGAAATCCAAACCTGAGGTCCTCTTGGGTTTGGCTCCTCCTCTTCCTGCTGCAGTGGACATCATGTCTGGACAAAGCGGTGAGCAGAACGCAGCCCCGCCTCCTTCTCAAATCCCTTCCCAGTCCGGATCTTCTCTCCTGGCTTCGGTCACACCTCCTTCTCAGCCTGTCCCTGCTGCAATGGCTGTGACTCCGCCCATCCCTTCTTTGGCCAATGTTGTGGCGCCGCCTTCTCACCCGGCAGCCAGTAGTACCGCGGCTTGTGCGGTTAGCTCCGCCCTTCCAGAAATTAAGCAAGAGGCGACGCCCATGGACACCTCCAAGCCAGGTAGTGTGGCTACAATAATGATTCTTCTACTCTAAAACATTATCCGGATTTTAAACCTGTGCATGATATAATTTCCTTCTGCCCATATCTTACGTCATCAAGTGCCTCCAGCGCCACCTAGCGGCACTCCTGTTCTCTCGGTGTCGGCTGCAGAGCTCACACCCGGAGCTTCACCCAGGAAAAAGCCCCGGAAGCAGCAGCACGTCATCTCCACTGAGGAGAGCGAGATGGTGGAGACCAACAGCACAGACGAAGAGAAACCTCCCGCCAAGCCAGTCAGCCACCGACCCGAGAAACGCAAATCACCTCCTAAAGAGTACATCGGTCAGTCCTTAAGTTTTTTTCATGCTCCAACCATTCTGAAATGAAAATGAATGAACGCTGACTGGACCTCGGCACTCCTCACCTATCAGTACCTGACTTTACTAACCCACGCCAACTTGTGGCTGAAAGTATCTCGCACAAAATCTCCAAAAAATCTGAGATGTTCAGAAAGAATCTTATGGTCATGTGTCTGCATAGCGTATAAACACTTGTTTACTTTAATGTTACTTGGATTTCTTGATCTATTTTATGCTTCAGTATATAAAAGATTAGACGTGTAAATACCTTCTAGAGAGAGGTATCTAGAACCGAGAGCATCCAGAATGTCATATGAAGGTCGAGAAACACTTTAGTGAAATTCCTACACCTGAAGGATCTGACACTATTTCTGTGTGTGTGTGTGTGTAGACGAGGAGGGCGTGCGCTACGTCCCCGTCCGAATCCGTCCTCCCGTCACACTTCTGCGTCATTACCGTAACCCCTGGAAAGCTGCTTATCATCACTTCCAGAGATACAGTGACATCCGGGTCAAAGGTCAGAGCACACCGCTAACACACACCTGTAACTAGATGCTGGATGGATTATAAGCGTCCTAACAAATTTATTTATTTTTGGCAGAGGAGAAGAAAGGAAGCCTACAGGATGTGGCCAATCAGAAGGGTGTCATGTGTCGAGCTCAGGGATGGAAGATCCATCTGTGTGCTGCTCAGTTGGTGCAGCTGGTGAGGAATCTCCTCCATCATCACGCACTACATTACCTTTAATAAGAATTATAAATCTAGCCGTGTTGGTATAGTTATCCCTATAGTAGCTAAGGTAAGAGCGTTGTCATGGATACCTCATGGGCAAAAAAATTAACTGTTGATTCAGGAAGAAACGATACAAAGGTAATTATTATCAGGTGTAGAAATCAGAACCTTCAAAATTTCGCTGAACGAGTCCAGAATACGAATGTAAATCGTTTAATTATGCGTTGTGTTTTTCTCCCATAGAAAACTATTAAGGAAAAGTTTAATGCGCAATAAAAGTGTTTACGCTCCATTTTGTGTTTACACGACGTCTAGTCGAATCTGGAGCACGACGTCTACAGCCGTTTAACGAGTCTGCAGGAGGGCCTGGTCCCTAAGAAGAAAGCATCAGCAGACGACGATCTGCACCGCATCAGCGAGCTCATACAGGTGAGCAAGAAACCACACAGAGTTTACACAGGGTGGTGTAAAAAACAAAAAACAGTGAGAGGAATCCGAGAACAATTGGGTTCTTCTGTCAGCCAAGAACAAGAACCTGAGGCTTTCCTGAGCCTTTTCAATATTCATATGTCGAGTGTGGGTGAGTCTGTGCTCATGATAGCTCCAGATTGCTGTTCTTGTCTGACTGAAGTGGAACCTGACATGAGTTAGTAAGAGGAACTTCAAAGTCTGATAGTGTGTTCCTGGTGAGATGTTTTCCTGCTCACCATGGAGGTGAATATATGAGTTTCTCCATCCTTGAAGCTTCAAACCAATCTGTTGATTCTGCTCTTATCAACAAGGCATTTCCATCCCCATATCTAAGGACATTTCTAAGATACTTAAACCAGTCCACCTTGGACCAATGTGAACTCTAACCTGACCTCTACCTGCATGATCTATACGGAGTCTTCAGCTGCCATGTGATTGGCTGATTCAAAACATTTGCACAAACGAGCAGGTGTTCCTGTTGATGTGGACGGTGAAGGTATATTTCTGCTCGCAATTAGAATTTTTAACCAGACTAGAAGCTTCTCCTGGAAAACCAAGGTGCAACTTCAAGACCTGAAGAGAACCAACACAATGGAAATGGTTTTGTTTGTTGTTGTTGTCGTTTTTTTTTTTTAATGGCAAAAACTTCACCGAGGTTTGTGATGGTTTCTCCACAGGGTAACATGCAGCGCTGCAAGCTGGTGATGGATCAGATCACGGAGGCTCGCGAGTCCATGATGAAGGTGCTGGACCACAGAGAGCGAGTCCTCAAGCTCCTTAACAAGAACAGCAGCACCAAGAAGCTCCAGAAGCTCCAGAAACGCAAAGACAGGGCGTGACACACACACACGGTAGCCGGCAACCGTCACACCTCAGTCACGTCACGTCCGAATGAACAGATCAGAGGAAAAGAAAACCGGCAGAGGAGCGCATTAAAACCTGGAGAAGCTTCTCTCTCTCTTTTCCCTCTCTCTTTCTCTACATCTGTCCTCGAGCTGGACGTGGTTAGCATTAATGTCAGCCTTACCTCCACTACAGAACACACACACACACACACACACACACACACACACACACGAGGGGACAGTCTCAGTTCCTCCACAATATATGTACACTAGAGGGCGCTGGAGATGGTGAAAAAAAACCCCTCTATAATATAGGATTATATAATAGTTATAATAGGATTTGATAGGACAATACTTGAAGACGTTTTTCATGATATATGACGTATCATATATAATATGCTATCGATAGTTCCATATTAAACAAAGAAACGATTATTTATCTTCTAATTAAAAAAATAAAATGTATTATTCAGAGTTATCGTACAGCCTGAACGGAAACATGTCGATCTCTTCTTCCAAACCGTATGCTAAAAGCGTTTACACGTAGGCGATTGTTTCGGACCCCCGTGATGATCCAGGGGTGGACAAATCCGAAGTTCATAAAGAGGTTAATAGGAGGTGGTATTAAAAGGTTTTGAGTTTAGATCCCCACAGTTCTGGTCGCTTTCGCCAAATGTCCCTCAAGCAGACGCTTGTTCTTCGGCGATCATCATGCACGGGTTTCGACATCCTCCAGGGTCGAGCTCGTTAAAGGTCTTCTTGATTTATCGCCACCTTCCGGTGATCTTCTCCTGCTCTTGAAGCGCAGCATGCTGCTCAAAACACCTTGAAAGACTCGTCGCTGCGTCGCTGTAAACTTGCCGAATCAAGTCGAAATCTCCCTGTGGCGTATTTGCCCGGTTTCACACAGATTTTCACTTTGCTCTTTGTTCTAACTCGTGATGAAATTGCAGACGTGATCACGCACCGGTCGCACGGTCTTCCGATGAACACAGGACGATGTCTTTTGGCGCACTGACTTATGAAGGTCGGTGCTCCCTGTAACTGTGCGTGCATCCTGGTGGCGCGTTTCAAAACCTTTTTAATACCACCATGTATCATACTGTAATGAAGGATGTTTAGAAATTCCGTAAACACGAGGATAGCTGAGCGCATTAGTAGAAAGAAAACGTATTTTGGCAAAAGCGCCACTTTTCTTTTTCTTTCTTCTCTTTTTGGGGGGTGTGGCTTTGTCAATCAGTGTTAAGAGCATGATTGAGATCAGGGAGGAGGTAAGGAGGATTATTCATCAAGTGCTGAGAGGGTTGAGGAGGTCAGGACACTCAAGTTCTTCTAATCCAACTTTCACACCAACATGGAGCTCAGGTATCCTTGTGCTGGAGCAGTAATAGTGTCTCCTAGGTGTTGAGGAACCTGTAGTTCTACAGTGTGCAGCTTCAGACTTGGTTGGGTCTGGTAATGGGGGGGTGCACATACTTTTGTTTATATATTTTACAGACCCAGACTGTATAAATGTCCTTGTTTGAGAACAGTAGCAGCCTGGACAGTGTCTTCTATGATTTCTGATTTGTCCACCCTTGGACTCGAGTATCTTTAGATTAAGTTGGATGTGTAGTTTTTTTTTCCATTTGTCTTTTTGATTATATAAAAAAAAATGTATATAATAAATATATCGCCTCGTCTCAGATCACACATTATTACTGATTAACCCAAACTTTCCCATCATGCACCACAGGATGTCAGGGGCGGGGCTCGGCTAACGACGCACCTCGTACGGTAATCCGTTCCGTTTTGGGGTTTTTTGCCACTTTTTAAAAAGGTTTTGGGGTCGTGAATGTGTTTTGAGAACACGGGTCAAAAGTATTGGGACGCCTGATTTTCCCAGCCGTATGTGCTCCTTCGCCAAACTCCACAGACTCGGAGGCACATAGTTCAGAATGTGTATCTGCAGGTGGTTTTATATGGGAGCTGTAGGCGGTCTCTCGCCTTATGTACAGTATCTCACAAAAGTAAGTACACCCCTCACATTTCAGCATCCATTGTAGTATAATCTTCTCAAGGGAGATTTACTCATACTGTAGAAATGTGCAGTTTGTATCCAGTAAGGATTTACTGTCCTATAAAAATAACTCAACATACAGACATTACTGTCTAAATACCTGCCACCAAAAGTCAGTCCACCCTCACGTGAGTCCACGTGCAAAGCCACACGTCCTATTCATCACGTTTGGGTTTTTGTCTGCTCAACAGGACCAAACTAATTTGTGTATCTTGTATTCGAGCAGGTCAAATTTGGTACAATTGTCTTGTCTCATACTGACCACTCATACATTCTAGAAGGAGCCTCTCTGAAGCTGCTCACAAGAAAAGCCTGCAACCTGTTTGCTGAAGAACAACCTGTCCGAGAGCATGCAACCATGTCCTGTGGTCTGATGAGACTACGATAAACTTGTTTGGCTCAGATGTGTGGTGAAGCCCTTGTGAGGGGAACCATTGTGAGAAAATTGTCTTGCCTACAGTCAAGCATGGTGGTGGCAGCATCATGGTCTGGGGCTGCATGAGTGCTGCGGTTCATTGAGGGAAACATGGATTCCAAGATGTACCGCAGAACATGATGCCTCTTTTCAGAATCTGGGCCGAACCACAATTTTCCAACGTAATAACGACCCCAAACACACCGCCAAGATGACAACTGCTTTGTTGAGGAAGCTGAAGGTGATGGAGTGGTCAAGTATGTCTCCAGACCTGAACCCTATTAAGCACCGGTGGGCCTCAAGCAGAAGGTGGAGAAGCACCATGTGTGTAACCTCCAGCAGCTCCGTGATGTCATTATGGAGGAGTGGAAGAGGATCCCAGCAGCAACCTGTGCAGCTCTGGTGAATTCCACACCCAGGAGGATTAAAGCAGCGCTTCATAAGGATGTGCTCAAACACAATATTTACACTTTGGACACAGTTTTGACGTGTTCACTGAGGGTGGACTCACTTTGGTTGGTAGTTATTTAGACAGTAATGTGTGTATGATGAGTTATTTTTCAGAGGACAGTGAAACTACTGAAGCTGCACACTGACTACTAAAATCTATCCAAGTTTCATTTCAATTTTATTTTCCCTTCAGAAGATACTATCAAAAACATCTCGATATATAAGAAGAGTTTCCTCTAAAGCAGTGTGAGAGCATCTACAGCCAACCTGCAGTATTAAAGCGTCTTCACTGATGATGATGATGATGATGATAGTAATAATATTGCGGTACGGTTGTGTATTGAGTCAGTCTTAAGTACAGGCCTTATAGAGTGCAGTGCAGTGCAGAAGAAACCTCCAAACCTCTTACTTTACACCTCACACCTGAATTAATGTTCACTCACTGTTTAATAATCCCTCAGACTAACAGGTGCCATTCAGTGTTTCACTTCACCACTCGTAATGTTATGACTGATTGGTGTACACACACACACACACACACACACACACACACACACACACACTATAAAGCTACCTATAAATATTTCAGTTATATATTAAATGTTATAACACTCCAACACCTGGCCTATGACTTCTGTTATAATGCACACACACACACACACACACACACACACACACTATAAAGCTACCTATAAATATTTCAGTTATATATTAAATGTTATAACACTCCAACACCTGGCCTATGACTTCCGTTATAATGCACACACACACACACACACACACACACACACACACACACACACATATGGATCAGGTATTAAATATAAATGAGACCGTTTATGGAATACTGTTCTAACCTGGGCCTGTGCAGTATTTTTCCCACAGTGCAGTACAGGATGGAGTCGTCTTCCTGTGTGCCTCGTACACAATCATTACACCACATTTACAGCACTTTGGCAGACGCTCTTTTTCAGAGCGACTTAAAACTGGGTTAAAGGTTAAGGGCCTCACTCAAGGGCCCAGCAGTGGCATCTTGGAGATGCTTGGTGGTGGAACTGACAACCTCCTGACCATCACTATGCCACTTCGGACCAAAACCTCTGAATGGATGAGAAATTGTGTGTGTGTGTGTGTGTGTGTGTGTGTGTGTGTGTGTGTGTGTGTGTGTGTGTGTAGCACAGCAATCTCGGTGCACGCCCTCATGATCGCCATTGTCTTTGTGCCTTAGCCGACTTTTTATGGTGAAATATATACACAGAAGTAAAGAGTGTGTGTGGGTGAACCGGTGCATGCCTGCGTGTTCATGTTTGTGTTCATGTTTTTGTGTTCACGTGTGTGTGTGTGTGTGTGTGTGTGTGTGTGTGTGTGTGCGCAAAGCTCAAGTTGAAAAAGTGATTTTTTTCTGCATTATATAATAAACTGAAGAGCTTGTGTGCTTGTGTTTGGAGTTGTTTCTTAACTAAACCGGTGTCCCGCTGACGTCTGTTTTCCCTGAAGAATCCTTGGTACCTCCACCCTGACCAGGTGTTCACAAACTTTTGGCCCTGTAATGTGTCTACACACTTCCGTATCTTGGGGAGGAAGCGAGCGCTTGTAGATAAGAGCCGAGTCTCAGGGCGTGTCTCGGCTCGTTAGTGAACTCTTATGTAAATCATGGTTCCACAGTACCTTCTGATTTATTGTCTTCCAGAAAGTCGTCACGTATTCTGATGATCTCTCTGTATACATCACCACGGAGACGAGTGACAAGGAAGAGCGATGCGGCGTTATCTTTGGACCTTCATCACCTGCTGAGTTTGTTAGTGTTCATGAGCAATGGAATCCAAAGAACAAACACATCCATTATTTCTGGAATGAGCTTTATACACAATTCAGGGATTGTTGTAGGATCAGAGTCTGGTGTCTGATAAACCCATTCTGCCAAGCAGGTGCTGAGGATCAACTTCATATGTAGGGTGAAACCCAGTCTTTAAGTGAAACAAAAACAGCAGGAGTAGGAATGAGCACAGCAACTGCATCAGCAAAGTCCTTCCCAGGCAAAGATCTTAAAACTGCGGTTGTCAGATGTGCTTTTCAAGCGGTTTTGAAGAAGCACAAAGAAACTGGTGATGTTGAGAGTAGCCGCAGTAGTCAGCCAAGGAAACTTAATGCAGCAGGTGAAAGACACATCATGCTTACTTTCATTTGACATCAGAAAAGATCCATCAGATCCATCAGTAATGATCTGACAGAGACTAGTAGGATCCAGGTACACCTATTTGCTGTTTGGAAAAGTTTGGCCAGAAGTGTTCTTCATGGAACAACTGGGACCAAAACACCAACCCTTCAACATGGAAACGAGGCTTAGTGCCTCAACTCTGCATGAAAACGGAGGAACTCAGACACTCCTTCATCACGTAGTACCATCAGTGTAGCGTCTGATTCGCCCCAAATTTATTCTGCAGCAGGACAATGAACGCAAACATACAGCAAATGTCATTAAGAACTATCTTCAGTGTAGAGAAGAACGAGGAGCCCTGGAAGTGATCATTTTGGCCTCAACAGAGTCCTGATCTTAACATCAGTGTGTGAGTCTGGATTACATGAAGAGACAGAAGGATTCGAGGAGCCTCCATCCACAGAAGATCTTTAGAATTCCTTCAAGTGAACTGAGAAGAGTGAGAAGGTGCTCACACTGAATATTGATCTCTTCTGTTCAGTTATTTTCCATTTAGTTCATTAATAAAAAGAAATGATTAAAACTTTTATTTCTGATGGTGTTCTCACTTTTTTTTCACACCTGCAGAAACGTTTGCACGCTAATGTGTATATATTAAAATATATAGTTTATAGAACATGTTGTGAAATCCTCCTTCCTGTATTAAGTGCTCTTCTGTTTTCTAGCTTTACAGCTTTATGGTTTTATGTGTGTGTGTGTGTGTGTGTGTGTGTGTGTGTGTGTGTGTGTGTGTGTGTGTGTGTGTGTGTATTCCCGGGTCCAAAAGGCCACCTCCTGCTTGTGATATGATTTGACCTCTTAACGCCATTCAAGGTGGTGAGTTGTTCCTTCCAGAAGCTGCTCAGGTGCCTTTCTGTCGATCTCCTCTTCAGGATATAACTCTATTTATTGAAATTCCCGTGACGTCGACGAACCCAACATATAGAGCAAAGTTCTATAAAGAGAACCATTTGTGTCAACATCTGCATCTGAAGTCTTCTTCCTTGTTCCTCACTCAGAAACACCTTAAGTTCTGAAGAGGATCCTGCTTGGAGAAAGAATGATCTCAGGAGCTTAGATTTCACAGCTGGGTTACATGTTCTGTGTTTGAACGAGGTTTACTTTGTGTGACTTCTGAGGCAGGAGAGACGTCTCGATGGTGGTGCTGAGCAAGGTACAGGAGAAACGTCTCTCCTTTTAATGACAGAATAGAATAGAATATTCTCTCTTTCTTTTTTATTTATTTAAAGTGTAAATAAACTTATGATTCTTCTTTTTAAATATAACGGGAAAAAAATATTAAGAAAAATGACCTTAAATCTCTTCTTTGACACAAACAGAATTTTTTTCAAATATTTATTAATTAACGTTTGTCTGTTCATTTTATATTTATTTTAGTCATTAAAATAAAAATGACCAAATCCTTTAAAAAAAAATTTACAACAATTATTTAGGAGATTTTCGTGCCTACAAAATGGTCCATGTTGTGTATTTTCTTTTATTATTATTATTATTATTATTATTATTATTATTATTATTATTATTATTATTATTATTATTAATTTTTTATTTATTTTCCGAATCTGTACAGCTGCTTTGTGGTGACGTTCGTCATTTAAAAATATTTGTTTTTAGATATAAATATGTGTATTATTTTATATTTTTAGATTTGTTTGTGTACTTTTATATTTCTATATTTATTTCTATAAGCGTTTTAAAATTATTGATTATTTGTTACTTATTACTGATTATTATTGATTTTATTATAAATAAATGTTTTATTTTTTTAGTTTAACTGTGTTTTTCTTTTATGGTTTTATGATGAATTTCTTAAGTGTATGAAGACTAACACGGCTGTGTGTGTGTGTGTGTGTGTGTGTGTGTGTGTGTGTGTGTGTGTGTGTGTGTGTGTGTGTGTGTTTAGGGTGATCATGTCTGGGTGGACTCCGGGCTCGGGGTCCCGGTTGGGGCTCGGGTGAAGGCATTCGATGGGAAGCAGGTTCTTCTGTTAGACGATGAGGGGAAGGTGAGGACGTGTGTTTCCATGGGTTTGGTGATCTCCTTGTTCTGTTCCTGACATTTCACACTGCGCTATCAGAGGCTTATACTCAACACGCAGCAGGTCCAACCTCCTGGCCTACTGATCATCTCACCTCAACCTTCCACCGCTTATCAGTTGTTATATCAGTTCTTTACGCTCCGTGGTTTCAAGTTATAAACGTTTTGAAATGACGTTCAGGGGCAGACTTGCTGAAACTCCTCAAGATGAACAGGGTTGTTTAAAGGGGGCGGGGCTTAGACGATCTACAGATCACATGACTGATTGAGTCATACACAATTGTCCATCGTTGTTTTCAAGAAATAGAAATAACTACACAAATAATCAACATCATTGGTCTGGATGGACGTTTACATGATTCCATCCACAGTCCTGGATTTTTAAAAACACATTAATCCCAATGTTCCTTCACAAAATAGTCTCAATGATGTTGGATCTGTAACTTACAAACTTTTAGCTGCAGAAACCGAATGCTAAACCAGCTAGCTAGCTAACTCATATAAATCACAGAGAAACTAAATGTGTTTGACTGATGCATGCTAATTTGTCTGCAGTTAGCTTGCTAGCATGTTGAGTTAAACTAGCAACAAGCAGTCATTCCAAATGACCATAACACATTTTTTATCATCGGTTATCTGATATATTTTGTAATATAAGCGACTATTTTGGTTTCCAGAAGATCTAGCAGGCTTGTATTCAAAACAGAGATTTCAAAAGGTTGTCAAAAGCTTGTGTGAATCCTACGCTAGTTCAGATTGTCAGGAGATATTCTAGATATCACTTTAGCTAAAACTGATGCAGTTTTTTCAATCAGCCAATCATGTAGCAACAGCACCGTGTATTAGATCATGGAGATCCAGGGCCGAGAGCTTGAGTTAATGTTCACATCAAACATCAGAGACTTTATCTGTGGTGTTGTTGTTGGTTAATGCTACAATATGAGAGGGTTTAAGTTTACCAGAAACTGCTGATCTCCTGCACACACAACATTAAGTAACGTTTACACAGAGTGGTGCAAAAAACAAAAAACACTCAGTGAGTTTGGATCTGCAGGCTGAAACACCTTGTTGGTGAAAGAGATCAAAGGAGAATAAGCAGAATCTGAGGCTGAGCACAGACTCGCCAAAACTGGACAGCTGAAGATGAGAAACAAACCAGGTTTGTTTTTATTACAGTCAATGCTCAGGATAACTCCAGATTCATGTGTGAGGAACCTGATGAGATGTTTTACTGTTGTAGCTCATCCACCTACTGAGATGTTTTTCTCCACCTCATTGTGTCAGTTCCGACCAGTCACTTCATTCTCCTCTGAAGTCACTCAACAACCTGATGTTTCAGCCTGCAGATCCTCCACTCACTGCATGTTTTTTGTTTTTCGCACCATTCGGTGTGTAAACTCTGAAAGACTGAAATTCCCAGCAGAAGATCAGGAGCTTCGGAAAAACCCAAACCAGCAGCCAAGACATGGTCACAGAGAGCCAACGTCTTTTTCATTCTGATGGTTGATGTGAATGTGAACCTGAAGCTCTCGCTCCTGCATCTGCAGAATCATATGCTACATGATCAGCTGAAGGAAGAACTGCATGAAGAGAGGTCAAGAGTGATGTGTATCATATTCATGTGTAAAATAATCACATGGAATGAAAAGATTGTGAGTTTATGAACTCATTTCTATGTCAAGCAACATCACGTGGTCGTAACCCTCAGCCTGGGATCCACTGATCTGGAAGCTATAATCAATCAATCAATCAATCAATCAATCAATCAATCAATCAATCAATACATTAAAATAACATTAAATAAATAAATACATTAAAATAACATTAAATTAAAAGAAATTGCAAATACAAAAATAATAACGATAAATAAAATAATATTCAACTAGAAATAAATTTTTAAACCATGAATAAAATAATTAATTAATTAATATATAGTGCATATTAAAATAAATGTTACAAATAGAAATAAATACATAAATAAAGAAAGAATAATTAATATATAATATTTAAAATGATTATATATTCATTATACTTTTTCTATTTATGTATTTATTTCTATTACTAATTGATTTCTATTAATTATTGATACAATTGATTTAAAACATTAAATGTTTTAATTTATATTTTAATGTAAATATTAAAAATGTATTAAATGCTTCAAATAAATATAATATAATATAATTAAATAAATATAATATAATATAATAAAATATAATATAATTAAATAAATATAATATAATATAATAAAATATAATATAATTAAATAAATATAATATAATTAAATAAATATAATATAATATAATTAAATAAATATAATATAATTAAATAAATATAATATAATATAATTAAATAAATATAATATAATATAATATAATAAAATATTATATAATTAAATAAATATAATATAATTAAATAAATATAATATAATATAATTAAATAAATATAATATAATTAAATAAATATAATATAATATAATTAAATAAATATAATATAATATAATATAATAAAATATTATATAATTAAATAAATATAATATAATTAAATAAATATAATATAATATAATTAAATAAATATAATATAATATAATTAAATAAATATAATATAATTAAATAAATATAAATATAATATAATTAAATATAATATAATTAAATAAATATAATATAATTAAATAAATATAATATAATATAATTAAATAAATATAATATAATATAATTAAATAAATATAATATAATATAATATAATATAATATAATATAATATAATTAAATAAATATAATATAATTAAATAAATATAATATAATTAAATAAATATAATATAATATAATTAAATAAATATAATATAATATAATATAATATAATTAAATAAATATAATATAATATAATATAATTAAATAAATATAATATAATATAATATAATATAATTAAATAAATATAATATAATATAATTAAATAAATATAATATAATATAATATAATATAATTTAATATAATTAAATAAATATAATATAATATAATAAAATAAAATAAAATATAATATAATTAAATAAATATAATATAATTAAATAAATATAATATAATATAATATAATATAATTTAATATAATTAAATAAATATAATATAATATAATAAATATAATATAATATAATATAATTAAATAAATATAATATAATTAAATAAATATAATATAATTAAATAAATATAATATAATATAATTAAATAAATATAATATAATATAATATAATATAATTAAATAAATATAATATAATAAATAAATATAATATAATAAATAAATATAATATAATTAAATAAATATAATATAATATAATATAATTAAATAAATATAATATAATATAATTAAATAAATATAATATAATATAATTAAATAAATATAATATAATATAATTAAATAAATATAATATAATTAAATAAATATAATATAATAAATAAATATAATATAATTAAATAAATATAATATAATTAAATAAATATAATATAATTAAATAAATATAATATAATATAATTAAATAAATATAATATAATTAAATAAATATAATATAATATAATTAAATAAATATAATATAATTAAATAAATATAATATAATATAATTAAATAAATATAATATAATATAATATAATTAAATAAATATAATATAATTAAATAAATATAATATAATATAATAAATAAATATAATATAATATAATTAAATAAATATAATATAATTAAATAAATATAATATAATATAATAAATAAATATAATATAATATAATTAAATAAATATAATATAATTAAATAAATATAATATAATTAAATAAATATAATATAATATAATATAATTAAATAAATATAATATAATTAAATAAATATAATATAATATAATAAATAAATATAATATAATTAAATAAATATAATATAATAATATAATTAAATAAATATAATATAATATAATAAATATAATATAATTAAATAAATATAATATAATTAAATAAATATAATATAATATAATTAAATAAATATAATATAATATAATTAAATAAATATAATATAATATAATTAAATAAATATAATATAATATAATTAAATAAATATAATATAATATAATATAATATAATATAATAAATATAATATAATATAATTAAATAAATATAATATAATATAATATAATATAATATATAATATAATATAATATAATATAATATAATATAATATAATATAATTAAATAAATATAATATAATATAATATAATATAATATAATTAAATAAATATAATATAATTAAATAAATATAATATAATATAATATAATATAATATAATTAAATAAATATAATATAATATAATATAATATAATATAATATAATTAAATATAATATAATATAATATAATTAAATAAATATAATATAATTAAATAAATATAATATAATATAATTAAATAAATATAATATAATTAAATAAATATAATATAATATAATATAATTAAATAAATATAATATAATATAATATAATATAATATAATTAAATAAATATAATATAATATAATTAAATAAATATAATATAATTAAATATAATATAATTAAATAAATATAATATAATTAAATAAATATAATATAATATAATTAAATAAATATAATATAATATAATATAATATAATTTAATATAATTAAATAAATATAATATAATATAATTAAATAAATATAATATAATATAATTAAATAAATATAATATAATATAATATAATATAATTTAATATAATTAAATAAATATAATATAATAAATTAAATATAATATAATATAATTAAATAAATATAATATAATATAATATAATATAATATAATTAAATAAATATAATATAATATAATTAAATAAATATAATATAATAAATAAATATAATATAATATAATTAAATAAATATAATATAATATAATATAATATAATATAATTAAATAAATATAATATAATTAAATAAATATAATATAATATAATATAATTAAATAAATATAATATAATATAATATAATATAATATAATATAATATAATATAATATAATTAAATATAATATAATATAATATAATATAATTAAATAAATATAATATAATTAAATAAATATAATATAATATAATATAATTAAATATAATATAATTAAATAAATATAATATAATTAAATAAATATAATATAATATAATATAATATAATATGTTTCAACCCCAAACTCTTTTTCAGTCTCCTTTAAGCGGTTAGATATTAAAAATAGATCTCTGTTAATGTACGAACGTCACCATGGTTACCATGGACTCTTGTGCTTTCCCTTTGAAAACTCCACTTCCTGTACCTGAGGTAAAAGAGAATCAGATCTCCAGCCGTGTTAGGAGACCGAGACGCCGCACTTCATGTACGTGTTTTGTGTCTTTATTGTGCGTGTTATCATGAAGCTCCAGTGGAGAGTTTATGAGTTGTGTATCTTATAAAGGAAGTTTATTATTAGTGTTTCACTTCCTTGTGTGTTCTGCATCGAGTCTTTATTATATGGAGCTTTATATGAATGCTTGTTGGTTCAGGAGATGTATATCTGATATTTCACCTGTAGCTGGTGTGTGTTTTTTATATATTACACACTGTTTGTGGACACTTAGAAAAGGATGATGTGCTTCTTGAACATCCAGTTCCAGGTTTTGTCCCCATTCGCTGTTTTGGGAAGATGTTCTTCTAGATTTTGTGGAAATTTTTATAAGATTCATTCAACTACAAGGTTGTGAGTAAAGTCAGGTACTGATGTAGGTGAGGATCTATAGCAGGAGATCTTCCATTCCAATTAATGAAAAGCAGATCTTCATGAAGCTGGAATAGGTTTTGGATGTCCTGGTTCAAATGAAGGGAAAATTTCAATCTACCACATGCAAAAACATCAGATACAATTGTGTGTCTCCAAGCTTCTGCTCACAGTTTGGGCAAGAACCACGTACAGCTGGAGAGCATTATAATGGTGTAGGGTCTCACACTTGCCGTGGATGATCACCTCATACCATGACCGCTTCCCAGCATTGAGGAGTTCAAGCTGTTTTGATGTTTGCAGAAGGAAACTGACTGAAAGGATCAGATTTTCATTACACATTTTATATTCACCTCATTACTGCAGTTCTGCTGCGCCGAATCACACCCAGAGATAAAGTAGTGCCAGAAGATTGATTCCTGATAAACAGTTATCATGAAGTTGTTGGAGTGACTCCTGGTGTTTTTTGTTTTCTCTGGTTTGACAAATTCATGATCAAAAACACAATCACTGTTTCACCACATGCAGAAAACCTCCATGGAACTAAAACTGGAACTGGATGTTATTATGGTTTCAGGTGTTCAAAAGCAGCACATTTATTAAGTTTCTCCTGACAAACTACCTGCATGTTTAACGCTCTAACCTAACACAAACTCCTTCCAGCCAATCACAATCCAGCATTCACACTGGTGTTATAACTGCTTTGTGTAATAACAGGCTGTTTTTGCTGTGTTCAGGAGCGGTGTGTGTCAGAGAGAGAGCAGGCGTCTCTCAGAATCATGCACCCCACGTCGGTGGAGGGAGTGGATGATATGATAAAGCTGGGAGATCTGACCGAGGCTGGTGTGCTCAGGAACCTTCTGATCCGACACAAACAGGACATCATCTATGTAAGCTCTTTCATTCATCAACTCATCATGGGGACATGCTGGAAAATAACCCACACAGTGAATGAAGTTTTCACTTATGTTATAGCAGCTATAAACACTCGCTTCTTCACCAGCCTGCAGTACACAGCATTCACTCTGACTGTCACTGGAGACTCTTTCCATAGATCTCAAATAAGTGTTAAAGATTACACAGTAAAGACCTGCACGGGACGGATCTCACTCCCACAAACATTCCTTAATCTCACCTCCCTCACCACATGTGCTGTCCCTCTAATAAACTCATTTCTAATCCTGTCCATCGTCGTCACTCCCAACGAACATCTCAACATCTTCAGCTCTGCTACCTCCAGCTCCACCTCCTGTCTTTTACTCAATGCCACTGTCTCTAATCCATACAACATCTCAGGTCTCACCACAGTCCTATAAACTTTCCCTTTCACTCTCACAGATACTCTTCCATCACAAATCACTCCTGCTATCACTCTTCTCCACCCACTCCACCCTGCCTGCACTCTTTTCTTCACTTCTCTAACACACTCTCCATTACTTTGCACTGTTGACCCCAGGTACCTGAACTCCTCCACCTTCTCCACCTCTTCTTCCTGCAACCGCACCCCTCCACTGCCCTCCCTCTCATTCACACACATGTAGTCTGTCTTACTCCTACTGACTCTCATTCCCCTTCTCGGCATGAAACCATATTGCTGCTCACAGTTGGTCACCTCTTCTCTCAGCCTGGCTTCCACTACTCTTTCCCATAACTTCATGGTGTGACTGATCAACTTAATTCCCCTGTAGTTACTGCAGATCTGCACATCTCCCTTATTTTTACAGATCGGTACCAGCACACTCCTTCTCCATTCCTCAGGCATCTTCTCACCTTCCAAAATCTTGTTGAGCAATCTGGTTAAAAACTTCACTGCATCTCTTTTAAAATGGACATGAACAAGTTCAGAATATAGAACATTAAATGAAACAATATAAAACCAGGCCAAGGTTTTGTTGTGTTGTCTGTTCCTTTCTTTAATAATGAAGTGATATCTGTAGCTCTTAGTGATTCATCTCTGTCTTGCACTTCAGACATTTTGTGTGATGAACCACGTGAGAGTTCGCTTCCGAACTTGTGCAACATCAGTGATGTTCTACCTGAACCAATCCACCTTTTAATCCCACCATTATGACACCACATCTACAGAAAGCATCAGTGTTATAGAGAAGTGCAGTAGATCAGAGCTGCATCACTCACAGGAGCTCATACAGTCACAATGAACATCATCACTAAAGCAACAAACACAATGATCACAATTCAACACGTCTCCTTTCACTGGAGCCACAACTGCACCTCCACACACATCATCTCCAACAGGAGCATCGATATTCACCTCATCACACACACACACACACACACACACACACACACACACACACACACACACACACACACACACACACACACGCACGCACACCTCCACATACATCATCTTCAGCAGAAACACACACACATACACACACACACACACACACACACACACACACACGCACACACACACACACACACGCACGCACACCTCCACATACATCATCTTCAGCAGAAACACACACACATACACACACACACACACACACACACACACACACACACACACACACACACACACACACGCACGCACACCTCCACATACATCATCTTCAGCAGAAACACACACACATACACACACACACACACACACACACACACACACACACACACACACACACACACACACACACGCACGCACACCTCCACATACATCATCTTCAGCAGAAACACACACACATACACACACACACACACACACACACACACACACACACACACACACACACACACACACACACACGCACACACACACCTCCACATACATCATCTCCAGCAGAAGCATCAATATTCACCTCATCTCACACACACACACACACACACACACACACACACACACACACACACACACACACACACACACACACACACACACACACACACCTCCACATACATCATCTTCAGCAGAAACACACACACATACACACACACACACACACACACACACACACACACACACACACACACGCACACACACGCATGCACACCTCCACATACATTATCTCCAGCAGAAGCATCAATATTTACCTCATCTCACACACACACACACACACACACACACACACACACACACACACACACACACACACACACACACACACACACACACACACACACACACCTCCACATACATCATCTTCAGCAGAAGCATCAATATTCACCTCATCTCACACACACACACACACACACACACACACACCACACACACACACACACACACACACACACACACACACACACACCTCCACATACATCATCTCCAGCAGAAGCATCAATATTCACCTCATCTCACACACACACACACACACACACACACACACACACACACACACACACACACACACACACACACACACACACACACACACACCTCCACATACATCATCTTCAGCAGAAACACACACACACACACACACACACACACACACACACACCTCCACATACATCATCTCCAGCAGAAGCATCGATATTTACCTCCTCACATCACCCCGGGGTTTCAGTGCATTTTCTCCGTACATTTCGGTTTTCCTGGGGATTTTTTAAATTAAGGCAAATTGTGTGTTTTTGTACAAAAGTAAAACAGTTCACGTGAATGCGACTGTTTTGAACCATGTGCAGCTTTTCTAGAAAGGTCCGTCTTTTTGTAAATGTAACCAAATAGATTTCTTCTCCTCCGTCAGTCGTTTGTAATGAAAAAAAAACAGCTTATCCACAGTATTTGAGCTTGTGCAGTTTGCTACAGATGCAGTTTGTAAGCTCTGACTAGCGCCCTCTCTGACCGTCAAAAGGATGTGACCAATCAAATGACGTGAAAATGCAGACGTTATTGTACGCCTGCTAGACGGCCCTCGGTGTCACTTGCAATCTGATTGGTGAAAGGAACAGTTTCATGCAACATAGATTGTAAGCTACAGAGCGCCTGCGTGACACCCCGGTGACATGTGATGTGACTGCTGAAATCTGATTGGATAGAAACTCCAACGTACTTCAATAGACACTTCTAGAAACAGCGTACCTGAGAGAAACGCTATGAAATAAAGAGAAGAGACTATTGGGAATAATTGAATACATATTCATGGATAAATATACATTATATTACCAAAAGTATTGGGACACCTGGTCATAAGTACTGCAAGGCTTACACTTCAAGGCTCTTCTCTGTTCTGGCACCGAGGTGGTGGAATGAACTTCCCCTAGATGTCCGTACAGCAGAGTCCCTGACTATCTTCAAATGACGACTGAAGACCTTCATCTTCCTGAAACACTTAAATTAGCAATTTCCAAGTTTGCTTTGTAGAATTCAAGAGTTATATTTATATTAAGTTTGTAATCTTGTGTACAGTGTAGATTTATTCATTACTAGAGACTCAAAGCACTTTTGTACGTCGCTCTGGATACGGGCGTCTGCTAAATGCCGCAAATGTAAGTAAGTACGGTATGTGATTTTTGAGCATTGCATTCCACATTTAGTCCCAATTTGCTGTTTTAATTCCCTCCACCCTTCTAGTAAGATGTTCCACTAGATTTTGGAGTGAGCATATTGCTATTTGTGTACTGATGTAGGTGAGGAGGCCTGGGGTTCAGTCAGCATTCCAATTCATCCCAAAAGTGTTCATTAGGGTTGAGATCAGAGCTCTATAGCAGGTCAAACAAGATCTTCCTCTCCAAAGCATGTAAAGCAGATTTTTCAGCAGCTCACTTTGTGCACAGGGGTGTTGCCATGCTGGAACAGCTTTTGGGTTTCCAAGTTCAAGTGAATACAAAATGTTATTATACTGCATCTAAAGACGTCATGTAAAACTGAGTGCCTTCAGATTTGAACCACATATAGCAGGAAAGGTCAGGTGTCCCAATACTTTTTGCAATAAAGTGTAGATAAAAATTGTAAGTCAGTGATTCTGAAAGAGTCACTGTGTGATAGTGCTGCAGAACTTTGACCCTCATCAGCTCATCTCTGTGATAATAAACATTAAACACTAATAGAAGTGCTCAGAAAATACCTGTGCAGTGAAAAACCAGGGGGACTTTACCCTCTATACATTTCATTTCATATTCAGGTATCGTTCTTTATTGTTTTCAGACCTCACAGAGCGTTTACACTCATCACACTCTGGAAATCAAGTGACACCACCACCACCATTTACACGATATTGCCAAAAGTTTTGGAACACCTGACTTTTTCCCGCCATATGCGGTTCTTCTTAAAAAAATTTCCCAAAAGTTGGAGGCTCACAATTGTATCAGACGTGTCAGGCGGAAGAACGTGCCGGAAACCGAAGTGCAAATAACGAAGGTTTTAATGAACAACAAAGAGCAAATGGCAGAAAACAGCAAACCAAACATAAACTCCAGGTTGGACTAAACCTGGTGAATGCTATGACGAGAGAGTCCGTAGAACTCGTAGTCCCGCAAACAATAGCAAACCAAACCAGAACCGTAGTGTCTGTAGCTTGGGTGGTCCAACAAGGTTCTTCAGTCGAAACTGTAGGTTGGACGGAGGTTATATAGGGTGGTGTTTGATGAGTGCCAGGTGCAGGTTAATAGGTAGGAGAGCTACTTGGAGTGATAGGTGGGTTTGGTGAAGGTGTGGCTGGTGGATCCCTGACAAGACGTCATTGGATGCGCTGTAATAACATTTTGCATTCACTTGAACTAGAAGACCCAAACCTGTTTCAGCATCACAATGCTCCTGTGCACAAAGCAGGCTCCATAAAGATCTGCTTTCCACAGGTTGTAAGATGTACAAGATCTCCTGCTAAGATCCTAGCGAACATCGCTGGGATGAATGCGAATGCTGACATATCAATCTTATAAGCAGGTGTCCACAAACTGTTTAGCCGTACAGTGTATCTTCAGTTATAGTCCCAAACATTTAACCCTGATCCTAATCTCAGTCCTGGGATCCAGTCTGGCTGTAATCAGTCTAGAAGTAAACAGTAATTCTCGAGAAATGCTGAGATTCCAGTTTAATAGATGTTTAATGTGATACTATTCATGTTCTATTGAAAGGCTCAGATTCCTCTTTGGATTGTGTTCTGATATTATTCTGATTTATTCTGATTGTATTTTTAAAAACCAGTGTGTCAGGTCCAGTAAGATCTTCAAAATGCAGAGGACAGTTTTTAGTTTTTATTTTATTTGTTATTATACAAGACTTTTCATTCTTCTTCCTAACCAGACGTACATTGGTTCGGTGTTGGTGGCCTTGAACCCCTATCAGCTGTTGCCCATCTACACGGCGGATCAGGTGCATCTGTACCACGGGCGTCGCCTGGGCGAACTGCCCCCCCACATCTTCGCCATCGCAGACTGCTGCTACTACAACATGCTGAGAAACCAGTGTAACCAGTGCTGCATCATCAGGTGAGCAGGAGAACGCTTGTCATCTACAGTGAGGGAAGGAGTGGAAAGGGTGAAAGGTTAAACCATCGTTATTGCATTCTAGCACTGTCGGCATATATTTTAGTGCCCTTCGTGAGATCTCTCCACCCCTTAGGCTACACCTCTTTAAGTTATGGAGTTATGGTGGAGCTTATGCTAATGTGCTCCCATCCAAAATTGGGGTCACACTTCCACAACGTGTAATATAGTGACCATTACTTGTAGCATCAGAATCAGGTGTGTGCTGAACCAATTCTACCATGCAGGTGCTAAAGATCATCAATTCCACATGTAGGTTGAAGCCCAGTCATTAAGAGAAACGGAAACATCTGTGTAGGAGCTTGAGACTGGCTGAGAAGCAGCCAAACTTTGCTACTAAGCTGAGGGTTATGAAAGACAGTTTTGTGTCCCAGGCAAGACTGAGCACAGCAACATGACTTAATGTAGTTTTACTGCATCATCAAGGTCTCAGGCAAAGATATCAAAGCAGACTGGGGTTTCAAGATGTGCTCTTCAAACTACAAAGAAACGGGTGATTTTGAGGAGAGTAGATGCAGTGGTCGGCCACATCATGCTTACTTTCCTTCGATATCAGAAGATGTCCAACAGTGACATCAGCAAAGAACTGGAGGAAACCAGTGGGACCCAGGTAGACCCATCTACTGCCTGGAGATGTCTGGCCAGAAGTGAAGAATTGGGGCCAAATCACCAAACCTCCAAACATGGAAACAAGTCTCGATTTTTCAACTCTGCAGAAACACAGAGAAACTGGTGCAAAAAAATGGCAGCAGATGCTCTGGACTGATGAGTCATAATCTGAGATATTTGTCTGTAGCAGGATGCTGGATGTTTGGCTAGACAGCGGTACAATAATGAGTGTCTGCAGGCATCAGTGCAGCATGGTGGAGATTTCCTGCAGGTTCGGAGCTGCAGTTCTGCGAATTGAGTTGGAGATCCTGTGGTCAGGATTAGTGATGTCCTCATTGCTGAGACATACAGGCACAAACTTCTCTATCATGCAGTACCATCAGGGAGGCATCTGATAGGCCCCAAAGAAGACCTGATCTCGACATGTACACCCTAGTCATTTTTAATAGTGGATTGTAATTGGCTGGAAGGAGTTCAGCTGTGAATAGTGGATTGTGATTGGCTGGAAGGAGCTGAGCTGTGAATAGTGGATTGTGATTGGCTGGAAGTTCAGGTGTGAGTTCACGGAGTTGAACATGCAGGTAGTTTGCTTTTGTCAGTTGAATCTAAATTAATGTGCTGCTTATAAACACCTGAAACCATAGTAACTTCCAGTTCTAGTTCCATCCAGCTATTAAAGACATTTGCTAACGACCTCACTGAGCTCCATGCAGGATTTTTGTGTTTGGTGGAACTTATATTGTGAATACAGAGATTTGATGAAATGGAGAAATGGGAAACTAAACTAAAAACACCACTAGATGTTCACTCCAACAGATTCATTATCAATCAATAATTATTTATTATAACTCATGTAAATAATTGTAATCTTCTGGCACCATTATACTGTACTGCTCTCCACTTCACCTCAGGTTGTTTCACAAGTTCTTCGACTCCACATCGTGCACCAACATCCTGGAACACCTCAAATCCAAATCTGGACTTGTTGATAATGGGGAAAATGAACACTAAACTTTTCCTGTACTGTGTTTGTGCTGTAGTGGTGAGTCTGGAGCAGGAAAGACGGAGAGTACGAAGCTGATCTTGCAGTTCCTGGCAGCAGTGAGCGGGCAGCACTCATGGATTGAGCAGCAGATTCTGCAGGCCAACCCTGTCCTGGAAGGTAAATTATCCTTCTCTAGTATTTCCTGTTTTACAGTGCTAAAGTTCAGCTCTAATCAGTTGTGGGTAAAATAATAAAAAAAGCATTAGAGCTTAAGGAACATCCTGGTGCATTTGGTGCAGCTTTATTCAGACTCTATGAAGAAGTGTTCTTAGATTCTGTCGAGGACTCCACAGCAAAATATTTCCTTTTCAGGAAGTCTATGATTTAGATGGGGAGGATCCTTGAGAGGATACTCATAACTCATAATGTGACCCGTCCTCATCTACTGCAGATGCCAGATAGTGAGACAGTTTAAGGTAGAAACCTTGAGAGGACCCCAAATCTCAAACAGGAAAACATCAGGGGAGTGTCATCATTTTTGAGGTTTTTACTGATGGACACTTGAGTGCAGAACTGTTATGGGTAATTGTACGCCTAAGCCTTCATCAAGTGGAACCATCCTCAGTAGCCTCATGGTCCATGTGGGGTCATCTTCAGCATCAAACAGATGATTAGAGATGTTTATTGTAAAGTAAATGTGAGCAGGGACTCCAGCAAGACTGACTATGGGGGAACCAGAAGGTTCCACAGACATGAGAGGGCTCCTGGATATAAAGCTTAACCCAGTCCACCCTCAATACACCTGAGTAAAGGTGTGAGAGTGGGGGGACGACAGCGTCTCATATCCCAGTGCACCAAAACACTTCACGCCACGATCCCTCTCGATCTCCTTTACCTTAAACAAGTCTTACCTCAAGTCCTGAGGTAATTGATTGACCTTCTCGTCTCCTCGTCTACAGCATTTGGAAACGCCAAAACAATCCGCAACGACAACTCGAGTCGTTTCGGGAAGTACATCGAGATCTTCTTCAATAAAGACGGGGCGATCGAAGGAGCTCACATGGAGCAGTACCTGCTGGAGAAATCTCGCGTCTGCCATCAGGTGAGTAAACAAATTCAAACCCCAAAAATTAACCTTTTATCCTAAGTTCATATCTGCTTGACTCGAGGGGTTCCTCTGTGTGTTGGTTTTTGAAGGCCCCAATGGAGAGGAACTACCACATATTCTACTGCCTTCTCTCAGGGATGCCCAAAGATCAAAAAGATGTCCTCTTACTCGGCAACGCCACGCAGTTCAGCTATCTCACAGAGGTCTGAACATCTAACCACCTACTGCACATCATTTTATCCACATCATCTGATTGCCTCCATTAGCATGGAAGCAATCAGCCAAGACCTGCTGGGTGCCCGTGGGTGTGGGTGTGGGTGTGGGACATTAATGTAGCTAAAAATTGGAACTGTATCAGTTTAGCATGCAAGACTCTGATTGGCTAGCATTAAGTCAATGTGTTATTAAGCTAACTAACTAATTAACACACACACACACACACACACACACACACACACACACAGGATAAAGCTAACATTCAGCTGAAAGAATCAGTGTAAATGAGATCCTTCAGCTGTTTTGTGATTAGATTTAAGTTATGAACAGATCGATAGGCAGATTGTAGGTGACGGAGCGATCATTAATAGAATGTAATTTTTTTGCGATTTTCAGGGAAGCTGCTTCACGTGTGACGGACGAGACGATGCTGAAGACTTCATCCGCATCCGTTCGGCTCTTAGAGTCCTCACCTTCTCCGACAGGGAATGCTGGGAAATATTTAAATTACTAGCGGCCATTCTTCACCTGGGCAACGTGGGGTTTGAAGGCGAGTCACGTCACTGATTTGAGGCGTGTCTGCGTTCCTTTCTTTTAGTTGTGTTTCATGGTGTGATTTTCATTTTTTTAAGGTGGTTTGATGAATAATATGGACTCGTGTGAAGTTTTAACCTCTGACCATTTTACTGCAACTGCTAAACTGTTAGAGGTAACATGAGTTTTATCCTGACCTTCACTTCACCTTCACCTCACTTTCACATGACCATCACCTTCACTTCACCTTCACTTTGATGTACCTCCTTTCATGACATCACCATGTGTAATGTGAAACGGTTTTATTTTGTCAGCTGACATTTGTAATTAAATATTAAAATAAACACAGTGGGAATATAAATCATGATTTAATTACATTTAATTGACTTAAAATATTTTTTTTTATGTTTTTTTTGTGTTTACTTATATTAAATAATTAGATTTTATTATTTATTTATTTATTTATTGTTTGTTTGTTTGTTTGTTTGTTTGTTTGGTGAGAGTTTATATCAAAAGTTTTGAAACTCTTTAACCCCAATACAACATACAATATTCATCTTCTCCTCTCCAGGTTGATGAAACACATCTGGATGTGAGTTTGACGACTCGCACGTTTCTGACTAAGCAGGAGCAGGTGGTGAGACGTCTGAGCCCAGACCAGGCTGAGGACTGCAGAGACGCTGTGGCCAAGGTGACCACATTAACTTCCACTTTCTCCTTCTTTCTTTCTTTCTTTCTTTCTTTCTTTCTTTCTTTCTTTCTTTCTTTCTTTCTTTCTTTCTTTCTTTCTTTCTTTCTTTCTTTCTTTCTTGAAAAAGTGACTGAAAGTGTTGCAAGTTTGAAATGGATGATGATAGAGGGATGATGTGGATGATTTGTGTGATGATGATGATGATGATGATGATGATGATGATGATTGATGATGATGATGATGGAGGGATGCTGTAAATAATGATGGAGGGATGATGTGGATGATGATGGAGGGATGCTGTAGATGATAATGATGCTGATGATGATGCAGATGATGATGATAATAATGGAGGGATGATGTGGATGATGATGATGATGGAGGGTTGATGTGGATGATGATGATGGAGGGATGATGATGATAGAGGGTTGATGTGGATGATGATGATGGAGGGATGATGATGATAGAGGGTTGATGTGGATGATGATGATGGAGGGATGATGATGATGGAGGGTTGATGTGGATGATGATGATGGAGGGTTGATGTGGATGATGATGATGGAGGGATGATGATGATGGAGGGTTGATGTGGATGATGATGATGGAAGGATGATGATGATGATGATGATTATGATGGAGAGATGCTGCTGCTGCTCCTGCTGATGATGATGATGATGATGATGATGGAGGAATGAGGTGAATGATGATGATAAAGGGATGATGTGGATGATGATGATGATGATGATGATGATAATGATAATGATGATGATGGAGGGATGAGGTGAATGATGATGATGGAGGGAGGCTGTACTCTGCTGGTTTAGGCGATCTACACCAGACTGTTCATATGGATTTTTGGGAAAATGAACAGCGCCATCCGTAAGCAGCAGACGAGCAGCTCCTACACTCCCACCTCCATCGGCCTGCTGGATATCTTCGGCTTCGAGAACTTCGACGTCAACAGGTACGGACAAAACTCCACACCTCCACCTGATCAAACAAATAAATAAATAAACGAGTAATTGCGTGTGTGTGTATGTGTGTGTGTGTGTGTGTGTATGTGTGTGTGTTCAGTTTCGAGCAACTGTGCATTAATTATGCTAACGAGCAGCTGCAGCAGTTCTTTGTGGAGCACATCTTCAAGATGGAGCAGGAGGAGTACCTGAAAGAAGGCGTCACGTGGAAGAACATCGCCTTCACTGATAACCAGCAGACGCTCGACCTGCTGGCTGTGAAGCCGCTCAACCTACTGTCTCTGATCGATGAAGAGACGCACTTCCCCAAGGTGCAGAGTCCGAGTCCAGGGTTTCAGCAGAACAGCTTACGAAGAAAAGAAACCGATCAGAGAGCTGAACATTGTCCTTCTTCTTATTTTTAGGGAACAGACAAGTCCATGTTGAATAAAATGAATGATAAACACCACAGCAGCAAAATCTACATCCCACCCAAGACCAACCACATTCTGCAGTTCGGCGTCCGACACTTCGCCGGTGTTGTTCGTTACGACTGTAAAGGTAAAGAGAAGCTTCAGAGAAATGTGTGCCTCTTCATCATTATCAAAAACAATGATAACAGACGAGAGAAAATATTTAATAATGAAAATAAATTCATTTCTGCTCCTCCCTGTGGATGACTGCATCTCTGGGCTGCAAAACGTCCTTCATTCTTTTACTGACATTTGTGAATTTGTCTAGCTACAGTCTAACCACAGCCTAGCTACAGTCTAACCACAGCCTAGCTACAGTCTAACCACAGTCTAGCTACAGTCTAACCACAGCCTAGCTACAGTCTAACCACAGTCTAGCTACAGTCTAACCACAGCCTAGCTACAGTCTAACCACAGCCTAGCTACAGTCTAACCACAGTCTAGCTACAGTCTAACCACAGCCTAGCTACAGTCTAACCACAGTCTAGCTACACTCTAACCACAGTCTAGCTACACTCTAACCACAGTCTAGCTACCGTCTAACCACAGTCTAGCTACACTCTAACCACAGTCTAGCTACACTCTAACCACAGTCTAGCTACCGTCTAACCACAGTCTAGCTACAGTCTAACCACAGCCTAGCTACAGTCTAACCACAGTCTAGCTACCGTCTAACCACAGTCTAGCTACACTCTAACCACAGTCTAGCTACCGTCTAACCACAGTCTAGCTACACTCTAACCACAGTCTAGCTACACTCTAACCACAGTCTAGCTACCGTCTAACCACAGTCTAGCTACACTCTAACCACAGTCTAGCTACACTCTAACCACAGTCTAGCTACCGTCTAACCACAGTCTAGCTACAGTCTAACCACAGCCTAGCTACAGTCTAACCACAGTCTAGCTACAGTCTAACCACAGTCTAGCTACACTCTAACCACAGTCTAGCTACCGTCTAACCACAGTCTAGCTACAGTCTAACCACAGCCTAGCTACAGTCTAACCACAGTCTAGCTACAGTCTAACCACAGTCTAGCTACAGTCTAACCACAGTCTAGCTACCGTCTAACCACAGTCTAGCTACAGTCTAACCACAGTCTAGCTACAGTCTAACCAAAGTCAGCCCACAGTCTAGTTGCAGTCTAGCCACAGTCAAACCACATTCTAGCCAGAGTCTAATCAAAGTCTGGGTCCCATCTAGCCACAGTCTAACCACAGTCTAGCCACAGTCTAGCCACAGTCTGGCCACGGTTTAGCTGCAGTCTTATCTTTTTCTCTGTACTTTTTCTGTTACTCCTGACATCCTCAAATCCGTCTCTCTCTGTTTCCTGTACATGCACAGGGTTCCTGGAGAAGAACCGAGATGTGTTGAATTTGGATATCATCACATTGATCCAGAAATCCTCCAGCAAGCTGCTCAGGCAGATCTTCGAGACGGAGCTGAGTTCCTGCCGAACCAAACCCCTTAACAACAAGCACAACAACCACCACCACAGGATCATAATCACACACAAGAAACCCACACAGGTACATACTGTTACATCACCATTTCTGATCCCCGTCACTTCTGCCTGAAGCTAAAGTTCTTCTTTCTATGTCAGGTGTTACAGCAGGGGAACGAGCAGAGGAAACACATCTCCACTCTGAGCGTCCAGTTCAGACATTCTCTAGACGCTCTGATGAAGGCCCTGTCTCTGTGCCAGCCGTTTTTCATCCGCTGCTTTAAACCCAATGGCAGCAAGACCTCCATGGTAGATACTCAGCAGAAATATTCACACCCCTCAGTGCTGTGAAACCTGAAATCCAAATTCATGTCCTGAAATTTATTGTACATCAACATGCCAAAAAAAAAAAAAAAAAAAAAAGAGCAAAGAGAATTAAGAAATTAAAATTAATTTTCATTATGTAAGCTGATTAAAATCATATTTAGATAAATTGAAATTGATTTAAATTACAAAAATAAAAACAATAATAATAATAATATTAATATTAATAATTAATAATAATAATGTATTTTATTATATTTAATAGTCTTTTTAATTCTTTTTAATTTTCATTTTAAAAGTGCATTTTTTTATTATAAATATAAATAAAATTTATTTTAAAAAGGAAAAGTAAAGAAATATCAATAAATGTTTTCTTTAATTATTATTATTATTATAATTATTATTATTTTAGGTTGTAACACATTTCTTTGACAAGAATTATATCGTTTATTTAAAAAAAATTGAAACGAAATGCTAAAAATGCTAAAATCTATGATATAAGCGAAACCTTTTGGAACAAACGCTTAAAAAAATATATGTAAAATGATTATTATAAAAATTACTTCCTACACACTGGTGTTACATCACGGATATAATGAGACATGTGATAAAGTAATAAACAGAATAATGAAATATAAAATAATGAAATGAGCAAACAGACAGAATAATAAACCCAGAAAGCTCCAGATGTTTGAGTTATGTATTCCTCTTCTTCCCTCAAGCGCTCGATTTACACAGTAAACACTGAGCTGTTAGCTTTATTAACTCACAATCTCCATCTGGAGGCGCGTGATGAGCCGAGCGAAGTCCATCAGCGTGCGGTGACTTACACCGGCTCATTCTAATCATTATACTGAGGCCAGGATGTAGGGGTTTTATCTCTGGGTGTAATATTGTAATAACATAGACTTTAGTGTTTCTTATTTTCTGAGCGTAGAATCAGATGATCCAGGTGAAGGTGTGAGGTGTTTTAGGATGTTGGTGCACAATGTGGATGTGAAGAACAGCTTGAGGTGAAGCGGAGAGCATTAGAATGGTGTAAGGTCTCACACTTAGCGGATGATCACCTCATACCTGAAATTAAAATGTCTACAAAAGCTGTGGATGGAGCCGGAACTGGATGTCGCTATGGTTACAGGTGTTTATATTCATTTAAATTCCACTGAGAAATACAAGCTACCTGCGTGTTCAATGCTCTGAACTCCCACCTAAACTTCCAGCCAATCACAATCCAGCATTTACACTGATCAGGGTGTGCACTTAAATATAAACATAACACCTGTGGCACTTGTGAAAAAAAACTCCAGGGGGGGTGAATATTTTTACACACTTATACACACTTCTAGGTATAAGTCTGTAAATGTGTTTGTTCCAGGTGTTCGATCGGGATTTGTGCATGCGGCAGCTGCATTATTCCGGTATCCTGGAAACCATTAAAGTGCGCAAACTGGGATTTCCGATCCGGCACAGGTTTAAAGAGTTCCTGGACCGATATCGAGTTTTACTGAAGACCACTGAATGTGACCCCAGCAAGGTTCCTGTACATCCCTCTCCTGCTCAAAGCCTTTCACTGGACCTGTGTCATGCTGCGGATTCTGATCTGGTGTGTGTGTGTGTGTGTGTGTGTGTGTGTGTGTGTGTGTGTGTGTGTTGAACAGGAGTCTGCGTCTGATTGCTGTATTGCCATCTGCAAGGCCGTCATTAAATGCCAGGATGACTGGAGGATGGGAAAAACCAAAATCTTTCTCAAGGTGAGCGCAGAATTTAATATTTATTTTATTTGCATGAATTAAATTAAAGTATCAGTACATTTTTATTTTTTATTTTCAAAACTTTTTGTTTGCTGATTATTTCATCGTATGTTTATGTTTCTTTGTGGATTAATGTGTTTATGTTTCTGTCAGAATCACTGACTTCTGATTGAATCTATTTTTGGTAATGAACATGTGGAGAAGATCCTGGAGAGGTGGAGGTACACGCTGGAGAGAAGGGGAATGAAAGTCAGTAGGAGTAAGACAGAGTACATGTGTGTGAATGAGAGGGAGGGCAGTGGAGGGGTTCGGTTGCAGGGAGAAGAGCTGGAGAAGGTGGAGGAGTTCAGGTACCTGGGGTCTACAGTGCAAAGTAATGGAGAGTGTGTTAGAGAAGTGAAGAAAAGAGTGCAGAGAAAAGTTTTTCCTCTTTCTCTCGGTTCTCTGCTCTGCTTCCAGATTTGTATGTTAGAGTTTATATCCAATCGGATCTCAGCCATAACATCACGTGTTTTTGAGGACAAAGGAATCTGCTGTAAGGTCTTCAGAATCTGCAGTGCAGCGCCTGTAGCCTAAAGTTCATGTTGCATGGAAGCTGTGGTTTTAACCAATCAGAATATGACTTGTGTTGGAGTTGGAGTTGTGTTGAGTTGTTTTAAGGTTTGAGTGGTTATTCATATTTTTGGTGTTTGGTGTTTTATCTATGCAGGATCATCATGACTCATTTTTAGAGCGGGAGAGAGAGCGGGAACTCAACAGGAAAGCGCTAATCATCCAGAGAGTGATGCTCAGCCACAAAGACAGGTAACCTCCACTCTAACATTATCTCTAACCTCCACTCCAAACTCAACTCTAACCTCAACTCTAACCTCATCTCTAACCTCCACTCCAAACTCCACTCTAACCTCAACTCTAACCTTAACTCTAACCTCAATGCCAACCTCCACTCCAAACTCAACTTTAAGCTCAACTCTAAGCTCAACTCCAACCTCCACTCCAAACTCAACTCCAACCTCAACTCTAACCTCAACTCTAACCTCAACTCTAACCTCGACTCCAACCTCAACTCTAACCTCAACTCTAACCTCAACTCTAACCTCGACTCTAACCTCAACTCTAACCTCAACTCCAACCTCCACTCCAAACTCAACTCTAACCTCAACTCTAACCTCAACTCTAACCTCCACTCCAAACTCAACTCTAACCTCAACTCCAACCTCAACTCTAACCTCAACTCTAACCTCCACTCCAAACTCAACTTTAAGCTCAACTCCAACCTCCACTCCAAACTCAACTCCAACCTCAACTCTAACCTCGACTCTAACCTCAACTCTAACCTCAACTCTAACCTCCACTCCAACCTCAACTATAACCTCAACTCCAACCTCAACTCTAACCTCAACTCTAACCTCGACTCTAACCTCAACTCTAACCTCAACTCTAACCTCCACTATAACCTCAACTCCAACCTCAACTCTAACCTCAACTCTAACCTCAACTCCAACCTCAACTCTAACCTCAACTCTAACCTCCACTCTAACCTCAACTCTAACCTCCACTCTAACCTCCACTCCAACCTCAACTCTAACCTCAACTCCAACCTCAACTCCAACCTCAACTCCAACCTCAACTCTAACCTCAACTCTAACCTCAACTCCAACCTCAACTCCAACCTCAACTCTAACCTCAACTCCAACCTCAACTCTAACCTCCACTCCAACCTCAACTCCAACCTCAACTCTAACCTCCACTCCAAACTCAACTTTAACCTCAACTCTAACCTCAACTCCAACCTCCACTCCAAACTCAACTCTAACCTCAACTCTAATCTCAACTCCAACCTCCACTCCAAACTCAACTCTAACCTCAACTCTAACCTCAACTCTAACCTCGACTCCAACCTCAACTCTAACCTCGACTCCAACCTCAACTCTAACCTCAACTCCAACCTCAACTCTAACCTCCACTCTAACCTCAACTCTAACCTCCACTCTAACCTCAACTCCAACCTCCACTCCAACCTCCACTCTAACCTCAACTCCAACCTCAACTCTAACCTCCACTTCAACCTCCACTCTAACCTCAACTCCAACCTCCACTCAAACCTCAACTCCAACCTCCACTCTAACCTTAACTCCAACCTCCACTCCAACCTCAACTCCAACCTCAACTCCAACCTCAACTCCAACCTCCACTCCAACCTCAACTCTAACCTCAACTCCAACCTCAACTCTAACCTCCACTCCAACCTCCACTCTAACCTCAACTCCAACCTCAACTCCAACCTCAACTCCAACCTCAACTCTAACCTCAACTCCAACCTCAACTCTAACCTCCACTCCAACCTCCACTCTAACCTCAACTCCAACCTCAACTCTAACCTCCACTCCAACCTCCACTCTAACCTCAACTCCAACCTCCACTCCAACCTCCACTCCAACCTCCACTCTAAGCTCAACTCCAACCTCCACTCCAACCTCCACTCCAACCTCCACTCCAACCTCCACTCTAAGCTCAACTCTAACCTCAACTCCAACCTCAACTCCAACCTCAACTCCAACCTCAACTCCAACCTCCACTCTAACCTCAACTCTAACCTCCACTCCAACCTCCACTCCAACCTCCACTCTAACCTCAACTCCAACCTCAACTCCAACCTCAACTCTAACCTCAACTCCAACCTCAACTCTAACCTCCACTCCAACCTCCACTCTAACCTCAACTCCAACCTCAACTCTAACCTCCACTCCAACCTCCACTCCAACCTCAACTCTAACCTCAACTCCAACCTCAACTCTAACCTCAACTCCAACCTCAACTCTAACCTCCACTCCAACCTCCACTCTAACCTCAACTCCAACCTCCACTACAACCTCCACTCTAACCTCAACTCTAACCTCAACTCTAACCTCCACTCTAACCTCAACTCCAACCTCAACTCCAACCTCCACTCTAACCTCAACTCTAACCTCCACTCCAACCTCCACTCCAACCTCCACTCTAACCTCAACTCCAACCTCAACTCCAACCTCAACTCTAACCTCAACTCCAACCTCAACTCTAACCTCCACTCCAACCTCCACTCTAACCTCAACTCCAACCTCAACTCTAACCTCCACTCCAACCTCCACTCCAACCTCAACTCCAACCTCAACTCTAACCTCAACTCCAACCTCAACTCTAACCTCCACTCCAACCTCCACTCTAACCTCAACTCCAACCTCAACTCTAACCTCCACTCCAACCTCCACTCCAACCTCAACTCTAACCTCAACTCCAACCTCAACTCTAACCTCCACTCCAACCTCCACTCTAACCTCAACTCCAACCTCAACTCTAACCTCCACTCCAACCTCAACTCTAACCTCAACTCCAACCTCCACTACAACCTCCACTCTAACCTCAACTCTAACCTCAACTCTAACCTCAACTCTAACCTCAACTCTAACCTCCACTCTAACCTCCACTTCACCTTGAAAGAGTCTGATTATGGAGATTAATGGTGTCTGAGCAGTTGTTCTTTCTTTCTACCTTTTGTCGTGTGTTTAATTGGTCACTGTGGTTTTCTGTTGCTCTGTAGGAGGATTTTTATAAGGAAAAGAAGTGCAGCTGTGACTCTGCAGAAAAACTGGCGCTCATACAGGGACCGGAAAGAGTTTATTAAAGTAAGTGAGCGTTTTATTCATCATAAATGTTCCATGTGTATGTAGTAGATCTTTATCTGTGGCTTCCTCTGTCCTCTAACAGTTGCGTCAGGGTCTGGTGCGTCTCCAGGCCGTGATACGTGCCAGACAGCGCTTCCTGGAGTACAGACGCCAACAAGCCGCTGCGGTCACGCTGCAGAGTCACACTCGCAGCTACATCGCCAGAAAAGACCTGAAACACAAACGAGACTCTGTCATCCTGCTGCAGGCGCAAACCAGAGGCCTGCTCGCCAGGAAACAACTCAAACGCTTACAAGATGATGTGAGGGCCATTCACACACACACACACACACACACACACACACACACACACACACACACACACACACACACACACACACACTGATGTAGGTGAGAAGGTTATGAAGCATCATGTTCAATAGGGTTTAGAGCTTTTCTCTAAATCATCAGAGCAGATCTTCATGGAACTGACACAGGAACATTGTTATGCTGGAACAGTTTTGTGTCTCCACATATGGTTGGAAATGTCAGGTGTGCCAATACTTTTGCCCATACATTGTCGGTTTTTAGGCCACAGCTTCTTTCAAATGTGTAAAAACGTGTGTAGATACAAAGAACACCATGTTCACACTAATCATGGTTTTATTCTATTGAATATTTCCGTACCTTCGTTTCTGTACCTTCGTTTTTCTTGGTGTTGTTCCAGGCATACTTGTCGATCCAGGAACGTCAGGAGCTCATGGCTCCAGAGATCCAGCTCAGGATCACTGAGACCTTTCAGCAAACTGCTACTGAAGACAAACAAGAGGAGGACATGAGTGATGAGGAAATGGTGGAAAACATGTTTGGATTTCTTCCAGACTCTACAGACAGACGGGAGGATCCGAGGCAAAAGGGCGATCAGGTAACACCACTGCGGCGCCGTACATCCAGGAACAAGGAAGTTCTCGCAAAAAGAATACAGTGAGGCATGAAGCTCACAGCGTTGTCATCTTTCAGCCTTTTACATGTCTAACATTTTTTAATCATGACCTTCAATATCCAGTCATATCAATACTTTCCACAGAACGAGGAAGAACCACAAGAACACAGCGATTATAAAGCAAACACATACAAGTCATGTGTCCATGTTTTCCTGATTGTTTTACTTTTACAGGAAGAACAAACTGTGGAACTTAAGAAGGACAAAGCGTCAGAGATACAATCCTTTCAGATGGTAGTAACTCCAGTTACAAATGATGATAAAATTGAAGAAGGAGAAGAGGAAGAAAAAGAAGAGGAAGAAGAAGAAGAGGAAGAAGAAAAAGACGACGATGACGAGTTCTCGTTCGCAAAGTTCGCTGCCATGCATTTCCAGCACTCTGCTACTCACACACACATCCAGCAGAGACTGAAGCACTCGCTGCTCTACCACGAGGACGAAGGAGACACGCTGGTGAGCTTCACTTTATCGTCCCCTCGTTATACTCCTTCTTGTTAATTCTCTCCATCATCCTCTCTTCTCCTCTCCTCCTTTCTGCAGGCCTGTCTGACTGTATGGTGGATCATCCTGAGGTTTATGGGTGATATCCCTGAGCTGAGACAGGCTCGCCTGTCCATCAACCCCGAAATCATCCATCAGCACCTTGGTCAGCGCCAGGGCCGGCGGCTCAGTCACCTCGTTGGTCTGGATCAGGTGAAAATCCACCAGCTGCTTTTTAAAGATGATGGTGGTCTTAAAGCTTGGATGTAATTGAATAACTTAAAGTTTGTTGTCTACAGAAAATCCTGCGTAGGAAACAAAAACAGAACAAACACAGCAACAATAAGAGGAAACACTCTGCCATTCTGGAGGAGGTCAGACGTTCATACTCAGGACATCTTCATCATATTCTATAAATTTATAATATGGGATGAGATGAAAACATACACCGTAAAGCAGTTTCAGTGTGCTGCAGTGTATCGACACTTGTACTTCATTACTGATTCATTTACGGTTTTGCAGTTAACCATTGAAGACATTGTTGAAGAGGACGATGTTCTGATTGGAGAAGGACCCAGTTTGGATCGTCCCATGCCCTCCTTGGAGAAATTGCACATTATTGTGGGATACGCCTTGCGCAGACCTCACGTTCGGTACAACATACGCATCTTTCCATTTATGTTGTTTTTTGCTTGTGAAGACAAACTTGAAAGTTAAATCTGTATACCTTTTCTGCATGTGTGTGTGTGTGTGTGTGTGTGTGTGTGTGTGTGTGTGTGTGTGTGTGTGTGTGTGTGTGTTTCAGTGATGAGATCTACTGTCAGATCTGTAAGCAGCTGTCGAAGAATAAGAACCAGAAGAGCTGTAAGCAAGGCTGGCTTCTCCTCTCCATCTGTCTCGGGATTTTCCCTCCAACTGAACTTCTGACTCGAGTAAGAAAACCGCGAGGAATCAAAGACAGTAACTCCGTTCTTTTCTAAACTATCGTTCCCTTTTCTCTTCTCTCCGTTTACTGCTTCATTCTGAGCTTCGTTCCAGTTCTTATGTCCAAAATGAGCTCTACTGAGGTGGTTTTCATCTTCTTCATTTTTATGGAATTTATTATAATGCAGCCGAAAGTTTATAATATTATATATTATTAAATTGGAATCTGTAGTTTCTCATGAAATCTCAAGTGTCTAATGGAATCTATATTTTGTAATGGGATGTATAGATTACAGCAGGGACGCTCTGTAAAATATGAGTCCAGTAAAATTGTCTCTTTAAACTGTCACTTGAGTAAAAGTACAAAAGTTTTTGCCTTCAAATGTACTTCAGTATCCAAATGACTATGATTTATTATAACTCTAATGTTCCTGTGATCATTTTTATCACAAGATTCTTCACTTAATCACCTCAGTTTCTGTGGAAAGACTCGAATGTGACTCTCAGCACACTATTAATAGAATGAGATTAAAGACTCAAACACTGATTGATTTCTATTATAATGATCATGAACACAAAACCTACTTTAATAAAACGTGTAAATGAGGTCACGTGTGTGGTGGTGAGTTCGAGTCTGGAGTTTCTTCATCATTTATTCCTCTCTAAATGTTCTGCTTGATGTTGAACTGATGCTGAACTGTATGTTGGTGATCAGTAGATGCACCGAGCGCCGATCAGAACACGTGTAAAACAGAGCGTGTGCTCGATCCTGATTGGTGACTCGCTGCGTGTTTCACCAGATACGCTTGACTTTAAAATGTAGTGAAGTTTCAGTCTAATGGAAAAACTTCACTAAAGAACAGACACGTGAAAAAACACCTTAAGTACAGAAACTAATTACATTTACTTCTGCAATAAAAAATAAATTGTAATATCATTTATATTTTGTAATGGGATTTTGATAAATATACTTTATTTATAGTTGTTACTGGATGTTTTTGTGTAAAATGGAATATTTAATAACAAACCCAATTGTTTTATTTTAATAAAAGACTTTTAATGATCACATTTTGAAGATACTTTACAGTTTCTGTCTTTTTTCACCATTTACTTCTTTCTAATTAAAACCATCTTCTTCTGTAAAACAGTACCTGAAACATTTTATTCATCATGGACCTGCCGAGTTTTCCTCTTCCTGTGCCGAACGTCTCCAGAGAACACTGGCTAATGGCGAGAGGAAGGAAGTGCCATGCTGGATTGAGCTACAGGTATGCGTTTCTCTGTAACACTATGCTACGTGATCGCAGTGTATGATTCGGAATGAGGGCGTAATCCAGCCTGCTGTGGTTTATTTCAGGCTCTGGAGATGAAGAAGGCCTTGAAGGTGGACGTAACCCTGATGGACGGACGTGTCCTCACACTGGGAATGGACTCATCCAGCACTTCATCAGAGCTCTGCAGCGCCGTCGCGCAGAAGATCAACCTGAAGGACACGTTTGGATTCTCGATCTACATCTCATACTTTGATAAGGTTAGTAGGTGTTTCGCTTTCAGACGTCACTAGTATTCGTTCATTTGCCGATGAGACAACAAATGGGTTCCTGTGTACTTGTTTGTGCAGAACTGGTCTTTAGGTAGCACCAAGCAGCACATCCTGGACGCCATCTCTCAGTGTGAGCAGGAGGAACGGAGGCAGGGACGAGAGGAGAAAGGAGCTCCATGGCGTCTCTCTTTCCGGAAAGAGCTCTTCACCCCCTGGCATGACTGCACCGCTGACCCCATTAGCACAGAGCTTATTTACACACAGATCATCCAAGACCTCAAGTCTGGAGAGTATCAGTGTAATATGGTCAGATTTCACCTGTTTTCATCAAACACACTGAGCTATAATAATAATAATAATAATAATAATAATAATAATAATAATAATAATAATAATAATAACAACAATAATAATACATAATAATAATAATGATAATAATAATAGTAATAATTATTATAATAAAAAAATGATAATGATAATAATAATTATAATAAAAATAATAATATGATGATGATAGAATATGATTCTATCAACTTTTACTTTAGTACGATTTCAAATAGTGTCTTATATTTATCAGAAGCAAAGACAGTAATAATAAGAATTAAACAGCTGTATGATTAAATGTAATATGAGGATTATTAGATGAATAAATATGAGGATTATTAGATTAATGAATAATTCTGCATCTTTATCAACAGGCCAAAATAATGCTTCTCTTTTCGTCTCGTGTTTGTCAGGAGGACGATTATGTGCAGCTCGCAGCGAAGCACTATTACATCAGGTACGGCGCAGAGTGCAGCAGGGAGAAGACGAAGAGCATCGTGTGGGAGTGTCTGAGCCTCAATCTGATCGAGAACAAATCAGAGGTCAAGCTGGTGCAGCTGGTCAGCGACGCCCACGAGCAGGTGCTTCATTACGTCTCAGAACGTTTAATGAACACTGTAAATAAGTGATGATCCAGGTGCAGGTGTGAGATGTTACAGGATGTTAGTGTAGATGTCGATAGAGGTGAAGCGGATAACAAGATGCACAACACACACACACACACACACACACACACACATACAATCTTTACTTGAACTTGGAAACCCAGACCTGTTCTAGCATGACAATGTCCCTGAGCACAAAGCCAGCTCTATGAAGATCTGCTTTACATGCTTTGGAGAGGAAGATCTTTAGTGGCCTGCTACAGAGCTCCAACCCTACTGAACAGCTTTGGGATGAATGTGAACGCTGACTGCACCCCAGGAACCTCCTCACCTTCTCACCTACATCAATCCCTGACTTTACTAACACACCTGTAGTTGAATGAATCTCCACAAAGTCTGGTGGAACATCTTCTCAGGAGAATCAATTGGATGGGACTAAATGTGGAATGGGATGTTGAAAAAGCACAGAATCGTATTCTCAGGTTTTTACAAACATTTGGATAAAAATGTTTTTTGGCCACTGGAGACTCCATAAATATGAAATAAACATGTTTATGAGCTGTTGCTATAGAAACAATAATATATGAGCATGGCCAATCAGGATGTGGACTTCAGCAGAATTATCTTCATTACTGGATGCCATGCAGTCCACAGTGGAGCTTTAATGAAAACATCTACTGAGAAGGAGAGACGTATTGTGAGATATCAGACCTGGTATGTGAAGTGTCCTGTGAGTTGATTGTGATCAGTAACATTTGCACCTTTTCTCCTGAAACAGGGCTCATATATAAACTCTGGAGCAGATCCTGAAGTTGTGAAAGCAGAAGTGGTGGAGTACGCACGTCTCCACTGGCCCATCTACTTCTCTAAATTTTACCAGGCCTTCATAGTTTCAGGTAAACGAGCTCCTCTTTGTTTTTACACCTGTACAATCATAAGGTAGAGCTCATGAGGATTTTTGTCTTCTTCATCCTGATCTAGGTCCCAATTTACCTGAAGAGAAGATGGTGGTGGCTTTTAACTGGTATGGTGTCTCGTTCCAGGAAGGAAAAGAGAAAACGTACCTGAAGATCCCTTACCCTGAGGTGACAGGGGTACAGATAGTCAGGTGTGTGTGGTCTGGGGTGCAGTCAGCATTCATATCCATCCCAAAGGTGTTCAGTAGCTTAATAGCAGGAGATCTTCCACTCCAACCCAATGGAAAGCAGATCTTCATGGAGCTGGATTTGTGCACAGGGTTTGCATTGTCATTCAGGAACAGGTTTGGGTCTCCTGGTTCAAGTGAAAGAAGGGTTTAGTTTCATATACATTTGTTTGCCTCTGACTTTGTGGTAGGAGTTTGCAGAAGAACCATGTTTGGGTGGAAAAGTCATGCGTCCAAATACTTTTGACAGTATACGATATGCTGTAGTTTGAAGTGAATGTGTTGGACTGAAGAAGCAAATATTCCTCGGTTGATCAACTTTAGTTCAAATTCCAACCAATCAGCATGTGTGGTTTCAACACACACACACACACACACACACACACACACACACACACACATAGACACACACACACACACACACACACACACACACACACACACACACACACACACACACACACAAAGTAGAGCTGTGATAATGACCTTTAGTACTTCCTCCACCGTTTCTTTCTTTACGATTCTGTTTGTCTTCTTGTCCTTTGCTCTCTCGGATCATCTTCAAGACTCACACCAGTGCAGTTTAATGACACGATAACAGAATCTGAGGAAGATCTGGTGGAGGATCCACCCAGCAGAAAAACACAGGGCAGAGCAGAGGTGGAACGTGAATCAATACAGAAGAATCACATGCAGTAACGTGGAGACTGGATGTAGAATGAGAGAGTTTGGAGAGTTTATGGAGTCATGAAATAGTTGTTATGAGTGTATGTGAGAGTGTGTGTGTGTGTGTGTGTGTGTGTTTGTGTGTGTGTGTGTGTGTGTGTGTGTGTGTGTGTGTGTGTGTGTGTGTGTGTGTGTGTGTGTTTTGTGTGTGTGTGGAATCAAATACACGTTTGGACCCTGTGTGACTGTGAGAGCAGGAGGGTGTGTGAGTAGGTGTTTGGTGTAGACCTGACTGAGTATCTTTGTGTTTTCCCCGCAGCGAGAGTCAGATCGGGGAGGTGGTCTGTCTCTCCACCCTGAGGGGTGAGTACAAGCTGAGGGTACAACATGTCCACAGCATGGTGGAGCTCCTGTCTATGTTCCTCGACGGGCTAAAGGAGCGCTCCGTCTACGCCGTGGCTGTACAGGACAGCAGCAGACAAGGTGTAGTGCAAACACACACACACACACACACACACACACACACACACACACACACACACACACAATGCAGTGGGATTAATAATCTAAACACCGTCGACACGATTGAATAATCTAGACGACTCGACGTTGCTGAGCTGTAAAAAAGGAGACCTCATCAACATCATCAAAGATGGAGAGTTCGCTTCTGAGGGATGTTGGATCAGTGGGATGAACGACAGAACCGGTCAAACCGCCGCCGTTTCTACGGACAACATCATGATCCTGCCGACCCTGAGCAGACCCTCTGATGACCTTCTGGTACCTGATTTACCCGTTTTCTTTCAATCACCTCAACCATGCAGCATAAACCTGTCATATACATGTTATAACATGTCGTAAACGTGCCAAAACGTGCTAAACCTGTCATATACGTGTCATAACGTTATCTACTTATCATATACATGTCATATCATGCCATACATGTGCCAAAAGGGGTCATAGCATTTCATAACACCATGTCATGTCTGTCATAGGGTGTTGTATCGTCATATTCATGGCATAACATGACACACTTGTTATAGCATGCCCTATGCATGTCATAAACATGTCAAACATGCCATACATGTCATAACATGCCATATGCATGTAATGAACATGTCATATACTTGGGGAAAAAAACATGTCACAAACATGTCATATAATGGCCTGACATGTATTAAACATGTCATAACATGTAATGTCATACCGTGTGCATGTTAATGCCATGATTGTCATATATTATATCTTATGACAAAATACACCGTATGACTGGTAAAGTCAGGTACTGCTGTAGGTGATTAATAAGGTTGGAGCTCTATAGCAGGAGATCTTCCACTCCAACCCAGATCTTCATGGAGCTCCTTTGTGCACAGGAGCAGCGTCATGCTGGAACAGGTTTGGGTCTCCTAGTTCAAGTGACACCGCATCCTGTACATCTGCGTGCATCCGGCTTGGTAGTAATGGCTGGGAAAGTCGGGTGTCAATACTTTTGCCCATACAGTGTAAATAGTGACATGATCTTGTACAACCTTCATAAACATGCCATTAAAATGTTAATAACCTCTCATCCAAGGGTAATCATGAAATCCTACTAATGGTAGTGACTGTTATGACATGTTTATGGCATGCTTATGTCAGTCTTATGATTTTAATGTTACCTCAAACTTTAATGGTGAATATCAGATTAATGTTTTTGTTTTTAGAATCTGTTGACTCCGAATCGGAAATCTGTGCTGATGGTTCCACCAAAGGATGAAATGAACGCGGAGAGAGTGGCTCATGTTTCGCTCAAAGAGTTCTCCTTTGAATATTTCAGGTATGTAATATACCTCGCTTCGATTGAATAATGTTGGACAATCGGATGATTGTAAAGACAGGAACGGCGGCTGATGTTGATGGTGTGTCGATTTGCAGAGAGACGGGAAAGGACACAGGACGTCTGGGTAAAGCGCGAGTTCGAGAGAAACTGTGGGTGAGATCCAGAGAACCTCTCAGACAGCCGCTACTGAAGAGCCTGCAGAAAGACCCTGAGCTCAGCCAACTGGCCTGTGCCTCCTTCACTGATATCCTGCCTGATCTCTGAGACATTCAAATATAAATGTGAAGTCACATGATAGAATAGGGATCTGGGAATATAGGGCTTTAAAAATATTTGGCACTGGGAAAATAGTGCCCTGGAAAAATAGGGTTCTGGGAATATAGGGCTCTAAAACATAGGGTTCTGGGAATATATCATTTAGGGGATATAGGACATAGAAGAGGGTCTATTTAGCATTGAAGGACTGTGTAGTATTTTTTTTTATAAAATCGAATTAATGAAACATACCATAAAGAGCAAAAAATGGATCTGGATTCATCTCTAGTCATCGCTGCCTCTAAACTATCATCTTCTCTAGTAATCGCTACCTATAAACTATCATCTTTTATTAAAATCAACTAATAATAATAGTTTTTTGTTCACTTTGGTGCATTGTGAGTGTTTTCTTTAACGTTCCTGTACCTATTATGAAGTACATGGGTGACTATCCCATCAAAAGCACAAGGAACCCTGTGGAGCTGATGGACCAGATATATGGACCTGCTCTGCAGCACCCTGAGCTCCGAGATGAGCTTTACTGCCAAATCATGAAGCAGTTGACCAACAACAACAATGGGTCAGTCATGTCTGATAAATAGTATCGTTGTGCTAATATTACCCATAATGCAATATGAGCTACAAATCTCACATTCCAATCATGTTATCGCACGTGTGTTAAATTCTGTTATTCTCTATTCATGGTATAAATACGTTTATTATTTACTACTGTTTATTACTGTATTTATTATTTCTTTTATATTGATTACTATTAAACATGATCATTATTCTAAACCTTTTTCCTGTAATGTATGTATTGTTTTTTTGGCCTGCAGGTTGAGTGCGGAACGCGGCTGGCAGCTACTGTGGCTTTGTTGTGGACTTTTCCCTCCCAGTCAGGCTTTGCTTAAACACACCCAACGCTTCTTAGAGTCCAGACCCCGAGAGCCGCTATCAGCCGCCTGTCTGAAGAGATTTCAGGGGATGCTCAGGTACAGGACTGTAGGACAGTGACACAGAGAGTTCTGGGAATGATAGAAAAATGTAACCGAGGAATATTGGAACATAGAAACATAAGACTATGGGAATATTGGACCCAGGAAATATAGAGTTTGGTGATTATAGGAGCATGGAATGATACGTTTCTGGGAATATAAAACCTTAGAATTGTAGTATTCTGGGATAATATGCCCCCAAATGAAGAGTTGTGAGAATGTAGGACCCCTGAATTCTGTTAATATAAGACTTTGGAAATATATTGAGAATTTTGGGAATGTCGGACCATAAAAATGAAGAATTTTGGGAATACACAACCCTTTAAATTTGTAATTCTGGGAATATTGGACCCTGGAAATTTTGAAATCTGAGAATATAGGACTTTAGAAATGTAGAATTCTGTAAATATTGGACCTTGAAAATATTGTTTTCAGAAATGTAGCGTTCTGGAAATCAAAACCCTGGAAATAGAGTGTTTGGGGAATTTAGGGCTCTAGAAACATGCATGAATGGTGAAATCCCACAAGATAGTCTAGAAATACCCATAATGCACTGTGGTGTTAATAGATACTGTATCACATGACTAATCCAGCTGTGTTTTTTTTTTAATTTACAGAATGGAAGCCAGAACAATGGCTCCTCATCACGTGGAGGTGGACGCCATTCAGCAGAACAGCTCCCAGATCTTCCACAAAGTTCACTTCCCCGATAACACAGCAGAGGTTCACACCAGCACTGAGAGACTTTTCTTTTCTTTTACAATGAAATCATTTCACCTTCACTTCACTCAGTAACTCACTTCGGGTTTTTTCTTTAGATCTATGAAGTCACCTCCACGACGAGGATCCGTGATCTGTGTCGCAGTATCGCCAGTAATCTCATGCTCTCCTCTGCTGATGGATACAGTCTCTTCGTGAAAACCACAAACAAGGTTATTCCAGATGGGTTGATTTTTCGATGCTGGTTACACCTGAACGTTTCATACGTCTTCACTCGATCAGAGAAGAATTAAAGTTGGTTTATTGAGGTGCACTCCTGCTTCTGCATGTCAGATGGTCTTAACATGTCACCAACATTTGATGTTAGCTTGGGCTCCATTAACTGATTCCAAGCAGCAATTAATAGGGGTCCAAGCACCAATCACAATTTACTAATCTTATAGATTTATTCATTAATGAAAGGAGGCTCCACTTTTAGTGCTTTGAAACTTGGGTTGCAAAATTTTCTAAACATTTCCATGGGAAATAATGGGAATAAACTGGGAATTTACCAAATTGCTGATTAGCCTGTAGTATGTATGTATGTAGTTGGAAATAATTTTGGTTAGAACAACCAGATTTAATGCAGTTTCAGTTGAATTTCTACCTGCACATGCACACAGCACACTTACTCCAGGGTTACTGAGGCCACGCCCCCTACAGGCACCGTGTAT
>JBCEWE010000336.1:1153152-1178152 GCA_039877035.1 Silurus lanzhouensis | reverse complement strand
GCAAAAAGTCCATCAATCTCCTGTTTAATACTGTGATTTGTATGTGTGTGTGTGTGTGTGTGTGTGTGTGTGTGTGTGTGTGTCTATCTTCTGATCTGTTTATTTGTAGAGTGATTTTAAATGCACGTTGTCCCAGAGCAGCTTTACGGAGATCAGGAGGTTATAAAGTATAAAAGAATGTATAAGTTTAGTGTTTATAAGTTTGTTGTTTATAATCATAAGTTTATCTATAATGAATGAACCAGTGGTGATTGTGGTGAAGGAAAATCTCCCTGAGAAGGCATGAAGAAACCTTGAGAGGAACCAGACTCCAAATGAACACCCCCCCTCCCCCTCCTCAACACCCACTGGCCACTCATTACACTTCCATCATTGTTGAGTCGGTGACTAATGTGTGATAAAATGCAGAACTGTTTATGTACGAATGAGCAGATCGTAGCAGACCGTTCATTTTTTTACTTTATAAATTATGATTTTTATTCTATTTGGATGTTAAAAGCATTTCCCTGCGTGTGTACGGTTGTGTGTGTGACAAGAAAATCTATTTGGAATTTTTTATATATTTTTTTCCTCATTTTCTCATACAATTGATTATAATAATAATAATAATAAATTATAATAATTATTATAATAAAAGGGAAAAATCAGGCCTTTTGGAAACATAACCATTGATGCAAAACCAGTAAACAAGTCAGCAGCTTCAAGTTCCTCAATGTTAATATCACTGAGAACCTCACATGGTCCATGGAGGCAGTGAGGAAAAAAGCTCAAAAGAAAAAACCCACAAACACCTTAGTGTATTTATGGGTAAAAAATGTGACCTTCTTCCATCTTCTCCAGATTCACCCTGTAGGTTAAAGACGTTTACGCCAAACATGAACAACGTAGTTGGTTTCGCTCAGATCTTCACTGGAGTCTCTTTTATGGTGTTCAATTCAATCCTGGGGGTGCACTTAGTTTTGCTCTCTCACACTCCAGGTACAAAGGAAAGCAGAAGGTATCAGAAGGAGCGCATGGAACAGGTTTCGGTTACTCCAGTGAGAGGAGTCACACCATCATCACACACTCCTTCTTTACACTCAGTGTGGAAGAGAAAAGAAGGAAAGGAAAGGAACGACTGAAACACGTTTGAAAAGAGTTCAATATATTATCACGTTTATTTATTTATTTATGTTCACGTGTGTGAAATGTTCCAGAACGTTCACATCATCAGCGCTGGGTTTTTTTTACGAGACACGGGAGGAAACAGTTTTATGGTATTCGATTATTTATATAAAATAAGTAATATATTAATCTTCATCATCAAAACATCATCATCATCAGCTGCACGAGGAGAAACACAGCTCCGAGTCCCATACCGTACGACACACCGACCAGCAGGAGCATCGCACGCCGGGGAAATCCTACAATCCCACAGCTCTGGGTAAAAATAAAAAAAACGTATAAAAAAAGAAGAGAGAGAAAGAGAGAAAGAGAATGAAAGAGAGAAAGAGAATGAAAGAGGAATGCACAGTGAAGGTGTGAAAAACAGCCTGGTGGAAAAAAATCATATAGAATGTCAGTGTGATAATCAATGATGAGAGCGTGACCTTCATTTTAAGGAAGAAAAAAAAAGAGCGAGAGCACGAGATAGAGAGGGGGCGGAGCTGTAATGCGCCAGGGAGGCGGAGTTAACACGTTGCCTGACATTATGCAACTGAAGCCTCGGACTCCGCAGACGCTGGACCTGCCATGTAGAAATGATTCCTCTAAACTCCAATGTAACATCCTCAAACAGTTCACCTTCTCCAAGTCCAACGCAACACCTCCACCTTGAGTTCAGAGAGTGTAAGTGGTCCAGAGGTGAGATCTTAGCTCAGCTTCAGATCCTCCGTACACCTCGACACCTCCTTTTTCTCTTCATTTCACAGCGTTCCTGTGCCATCAGCACTCAGATGAAGATTTCCACTGCCTCAGATTCCACACTGTCCAGACCTCTGAATGGATTCACAGCCTTCCTCTTACTGCTCTCTGTGACAAAATAAAAGCATGTACATCTGTAAAGAACAAGACTTTAAACACAAAAAACATTTTATATATATATAAATAATAGTGTGTACGAATGACATCATGTATGATTACACGTGGCCCAATAATCTGTTCATACAGTATGCAAATATATACAAATATATTTCATATAAATATTCATAAATTAATAATACATTCGTTAAAAATATATTGGATTCAAATAATTCCAGATGTTTAACTTAATAATTTTTTTTTATTACAAACGAGGCACCTGAAGGTCATTTAATTAAATTAATTCATTTGTGTTTTTATAATAAATTTTTTATATAGTAATTGTTATTTTAAAATGTACATAAAATTATTACATAAACAAAAAATGTAAATAAATAATTTTTTTTAATTAAAATGATAAAATATATCCGATATATAGAAAACACTGCTATTTCACTGATACAAATCTATTTACAAATAATTGTAATAAGTACCAAACTTACGATTTTAGAGCATTTTTAAGATTATTATTTATGGACATAAAAAGATTCTGTACAGTTGCTCATGTCCGCTGATAAAATGCTCCCACTGTAAAAATATGTTGGTTATTTATTATATAATCTCGTAACAAGGAACATGTGATCGCTGTTCTTTCGTTCGAGAGTAAATATTTCTTCACATCACTGAGAGAACATGCTGCTCTGCTCCACACACACACACACACACACACACACACACACACACACACACACATACACATACACATACACAGTGGTAAATCAATAAACACTGGAGTCTAATCGATGTGAACTCTGCAATTCGACCCTGTGCGATGATCCATGAAGAGTTCATACTGATCACTGAATCATTCTGTTTTACCCTTCCTCATCTTCATCATATATAAGAGTGTGTGTGTGTGTGTGTGTGTGTGTGTGTGTGTGTGTGTGTGTGTGTGTGTGTGAGAGAGAAAGAGTACTGACCCAGACTGCTGCCTTGGTGCTCTGTTGTAGGAGGTGTGTGTGTCTCAGCCCCGCCTCTGGTTTTACATGCTGCATCAGCACCACAGGAAAACCTCGCTATGGTTCCTGTCTGATCTTCAGAGGAACTGGAGTTGGGGAAGCAACTCATGGACACGCCCACATCGACACCTTCAGCAACTCCGCTTTTGTCCTGTTCCTGCTGGAGCCGATAATGAAGCACGCTGATGACGGCGTCCTTCTCCATGATCTGTCCACGCAGAGCACGAATCCTGATCACACACACACACACACACATTATTAAAATTGAATTCATGATATGGATAGAACAGAACCTCAAAACCTAATATGTACCTGTTCTCTACTTCCTGGTTCTGGATCTCAGCATGAGGTAGATCCTTGGTGTAGTTGTACGGTGAGCGGTTGTTGATGATGGTGGCGTCTCTGTGAAAATATTTTTTTATGACATTTTTAATATCAGGGAAGCGATTTTCAGGGTCCAGTACACTGAAAACATTTTTTCTGCTTCCTGAAGGATAGTGTTCGCTCTTCACCTTTGAGCTGCAGCGGTGGCTGCTGTGTCCATGGCAAACTCCAACATGGTTTTCTCCTCCAGGTATTTCTGCTCCCAGCGCATCATATCGGCCTCCAGGGCCAGAATACGTTCCTCTCGTTCCCTCAGGCGCTCCAGCAGGGTGCTCGCGTTCGCCGAGGACGGCGAGATGCTGGGACACGTCTGGTTCTGCCTCTGTTAGAGAACAATCACAGACGCTTACCATCCAACTTCAAATATATACAGTATATATATATTATATTATAGATTTATATTTTGGTACAGAGTTTTTGTTTTGCCAGGTGTATATAAAAAAAGAAGAGGAGATATTAAAACCTTCAGCAGGGCAAACATTTATTTACGACGTCCTTTTTTTACTCAGATATAAAAATATTAATAAATCCCAGCAAAAATTATATTTCAAATCACTAAATATTTGTTTTACTGATGTGCCAAGTCTCAAATCAGCACTTCTTCTTTATTTGTTTAGTAGGATCATGATTTTGCGTGACACATAATATATTATTATATTTATGATTAACATCCTAATTTAGAAACTAGCTGCTATGAATATATTATATATATATACTGTACACACCTGCTTGTTCCTGTGTGAACGCAGTTCTGCTTCGAGCCGTGTGCGCAGACGAAGCTCCAGACCTTCTCTCTTCTCACAGGTGGCTTGTAACTGAGCAAGCGCCCCCTGCAGACGCTCCACCCGCTCCACGTATGCGCTCTTTCTGTGCAGCTCAACCTGCAGCTGCCGGCTGCGCTCCTGCGCCGAACTTGCCTCCTCACGCAGGATCTGCACCTCACGCTCCAGTCGTGCACTCTGCAGCTTCTGCTCTTCATCTGAACGAGAGACACAAACTGTTAGCACAACGTTGGAGAGAATTTTTCATTTACTTGAACTAGGAGACTCCAATTGTGTTCCAGCATGACAATGCCTCTGTGCACAAAGCCAGCTCCATGAAGAGAAGCTTTCTATAGGTGTTGTGGAAGATCTTCTGCTATAGAGCAGCAACCCTATGGGATGAACGTGAATGCTGACGGCCTACTCACCTTCTCACCTACATCAGTACCTGACTTTACTAACACCCTTGTGTCTCAATAAATCTCACACCAATCTTTACAAAATCTACTTGAACATCTTCCCAGAAGAGTGGAGCTTATTATAGCAGCAAATGGGGACGCAATGTGGAATTGGATGCTAGAATCTTATGGCCAGGTGTCCACAAACTTTTGGCATTGAAGTGTATTTTAATTCCAGTTCTCTGATAATAAACTCATCTGTGTGTATTTAAAAATGTTGACAGGATGAAGGTTATTAAAACAGAGTCTTTTCTCAGGATGCTTTGTGGTTTTTTTGCTCTTCCTGTTCACGTTGAAAAGAATTCGATTGCAAAATATGACCCGTGTCGCTGTTACACAAGAGCACAAGGAATGTGAAGGGTAAAAAAAAAAAAAAAGGAAAAAGAAGAAAAGGAGAATTATCCCTCCTCCCAGTGACACTCATCCTGGAAGTTTAACATTCCTTCATGCGTTTCCCACCATCCGAAATAAACAACTCCGGATCTGGATAAAGGTCATGTGCAGCGTTGGAGGAACAAATTCCTGAGCAGAAGGCTGCAAAGTCACTTCCTGTTTCACCGTAAGTGTGCTAACGTGCGTCTTTTCCTCTGCGACTTTTAACACGTTAATGTGCATTAACATAATTATTTCCCAATATGTGTGTTCGTTTATGCTAATTTGAGTATAGCGACAAATTTAGTGAACAGGCCACGCCCACAAGGATTTTTTTTCCTCCACCTAAATATAGACGAGTGCTATTTCTCACCCCCCCCCATGCTGTACACTACCCTGGATAAAAGCATGGCCTGGAGGTAACACCACTGCTGATTGACTTACTCTGAAGGCGGAGTTTGGCAATGACCTGCTCGTTACGATCTGCTGCTTTCACGTCTTTCGCTGCCTGGATGCTGCTGCTCTCCAAACCATCTGTATAAAAATAAAAACACAAACTCATGAATACCAAAGTTACCGTGAAATCCAGAGATCATTTATATATTGCTGGCATACATTATTTTCTGAGGTTTTATTGCGGTGGGGCTTTAAGGAGAAAGCAGACGCGGCTGCTACATTTCTTTACCTATGAGCTCGGTGTTAACATCCTCAAGCCTCCTGATTTCGGCCGTCAGTTTATTCCTGAGCGTCTGCTCCAGAGTCTCTCTTTTCACGCAACCCTGCATCAAAGTGTCATAGGCCTCAGAGATCCTCTGGATTTCCTGCTCCAGCTAATGGAGGGAAAGAAAATGTAAGAAAATATAAGATCTAGAAAGAAAATGAACGAGAAATTGAAATTGAGAAAGATAGAGAGAAAAGAAGAAGAAGATAATGTGAAAGAGAAGAGAGATTTATTTATTTTTAGATTAATATTATTATTATTTAATGTGACGAGTGAAAAGAATGAAGGTATGTGTAGATAAATAAAAATCTACATTCATTAGAATGAACAAACATGAATATAATTTATGGAAAGATATAAAATAAAATGACACCAAATAAATTGATAAATATAATATGAGGGGAAATTAGGCCATTATTGTGATATGAGAATTGTCACGACTGTAACAAACCCGGCCAAGCTCCGCCTTCTGGTCTATAACACCTGATTATAAACGTGTGTGTGTTATGATGATACTGGTACTAGAAATTGTTTGTTTCCAGGGCACTGAGTGATACATTCCTGTCTGAAACACACACACATACACACACACACACACACCTAATTGTACTCATATGGCAACAACGAGCTGTTATTCACCCCCAGGTGAGTTTATACAAGGCGGTGCCTCTCTCTCTCCAGCAATTATCATTCCATCGTGGTGAGAGAACGTTAAACTATGTTGACGCAACCCTTGAAAAAGAAAAGGAAAGGTTTTATGAGTGCTTTCGAGCTAAAGCCGAAGTCAAACATGCGGCTGAGGAATAATTCGGTCACCTGGCGTGACAGTCGGACCAGCTGGAGCTATGCGGTGACTTCATCACTAATGTAAAAACACCAAGACGCACCTAATAACCCATTCATCTCATCAATGCTCACTATGTCCCCTATTTAACCGAACAATTAGCATACCATAGCGCATAGTTGTACAAAGGAAACAGGAATGTGGGTGTGTTGACACGATTGAATTGTTCACAAAACATCTATAAAATTATTTTACCTTCTGAATCCTGACTGCCATTTCAGTGTGTCCTTCCAGCTCCTGTTTCAACCTCTCATTCTCCTTGATCAGCAGCTCCATTCGTGAGGAGACCTCCTGGCCAGCAGGGGGCGCGCTGCAGTAAACGTGGCGTGCTTCAGGTGAAGGCACAGGTGGGAGTCTAAACATAAAGATAAATAGAGAAGTACATAAAAATGGCAAAAGGAGTCTATAGAACGATAGAAGAGGGTCGACCGATTAATCGGCACTGATAGTTGATTGCTGGAATGTAGTACTGATCGATTCTGTTTTTCCAGCTCCCAGTCTGCTGTTATAACAAGAGCGGCCTTTATTGGCGCATCACTGACGCCACGTGTTTGTTTTTTTACACGCTGCACGGAGAGTGCGATATTATATATAGAATTTATTATTAATTAATTAATTGATCGAGGCCCTTAACCCTTACCTGCCCAGGTGTATAAATGTAAGTCACGCCATTTAAGTGCATATAAATGTGTATATACTATACTTCTAATCCGGCTTCGGTGCTTGTACCCTTTGGTGATAATGTGAGAAAAATATCTGCTCACTCGCTCATTTCTACAACTGAACATCAGTACAGGTGTAAATCGGTTAATAAATGGCTGTAAAGTGCCTCAGGTGTTACCTGGTGTGTTGGGAATGGAAAGGTGGTGGGGGTTTCTGGTAGAACTCGTGAGCATGAACAGACGGCTGAAATTCCACGTGATGCTGTTTCACTTGATTGTCGGTTATCTGAGGGTAGCTGCTTGAAGAGCTCGTGGCGAAGGGCTTCGCACCGACGTCTTTGCGCTGAAGCGAGAGCTGCATGAGACGCTCGCTGAGAGTCCTGGTGTGGCTCGGATTCAGGTCTTCCTCCGAGTAAATCGTCCTGTCCTGGCCCCACTGCAAATTCGCTTTGGCCTCCTCGTACGTGGGAAGCTGCTCATGGTGGTAAGGTAGATAGATTTCTGAATGCTGGAATTCGGCGTGGTGCTCTTGGCCCTGAGGTTCCTGACGTTCCTCCTGGGAGAGGCTGTCCGAAGAGGAGCGTGGGCTTCCGGTTCCTCCGGTCACTGTGCTCCGTAGGGCCTGCTGCTGGATTGCCAGAAGGGTACGAGTGTCCGTTGGGTTTCCGTAACGCAGCTGCTCCTGGATCAGGCGGTGCAGCACTGTGCTAGACACCTCCTCCGTTCGCATTTTCTACAGGATGATAATGAAGAATCGTTTGGATCAGTGCAGACACCTGAACAAAGACACAGAGAAGATAAGAGTCGTTGGATGGACATTCAGCAAATAACATTATATCAAGGTGGGGGTGGGCTGTGGTGTAGGAGTCAGGACGTCTACATTCATCTACAGGTACGTATAAGATATCTGAAAATAAACAGATTATAAATCTGTACAAATTTAAAGAAATACAATAATTAAAAATACAGGATTTAAAAATGTGGCACAGAAAAACACATATGTATTTCCAGAAAATTAATTTAAGGTGGTTTTCTTTTATAAACATTTATAAATACAAACATTAATTAATGGAATTCATTAAATATAAATCAATTAAACAGATGAATTAATTCCAAGTGCCTTGTTTTTTTTTTATTTCTTCTTTAATATTAATTTTTTTTTGTATGTGAAATAAAATGTATGCATAAAGTGTGTGTTTGTGTGTGTGTGTGTAAAATTATATAAATGTTTACAAGCCTAAATAGTTAGCATATTTTAGTTTGATATAATAATAGTAATAATAATAATAATAATAGTTAAAACAAGTATTTAAGAGAATGTAAACATATTTTGAATCCTAAATGATTAAATATATACAATTAAAGCCAGTGGCATTTGGCGGTCACGTGACTGGAGGTTGCCGCATTCCTGAGGTAAATTCAGTTCTTTCAGCGCCACAATAACAACCATGTCGCCCGAATAAAACGATTTGTTTCAGATTTTAAATCAAATAAAAACTTTCTCTACAGTAACATTTACTCCGTTATATCGAGTTCACCGTCTGAACACCACCACACGACTTTACGGAGAGTCTCGCGCGTTGCTTTTCTTTTCTTCAGGAGGTGTTTTAATGAATTTACCTGAATATTTCTCTCACATCGGGTCACAGGTCCTGTGTTGAATTTAAAGCGTGTTTATAAACAATCCGACAGGTGTGTGTGGAACAATTTCCTCTGCTATTTATCTCCTGTTGTGGCGCAGAACTGAAGACCAGCGACTGAAGCTCCGGGAACCGCGCCGAGCTTTTATATAGCTGAGTAAACACGCGCGCGCGAGCGGGGGGGAGAGGGAGGGGGAGGGAGGGGGAAGAGGGAGGGTGTGGAATGTCAAGAATGCAGAGCGCGCGCTCTTTCTTTCTTTCTTTCTTTCTTTCTTTCTTTCTTTCTATCTATCTATCTATCTATCTATCTATCTATCTATCTATCTATCTATCTATCTATCTTTCTTTCTTTCATTCTTTCATTCTATATCTATCTATCTATCTATCTATCTATCTATCTATCTATCTATCTATCTATCTATCTATCTATCTTTCTTTCTTTCTTTCATTCTTTCATTCTATATCTATCTATCTATCTATCTATCTATCTATCTATCTATCTATCTATCTATCTATCTATCTATCTATCTTTCTTTCTTTTATTCATTCTTTCTTTCTATATCTTTCTTTCTATCTATCTATCTATCTATCTATCTATCTATCTATCTATCTATCTATCTATCTATCTATCTATCATTCTTTCTTTCTTTCTTTCTTTCTTTCTTTCTTTCTTTCTTTCTTTCATTCTTTCTTTTTATATCTTTCTTTCTATATCTTTCTTTTTATTTCTATATCTTTCTTTCTTTCTTTCTTTTTCTTTCTTTCTTTCTTTGTATATCTCTCCTCCTTTCTCTTTTCTCTTAGAAAGAAGAAGATGGAGAAATAAATTGAGACAGAAAGAAAGAGTCACATGGCCCTGAACAGCTGAAGAATCATACAAAATAAATGACATTAAAATGTGGATGAAGAAAAGGAAAACTTTAGTACACTTTCTGTCATTTTCTCCGGAATGTATTATTGTTTACAATCACGTTTGTAAGATAAGATATTCCTGAGTAGGGAATTCCAGTCACGAGCGACGGACAACAGAGCGAAGAGGACAAAAGCCATTATCTGATAAGCAATAAACTGTATATATATATGCACAAACAAACACACTGTAGTGAAGGAAAGTTCATCATCCAGAGCAGAGATCCAGCTTCATCCAGATCAGCTTAATCAAGTGCTTTGTAGTTAAACACTTCCTGATGCTGGTTCAGCAGGTCAGGGACAGAAAAATACCATCAAGATAAAGCCTCGGTATTGAAGGAAATGAAGGAAACCACACAAAGTTTTTTGAATATATCTGCTAAAATCAACTGAGCTCCAAAACTCGAATGCGTTCCAATCCTGTTTGCTCACCTGTGAGAAAAATGTGTTAACTGCCACTATAACAATAGTCTCACTTTTCAAAGCCAGACATACACGTTTATTCTGTATCTAAAAGCATGTAAGGTTATACGAGCTCTTTATCGATCATTCACATCAGAGCCTCACCATAACAACCGTTTTCTGAGATTCTTTCGCTCTTTCAGTTCCCTTTATGCCTTTGTAAAATTGCATGCATTGTCCTGAACCACAAACAGCATTCCATCTTCAGACCACATTAACTCCACGCTGCAACCGGTTACACGCAGATCTGCATGTTAAAATGCTCGACTCTGATTGGTTGGGAGGAGATGTTTTTTTTTTCTTTTTACAGCAGCTCTGAAAATCACAGCTATGTAGAAACATGCTCAAAAAGCTTGAAAGGCTGTAACTACGCTTTGCTCTGTCTTCAGGACAGAGGAGTTTATACCCCAGGGGAGGTTCTCAGAAACGAGACAAGCTGCATTTTCTAGGGGTATTAACTTGGGGAGAGAAAGAAAGAGAGAGAAAAGAGAAAGGAGGGTGTGGAAACAACTGTTTGTAGCTGCTAGAGTGTAAGTGATAACGTGAAATAATTAGTTTTGTGGACATTCCACATGATGAAATGTTACAATTGTTCAAAATATGGATCAGCTTTATGGTCAATGTCCCCTTCAGTCCCAGCAATGAAGGTATAGTCTATGTTTCCATCAGTCCCAGGGAATGAGGTATAGTTCTTGTCTCCATTATTCCCAGTAATGGAGGTATGGTCCATGTCTCCATCAGTCCCAGAGAACGAGGTATGGTCCATGTCCCCATCATTCCCAATAATGCAGGTATGGTCCATGTCCCCATCATTCCCAATAATGCAGGTATGGTCCATGTCCCCATCATTCCCAGTAATGCAGGTATGGTCCATGTCCCCATCATTCCAAGTAATGGAGGTATGGTCCATTTCCACAAAACAGCACCATACATAGTGTTGTATTTAATAAATTATGGGTAGACCAATAATATGCCTCCTTGAGTAATGTAGACCTTCATGCTTTTTGGCTGTATTTTACTTTTAAGATGAACTTGATATACATTGAGGATTCAAATTTACTTTGATCACATCAGGCTTTTCTAATCCTCTATACTTTGAGTGCAGCTTGTGTGAACAATTAGTAGTTGTGTAACATCATGAGGATAGTCAAAAGCAGTTTTTACTGCAGCAGACAGGAGGAATGTATAATTTGTATGAATCTCCAGATGTTGAGCAACACATCAACCTTGCTTGAATAAGGCTGATTGATAGTGTGGGTATTTCCAGCCAGGTTTGAGACAGCATGACTCAGTGGGAAATAAACTTCTCACACATCTTTGCGTCGTTGCAGGTGTGAGTAAAGAATGTCTGTCACTGGCAAGTCTATACAAATATGAGGAGGGATGGATCTTTCTCAAAGTACGAGAATATTTAATCGTTTCCTTATCGTCAGGAATGTGTACTTGTCACTACATGATCTGAACCCTTTAAGTCCTGCTCAGTATCATAACTACAGTTAGTATTAGGTAATCAGGATTACATTCAAATATTTTCCAACAGAAATTGCGCCTGTTCTAGGAAGCGGTGATGAAGTCCCAGTGAAGGAGGTGTGGTCCATGGTCTCATTTAACTCAATTCAGTTTATTTTTTATTTGTATTGTCTCAAAGCAGCTTTACACAGATAATGTGGTAATAATGAACGAATAAGATCTTTATAAGTGTAAGTTTGTCCCTAATGAGTGAGCCAGTGGCGACTGTGGTGAAGAAAAAACTCCTTGAGATGGCATGAGTAATTAACCTTAACAGGAACCAGACTCAAGAGCTAACCTCATCCTCATCTTAGTGGCACGAACCCCAATAAAGAGTTATGGCCCTATCAGTCCCCGTGAAGAAGGTATAGTCCATGTCCTTGTCTGTTCCAGTGAAAGTTCAAGTTCAAGTTTATTTCTTTAGCGCTTTTCACAATGGCTCAAAGCAGCTTTACAGAACTGAAGAATTAAAGTGAATGATGTTTATCCCTGATGATGAAGCCTGGGGCGCCTGTGGAGACTGTGGCAAGGAAAACTCCCTTAGATAAATGAAGAAGAAACCTTGAGAGGAACCAGACTCAAAAGGGGAACCGTATCTGCATTTGGGTGACATCAAGAGTGTGATTATAGTCTTTAAACACTACAGAATACTGGAGAGTGAGAACTAACATGAGCACTGGAGTGTGTGATTATGAGTGATGATCTTTCTACAGTCTTCTACAGTCATTTGAGATTATGGAACCAGGAGCTACTGAGCAACTCATAAAATAGCTCAACATTTGAGATCATTACATACCCAACACCAGCTTCTCCCAGCCAGAGCCTTTAAACACTCAAAGAGGTCCAATGTCCAAACATGAAGTGGAATCCATATGGTGCTGGTACGTCTGTAGATGGTTTGGGATTTTTGTGGGGTCGGCATCTACTGTTTTGAAGGTCAGTAATCTTCTTGAGGTGGGACACAACTGGAACTGGCGAGACCTCGGGACGCCTCAGGATGGGTAGAAAATGAAAAGCAGTGTCGAGGAAGTAGCGTAGCTGCTGTTGATAATATAAAGGTATGGTCCATGGTATGGTCCTTGTCCCTGTCAGTCCCAATGAAGAATGTGTGGTCCATGTTCTCATCAATACCAGTTAAGGAGGTAGGTATGTCATGTTGGTATGTTTCGGATTATTTGCTTTGATAGACACATTTAACGGCAGAACATTTCTGCACCTTTATTGCTCCTGTCTTTTATTCTAACGGCCTCTTCTTTATCTTCTGTAGTCTTCTTTTAGAGCTCTTATAACTTCCTTCAGAATTTGTTTTATAAACAAAAACATATTCAGCATTAGGAGAAGGACAGAATGAATGTATTTACTGCGACTCCAGACAAGGAGCTGTGCTGTTTTCAGACACACGTCACTCCGAATGGTTTTATTGAATTTAACGTCTTTATTCTCTTTGAATGGACTCTTGAACCATACAACCAAACAAATCCACAGCTTGTCATGTTACAGAGAAGCTACAAAGTGTTTTTGCTGTGGAAGAGCATCATTTACATTTATGGCAGTTAGCAGATGCCCTTTTCCACATGTCATTTACAATGATCTCATTTTGGGAACAGCAGTGGCAGCTTGGTGGTATTGGGATTGGAACTCACAACCTTCCAATTCAAATGCCAACAGCTTTACCACTGATCTTCTGCTTCCCATTCACAAGAATAGCTAAATAGGTAAAGAATAGCTAAATAGCAATCCGATCCAGCGTTTCTACCAGCTTCCTCTCATAAACACTGATATTATATTAGTGTTTAATGTTAGTCATTAACAAGAACATGACTATTAGCATTGACGATAATGCAGGACTGTTAACGGCTCAGAACAAACAGTGATATGTGTGTATGTGTGTGTCTGTCGCTGAGTCAGCGCATAGCTCGAGGGCTTTGAAAACCAAGGCAGGTGAGAGAGACAGAGAGAGAGAGAGAGGAAGCAAGAGACCACCCACTTTAACTCTACCTACCAATTCACTCCAACCATGACCACTACCCTAAATACCCATTCACCTTAACCCCATAACCTCCCATTTTAACACTGCCTGTCACACTAACTACCCACCTACATAAACACCCACACTAACCCTGTCTTACACCCTACAGTACCTCCCCATCCAATTTAACCCTGCATACCACCATAAGCACCCACTTTAACCCTGCATACCACCCTAAATACCCATCCATTTAAACTCTGAGAGGAACCGGACTCAAGAGGGAACCTCATCCTCATCTGGGTGCCACCGAATGTCCATTTATTACAGATAAACAATGTTGAGGTGCAGTGATGGTGGTCAGATACAAACTGTAGTCCTGAGTCAGTGTAGCAGACTGTTAACATTAACTACAGTCCAAATCCATCCTGAGAGCAACCTGTTCTTACTCAGTAATTTTATGGATCTCCATGGCGTTGATGAGAAACATTTCCAGCTGCACAGGTTCGCCTCCAATCAAACAGAACACCATTCAGAGGCAGACCCGAGGACAATAGAGTGACAGGAAGAGTGGTCACTGGAACCTCAGGCGCATAACTCGACTTACACATGCCAGACCTTTCACCCTAAATACCCACAACCTCACCTTCAAAACCTTGTGCCTGTATTCCTGTGTTACAAATAATATATATATATATCAAGTTATAAATCTTTGTTTAATCTCTTTTAAACAGGCAGCAACACACACCGTTTATCATTCCTTATTTATTTTATTCTTAATTATTATTATAATTATGTGCAATAAAAAAGAAGTTTCTGGGTTGCTGATTGGAAGGGTGGGGGTTCAAGCCTCGGTATCGGCGAGCACAATCTGTGCCCCAGGGCCGCTGTATCATGGCTGAGCCGGCGCTCTGACCCCAGCTTCCTAACATCACTGAGAAATCTAAAGATAGAATTTCACTGTGCTTCGACTACTATGGTCCACAATGGCTTAAAAAAAACCAACCAAAAAATAAAAACCTTTTTTTAAGAGAAACTGCATAAAGCTGGAAAAGGCAGGTGTCCAAAAACTTTTGCTCATACCCAGTAAATACATCTACACTATAAACATTGTCTTTCACCCTGAAGCAGCATCTCACCCTCTGTGGAACAATCGTCCCTCTGAGTCGACCTGCTCTGGAGGAATGCAGCGTGATGCTGATGTTTTGGACGTGTGTAAGATTAAACATGAATGTTTCAGGGCCGGGACACAGAGTCGACTGTGTGTGAAATGAAAACAGGCCTTTGTCATGCTCTCGAGAAGAGAACTATTGTGTGTCAGCACGCCGAGGCTATTTTTACCCTCGTGGAAGAATTTCCGTGAATAGAGGAGCTATTTTAACCGAAACGCACCCGAGGGGCTTCATGATAACGAGCTGAAACGTGAACGTTCGAAAACAGACATTTGATCACAAACAAACACAATTCAGTCCCTCTTTAATACACACTCAGTGTTTTAAACAAATATTAAATCAAAGATAATACAATGGATATGACACTTAAACGGTTTATCAAATCAAACAAATATGAATATACTGTGAAAAGTTTGGAAACTTTGAGTGTTTTATGGTTTTTGAGAGATACGTGCATGTTCCTTTTCTTTCTGTGCAGCAAACTCAGTAATGCAACGGTCTAAAGATTTCCTTCGACCAAACAAATCTATAAATGTCCACATGTACCACTTTACTTCATTAAAAAATCCTCCTTCAGCACGAAGAACAGTTAAGGACACCAAAAATGTTCTTCACTAGATGGAGATTTTCTTCTTCATCTCAGAGCAGGTCAGCAGGATTGAGGTGTGGTGTCTGTGCAGGTGGTTCCATGATAGATATCACTCCAGACGTCTGTCAGCTCTCTAAATAACACACAGAGCTCAGACGTGCGCTTCTGCTCATCGTCTTGTTATACAGTGAAGTCGGTTCTGATGAGCCGCAGTCCAGACGGAACTGCACGGTGCTGAAATATGGATTTATAGCCATGTTGGTTCACTTTCATTTTCCGGAACCTTCACTGCTTCAAAACAACCCCAAACTATTAATCTTCCACCTCCATGTGTGAGTGTGGGGGTGAGGGGGTCTGATCACATCTTCTCTCCTGTTCTCCTTCTTACACAAGTTCTTCTGGTAGACACACAAATGTCCTGTTTGGACTCCACAGAAATCTTCCACTTGTTCACTGTTTAATTCTTGTGTGTTTTTGTGTTTTACTGAGTTTGTTGCATAGAAACGAAAGGAACATGCAGTGTTTTAAACACCGTAAAAGACTCCACACTTTTATAAAATGACAGCATAAATAATAAATAATAAGCTCAGAGTGAAAATAATCAATTAGAAAATGACAAAACAAAAAATGTAAATATCCACACAAATGAAATAACACTTCCACAAAAAAATTAAACTGGTTAATTTTTAAAATTATATATATATTATAATGTAAAAATGAAGAATGGGTCGATATCATTTATAAAAGTCTACATTATTTTACTTCGTTTTAAGTGTAATATTTTTTATGACAATTACAATGATTCATATGTTTATTTGATTGATTTTTAATGGTTTAATTTTGCACATATTTGGCAACCAACCAACACAAATCCCACATTTCTTCCCCTCCTGATTAAAGAGAGATTTGAGGAAGTGGTTAAAGTAAATACTTTTAATACCTTTATGTTGAACTCACAGTTCAATACTCTCGAATGGTCCATCAGCAACATGAGTCCTTCATAATATCCATCAGATTAGTGGTTCGGTCTTCAGAGCAAAATAAAATGTTTTTAGTAAGCAATAAAACATGATGCAGTAAACAGTTATGGGAAAGTTATTCATATCCTGATTCTCACTTACATCATAAGAGCTTTAAATGACTTTTCCTTCACCAGGATCACTTTATTTTCTCTCTGTAATCTCTCTCTTTCTCTCTCCTTTGAAGATAATAAGATAAAAAATGCAGCATTTCCTGTTAACAAGAAATAACAGAAAGAAACTCTAAAAGAATCTCCTCTGCCCTGAAGACACCTGAAACCTTTAACTGTACTAAAGCTTCCTGACACTGGAGACTCCTTCCAACATCAACTCATACATGATCTCTATTGTTTGATGAGTTCACATTTGCATAAAATGTTTTCAGGTTTTATTCTTTTCCAGAGAACAAGTTTGTACTTATCTCACATTCAGGAGAAATGTAACGCGAATCGTAAACGGAATCTGCTTTTATTGTAAACTGAAATCAATTTCTTTCAAACTGATTACATTCTTTAAAGTTTCACTGGTTGTAATAGTTGGTGTGTAAAATAGTTGTGTTTTTTACATATTTAGTGGCCAAGTTCAATAAGTTTCTATTGTCACTGAATAAAAAAAACAACAACATAAAAAACGTAAATCTAAACAAACAACTAAAATAAAATAGTACCACCAAAAAACCTTTTTTAATCAACCTCTTCTATTCATTTACTAATTAAACTGATTAATCCTTTAATTATATACGCAGGCTGTCCCTGAGTTATGATGGTTCGACTTTTTGACGACTTTTTGAAGATAATGATACGGAAAAATGTTTAAAAATATACAAAATATTGCCGCCTTTTTAATTTCGTTACAATACGTTGTGCGTCTGCCAGGATGTACGCATCTCTCTGCTCAGAGTTCAGTTTTCTTGGTGTTAAAAAACATATTTCTGTTTCTGTTTCTATTTCATATTTCTATTTCTGTTTTTGGTGTTTCAAAGCCTAATTTTAGCTCTTTTTATCGATGTAGCCGGACAGTTACAGTATAGTACCATCTACGGTACGATATAACGTATTTTTAAGTTACGATGGTGTCATCAGGACGTATCTCCAGAGTAAGTGGGTGAATACCTTCATTATCCAGTGAGAATAGATCATGGTTCAGTGCTGTGCAGCTAAACAGATTTGTCTCTTTGTTTGTCTATGATTTAAAAGGGTTACACCTCAGCAATCTGCTTCTAAACTTTGCTTCTCACACACAGCAGCATGTTTGGCTTCAGCAGGGAGTGAGTATGTAACACTGCTTCCTCTTCATAACAATGAACGATCAGCATGGGGTCGGAGCTCAAATCACCCTGGAACACAACAGGATATCTGTCCCAGGCAACATTCAGACCAGTGTCACTGTTTTTAGATAAAACCGAAGCGTTAACGACGCCTTCGCTCGAACCCCTGAGCGTTCTGATCCTTTCACAGAAAGTAAATCTAGCACACGTTTTTTTTGGGACTCGAATTCGGGACTTGGGGTAGAACAGGAACGCTTTGTGAAGACAAACAAATTGGCAAAGTGTGGGAAGATGTGAGGAATGTTAGGGTCACGGAACGATACACATTACAGGAAGCGCAGACAGCGTGGGCGAATGTTTTCCGATTTTGCAATCAGCTCTCAAAGTCCACCAGAGCAGACGGTTCACCAAGTGTCAGAGCTGATAGTGTGTATGTTTCAGGGTTAAAGATGAGCTAGAGCATGACCCAGAGCTCCCATGATGCTTTGCCTAGACATTTTTGCTGTTGTCAAGGTCTCAATGGAAAAACACCCCTACTGAAAAGAAAAAAATATATAAAAACCATTCCAATGGTTTGCAAGTAAAAGGCGCTTTATACTTGACACAAGTACATTAAAGCACAGTGAAATCCCTCGACCCTAATTGGTGACTTGCTGCGTTTCACCAGTTACGTTTTTATCCAGTGAAGTAAAAGTAAAACCTCCCCAAATGGTTACTACGCTAAAGTACAGATACGTGAAAAAACTACTTAAATACAGTAACGAATAACATTTACTTCATTACTGTTCATCACTGTTGGTGGTAATTTGTTCTTGAACCCCCAACCTTCCGCTGAGCTTTGAATCATGGTCATCACACAGAAGAAACCAGTGTAAAAACGGGAATCTGGTTGCTTAGCGATCTCTTAATAGTCCTAACAGGTCTCTAGTAGATACCAACTTCAGGTTAAAAAAGGTCTTCCATTGTTTCAGATATCACATTTTACCAAATGACCAGTAGAGACCCACAGGGTTATACCATGAAACTTCAATATAATTCCCATTATAACCATTAAATCCATTACAAAATGTTATGTTTGTTGTGCAGTGATGGACATCATTTATTAGAAAGGTTCTTCTTTAAAAGAGATTTGAAAGAAAACCCTCTCAAAGTTTCTTGCCGAGAACCAAAGTGTTGACTTGCAGATATATTACTGGATTGATTTTGATTGGTTCCTGGTGGCCATGTTGATATTTTGCTAGAGGTAAAACAATTTTCTCTCAGACTACTTGGTGATTATGAGCATTTTCTAGTTCACGAGGTGAAAAACTGCAGTCGTTTCACGCTACTAATCCAGTATTTAAAATATGTTGATCATTTTATCCATGTAATTACAGTCATTAAACCGGTACAGGGTGCGTCCTTAACTTTTGAAAGCACGACTAAAATGCTAAGCATGATCTTTCCCCTCGGTTTGTTTTCTTCACGGCTGCAGAGCCACTCTGTGTCTTTTTATAGACGAGTGTTGAAGGAGGGCTGCATACCGACAGCCTCTTGGCTCTGCAACTATAAAGAAAACAAACAGAGGGAAATATCAGGAACTTCATGCCTGAGCCAAGAGCAATCCTTGAGAAACATATCAGGAATGTGATCAGTGATCTGCACTGAGGTGGTGAGGATTCATTACATTGCTGAGTGTCAAAAAATCTCCAGCTCAGTTCCAATTCTTTATTTCTCCTAAATTCACACCATGTGTTTGTCCTCAGACCTGCAGGACGTTTGTGCTGCCATTGCACTTTAATCCAGGATGGATTATGGTGGGTCTGTCCCTCTATCCCTCTATCTTTCCTACCATCTATTGCTCTATTTATCCCCATCTATCTCTCCACATCACTATTCCTCTATCCATATCTCCCAATCCATCTCTTCAGCTGTCCCCATTTATCCCCCCAAATGCATCTCTCCATCTCACTATCTCTTTATCCATTACTCTATCTATCTATCTATCTATCTATCTATCTATCTATCTATCTATCTATCTATCTATCTATCTATCTATCTATCTATCTATCTATCCATCCATCCATCCATCCATCCATCCATCCATCCATCTTTTCTTCAATCTCAAAATATCACCCAATCCATCTCTTTATCTGTCCCACATCTATCTCCATATCTATCTAACTATCCCTCCATTCCACCATTCCCCAATTAATACCTCAACCCATCCTCATTTATCGCTCTATTTACAGTATCCATTCATCTATCCTTCACCTATCCCCAATTCACTATTCACTACATCTCCTCAGCTGTCCACCATCTATCACTCTAACTATCCTTTCATTCCACCATCCCCCCATTTGTCCCTTTATCAATCTCAAAATATCCCCTGAACATACCTTTATCTATCCCTCCAACTGTTTATCTGCACATCATCCTTCTATCCAACCATCCATCCATCCATCCATTTATCCATCCATCCAATTATCCATCCAATATCCATCCATCCATCCATCCATCCATCCAATTATCCATCCATCCATCTATCCATCCATCCATCCTGTCCACCATCTATCCTCATATTTATTACTATAACTATCTTTTCATTAATTTCTCCACCCTCCATTAATCTCAAAATATCCCTGTCCATCCCTCCAGCTATCCTTTCATTCATCCATTCCTCCATCCATCATCCTTCCAACCATCTACTAATTAACTTTTTTGATAATTATATTATTTATGTTCAGTATTACGGATCAGTATTACAATGATACCAATTTGAGAAGTTGTATAAAGATATATTTGTTTTTCTTTCTAGACATATTATTTGAAGCAAATAACATTTTCATTTATTTCTAGAATGAAAAAAAATTATAAAATCGAAAACCTGAATTATGTTCTAAAAAAAATGAAATAAATAAATAAATAAATTATATATATATAAACATGTGTCCATGTGACATTTTCACTTGACAAAATAATTTTTTTCCACTAATATGGTTTTCAGTACATGCTGTTGATAAATACACTGCGTATACATGTACATACAAAAACATGTTTTAATGCTTTTTTTAAACAAATTCAAGTCTCTATTTCTCAAACAGGATACAAAGTCATTTTATTGTAAATTGTTCACAGGAGCATTCAGTGTAAATAAGAAATGTGGTGTTCATGAAAATCCAGTTAGATAAGGAAACACCGGTTTCCTGCAATAAAAAAAATGCTCCTGAATTTCTTTACAGCTGTTTATGATGATAAACACAATAACAAGGTCATGATTAAGAAAACCTCTAAGGTTATAAGGAAGATGAGATGAGGAAGCCTAGCTGTTTGACCCGTTTAGCCTGTACAGATGATTAGTAATGAAAACTTTTATTTTTTTAAGTTATATCCTGGTCTGATAAAGAGGCCAAACACAGCATTTTAACATTCTAGCCTCACCAGGAGCCTCCTCACGTTCTCCAATGAAAGGGTGAGTGGGTGAAAATGTAAAACACTCCAAATTATCGTCACTTTTTCATCACCACCACCTCTGAGCCTGAAGAACGCTCGTGTTTACAGGATTAAATCTCTTTCTTTTCTGCATGTTGAAAGCAGATATGGTTTATTTGACACCCGAGCTGGTGCTGAGGCTTTTCATTTTGTAGGTCATGAAATCCATGCTAACTGCACATGTTCTTACAATGATGTCATCAGCACCTGGTTTTCATCAGCTAGAGGATCATGCTAACTTTATACTCTTATGAAATTCGGACCCTGATGTCTGGAATCTTGCTCAGAAATGTCCTATTTTTCCACTGTATGTTGGGTGTCTTTGGATCCGGGAGCATGAAATTATCCCTTCACTTGAACTGAGGGACCCATACTTGTTCCAGTATCACAATGCTCCTGTGCTCCATGATGATCTGCTTTACAGTATGTGGAAGATCTCCTGCTATAGAGCTCTAAACCTAATATAAAAGCTGACTGCCCCCCAGGCCTCCTCGCCTTCTCTCCTACACCAGTACCTGACTGTACTAACACCCATGTGGTTAAAGGAATCGCCACAAATCTCCACAGAATCTAGTGGAACATCTTCTCAGAGGAGTAGAAATAATTATAAGAGGAAATGGGGACTGAATTTTCTCAAAACTTTAAGAAAAAATTTACTCAAATGGAAATTCTCATCTGGACATTGAATGCCTATTTATTATAGTTCTATAATTTTTCAGGTATCGCCTGTTCACCGATGGAGACTTAAATGCAAAACTATTCATGGTAATTGACTCCACCCATTGAGGATGATTGACAGATGACTGTATGATAAAACTAAAGCAGCAAATGAAATGAAATAAAAAACAAAAAATAAATAAAACTATTAACAGTATATCAGAGATGTGAAGCATGGTGGTGGGTGCTTCATGCTTTGCTTTTACATGACGTGTAAAGCTTGTAATCACTGAGAAGGACTTAATGATCAATCCAAAGCAGCGATTTTTGGAATGATCAATCCAAAGCAGAGATTTTTGTCTTGCAGGAAAATTTTTTACTTCGATCCACTATATATTTGTGTTCTGCATATTTGATGGCTCTGAATATGTTTTGAACTATCATCTACTGTACATCTACGAGAAAAACTGATAACGTTTGGCTCAAAGCTCCAGACTTTCCTGATTCTCTCTAATCGATCAAGGCATCACATTATGTCTCTATGACAGTGCATCTTGTAATCCTTAACATTGTTTTAGCTCCTGCAAGGGAGGAAAAGCAAACCAGAGAACCAGAAAGAGTGACGTTTTAATTCCTGGTGATCTACAACCACTGGCCTTGCCAATAAAAAAAAAAAAACATCTGGTCACATGAAAACATTTTCCTTCATGCTCCATTGGAAGTTAACGACTAGCGAGGAATTTCTCCTGCTGTATTTGTTGGGTCTTTAAAATATTTGTAGCCATGGTGACCCTTCAAATATATCTCCTTCCCCTCCCACCATACCCCCATCCCCATTCTGACACAACACCTGGCAGGTCAACGGAGTAATAACTCAAACCCCTGAAAGAGAAATAAGAGATGTCCAAGTGACAGATCAGTCATCACCCATCTGTCTTCTTCATCCAAACGCTGGAGATATTTGGACATCAGGTTCGGACTGGATGTGCAGAATTCCCCAAACTCACGTGGTTGTCATTAACATTCCATATGTGCTCTCGCTCTCTCTCTCCTTCTCTTTCTGACAGCTTTGGCTCTCCACCGTGAAGTGTCCTTGAGAGAACTTTGACTGTGGATTCCTAGAAACACAGCGTACACTGGGGAACCTTCGGAATTAAGAGAATCCGTTTATAATCGTACCGAGCAGATAAACATTAACAGACGGATCAAACTTGAAGTGTACCATCACTCCTTTCTGTCATTGTGTCAGATTTAATTTTTATGAGTGGCATCGAGTCCAAGATCCACACGTGAGGAGACCTTCAGGGATTTCGCATAAAAATCTCTTGAATTTTATCGGTAAATCAAATCAGAAGCATCTGCGATTATTTCAGATATTTATAAACCGAAGCTGTTCGGCCAAATCAATAAAACTGGATATAAAAACATACACAATATTGACAAAAGTACTGGGACACCTGACATTTCCAGCCTGACAAACCTGGAGGCACACAATTGTGTATGATGTCTTTGGATACTGCATGACTATGAGACCCAAACCTTTTCCAGCATGACAATGCTCATGTGCACAAAGCCAGCATCATGAAGATCTGCTTTACATGGGTTGGAGTGGAAGATCTGCCATAGAGCTCCAAACCCTATTGAAAACCTTTAGGATGGATGTGAAGGCAGACTGCACCCCAGGCCTCCTCTCCTCACCAGTACTCTACTTTACTAACAACATGGTGGCTAAAGAAATCTGCACACAATCCTCCACAAAATCTAGTGGAACATCTTCCCAGACCTGTAGAGGTTATTATAACTGCAAATGGAGACTCAATGTTGAATGGGATGTTCTTAAAGCATAAAAACGTATGGTGAGGTGTCCAAAAACGTCTGCATATTCAATAGTTACACTATACGTTTTATATATCTACAAATAGAATGCTTTCAAATCTCATTTAAAAAACTCCCTTGTGTTTTACACGACCCAAAATGTTGAATAAAGTAAATTAGATGTTTGGATTTACAGTATATCGCCAAAAGTTTGTGGACACCTGGTCAAAAGGAGTGTATGTGCTTTTTGAGCATCGCATTCCACTTTTAGTCTCAATTTGTTCTTTCCTCCACTCCTCTGGGGAGATGTTCCACTAGATTCTGGAGTTTGCTTGTGGACATTTGTGTTTATCAAATACAAGGGTGTGAGTAAAGGCAGGGACTGATGTAGGTGAGGAGGTGAGGAAGCCTGGGGTGCAGTCATCCTGAAGGTGTTTAGTAGCTTTGAGATCAGCGCTCTATAGCAGGCCACTGAAGATATCTTGCTCTCTAATCCATGTAAAGCAGATCTTCATGGAGCTGGCTTTGTGCGCAGGGGCAAATTTTATTATACCATATCCAAAGACGTCCTGTAGAATTGTTTGCCTCCAGCTTTGAGGGAACAGGGATGAAAGTCAGAACATTGGGTTTTGTGTTTTTTGAGGAGAAAAAAAGAGTTTATCATAACCTTAAACTAAGCCCTTGAGCCAAAAATGGCATGTGGAGACCTTTGATTTGGTTCATCGTGCCAAATTGGCAAAATATTTTTTTTTACTGTATTGTATATATTTACAATATATTGGATTATTAATGAGATCATTTCTGATTGACTTTGAAAATAAAATGGCATCAGTTACTCAGATTACAGAGTCATGTTTTTCTGTTTATTTATTTATTTATTTTTCAATTTGATGAACTCATAAATAAAAGAAATCATGCCAACTTCCATTTTAATATAATGTGCATTATAATGCAACATTCAGCACACGGCTCACAATCAAGTTTGATTTTCAGTCCTTCATAATCATCACAAGTCTATAAATCATAATCTCTCAATCTACTCAAATAAAAATGTGATATATATGAAGTGTGACTTTCAGGAAATATCTCATTTACACACATACATTTATATAATGAGGTTAATATGAATAGTTAAATAAAAACATATATACAATATTTAAAATGTAAAAATGTAATAAATGGTGGTCTGGGTGGTCCGTCTACATTGTTTTCATTTGTTTTTTGTATTAGGGAAAAATAAAAAAGATGAAATAATTATGTTTGAAAACTCAAAATGCTGAAAATGTAAAATATTTTAAATTTGCC
>JBCEWE010000336.1:1073152-1150652 GCA_039877035.1 Silurus lanzhouensis | reverse complement strand
ACGAGAATCTGGAACATCTGACCAGCTACAAACCCATGACGATGAGTGCAGAAGGGCTCCTCTGCTGATTCAGTGCTTCACATTTTGTTCGTGTTTATTTATTTGGATATCTCTTTTTAGTATTTTTTTTATGTTTAATTGTTTAATTGACTTAACAACATGAAGATCTACAGAACTGTGCAGGTCTCATCATTATGTTCTCAGTCTTTTTAACAGAATACAAACAGAAAATACAGGACATTTGTATACAGCATTAAAAAAACTCGCATAGGCAAAAGAATGGCGAGTATGTAATGAAATACCGTTGAGAATAAATACATCAATTCACCTTTACCCAAAAAACACCTTCAAAGATTTACAACTGACTTTTGTACAACTTTCTATAGTAACAGTTCATTCTCCTGTATGGATTTGTCCTATTTGGAAAATATATCGGTAAGAAGAAATGGGCTTGTTTACCGTTAATGGAAGGAGCCGCTGGTTTCAATGAATTCTACCAAAGTCTGATCACTTAGAATCAGAAATCTCAATATTGGAAAATGTTCAATATGCCTGAAAAAGCCTAAAGAACTTGGTGAGGAGCATAAAAGGTTAAGAAGTTAAAATACAGTCCAATATTTTTAATGGAAGTCACTAAGAATTTCAGGAACCTTGAAATTCTGCACCAGGAAAACCAGAATTCACTTAAATCAGAGAACCTGAAATAAAACCAGACTAAAGGTTTGTGATGAATGACCAAATCTGAAATGTAGGAAAACCCTTGACCTGGCAACCCTGACGTTTCTTTTAAACGTGGTGTACTGTACAGCACATTGTATAACTGTTAATGTATGTGTGTGTATTTGTGTGTGTGATACCTGCACAGCTCTGGATGCTGCCTCGGTCTCTGTTGACACCCAAGAGCGTGAACACGTCCTGCACCTCGCTCTCCCACTGAGAAGATATCAGCATTTACCTAATAACTGACAAGAAGACTAATAATGGGGTGGTGACATTCTGTCTATAATCTCTCTCCAGCTTTGATCTCATTTCTGAGAAACACTACAGATAACACAAAGCTAAATATATCACATACTGTATTCACTGTTTCTGTCTTGTGTAACATATTTCCATATTCAATTGTAGTATATTACTGACTCAATATAGTCACGTGTCAAATAACTTGATATCAGTCAGCATTATTAATGTGTTATTTCATATTTGGCCACAAGGTGTAGGTTTTTTCTTCTGCATCAACTGTGTTGAAAAATATTCAGGACAGAAAAATGCCTTTAAAGGAAATAAATGTCAGTACCTATTAAGGTGTAGTACCGGTTTCATAAAAACGATCTCGCAGTATAATAGCTAGTAGCGATCACAGAAATGTTGCATTTTAGCTACAAAAGGTTAAACATTGTCACATTTTATGATGTCGAATTTTTTTTTACATCACCTGGTGTGGCGCAAGAGCTAAAAATATTAAGAAATAAAATGAAACTTAAATAAATAATAATAATAATAAAAAAATAAATAATAATAATAATAATAATAGTAATCATTTTACAGCTAAAGTTTTAAAAAGGTTTTTTTTCTTGTTAAACTGAAGTGAAAATTTGACTTAGAAACAAACGTACATTTTCCCCCTTCTGCGTTTCAGAATTTTCTTTCATTTGAGTATTAAAAAGTGATAAAAATTGAGCATTTGTAATAAAGTTGTGGTGTGTTACTTGGAGAAGTTGCACTGAGGGTGGAAGCTCTGCAGACACTCAGAACAGACCACCAGCTCTCCTCGACTCAGGTGACAAATCCCACACCACTTCCTGATGCCCACCATCTCTGAGTCTTGGGTCTAATAAAAGGAATACAACCACAAACGTTCCTAAAAGGTATGTTCTATTCTCAGGACTTCCAGAACTCACGTTTTATTTCCCATTAAAAGTGACAGCTTGGCAAAACCAAAAGTATGAAAAGTACACCACGTCCCTCTTAATCTAATCTCATCAATCTGCCGCCTCATGGTCCGTGTCAGAAGAAAAATATTTAACAGAGATCATTTTCACACACATACTTTAAAAGTAGGTTCTATCAAGGTTCTTTAGATAATTATGGATTCTTCTTAAAACCTTATCTGACAGGTAAACTTATTTTTATATGGTTTCACATAAACCTTTGAAGGAACCTCTGAAGGAACAACCAAAAGGCTTACATGTTCTAGATTTTCATCATCTAAGGTAAGTTTGTCTTGGAATGTTTTCTAAAAGGACCATACTTCTTTAGGGTTCTTCCCATACTGTGACTTGCTTGGTTCTACACACAACCTTTAATGGTTCTTCTTGTGATTCAATCTGAGTTTTTTTGAAAAAGGTTCTCCCTAGAATCCTCTCTGAATGAGGTTCTACCTAGAGGTTCCTACACAAGAGCAAGGAGATGATCCTTAAGTATTTATAGCTTCTTAAAAAAAGTTCTTATTTGTTCCCTTACTGATAAAAAACACTCTGGTGTATGGTTTCAACTAAAGGATCTTTAATTGTTCTTCTCACAAACCTTTCTGATATAGAAACACTTTGGTCTGTGGTTCCCCCAAAGAGACACAATCAAAGCAAGATAATATATTTCTAAAATGGTTCTACTTGGAAAACCTTTTGAGAAGTAAACACTTTTAGAAAGAACTTTCTCTCACAGGGACCAACAAAGGATCCTTAAAAGTTTTTAGGTTCCTAAACGGATTCTTATTGGAACCCTATTTGGCAGGAAAGAGTCTGTAGGAAGGGTTCAGTATAGAACCTTTAAGTCTCTCCTTTCAGAAAGACTAATAAATGATGCTTGGGAGGTTGTAGGTTTGTACTGTTAGAATGTTCTTCTTAAAGCCTTTGAAGACATTTTAAGGGTTTCCTCAAAGGAACAAACAAAGAAATCCATAAAAGCTCTTACGTTTCTAATAGAGTTCTTGGAATTTTTTCTGTCAGGGACAAACTCTGCTTTAGGGTTTTACAAAGAACCAATACAAGGTCTCACACTGGAGCAACCTTTCCAGTTAGAGCTTCTAGGTTTCTACAGTTTGTACTAAGGTTCTTCAATGATAGGAGAACATTATTGTATAACCTGTAATGATTCTTCTAGAGGAACAACTCAAAATTCCATTAGGTTTCTAGTAGGGATGCAACAATACAGTTAGCCCACGGTTCAATACATACCTCGGTTTTTAACCACGGTTTTCGGTTCGGTTCGGTTCTGATGGCTTAACACATAAAAGTGTTTTTTGTTATTCTATGCTTAGGCAATAGGAAGAGTAAGAGGTTAGGAAGAAACAAATAAAAATGATTTTTTGCAATACTCCTTTATTTTACTTAAAAGCAAAGCAAAGTCCACTGGTTCCTAGTGTTTTGTATAATATAAACATTTTTTATTTTAAAATTAACACTTACATATCACAGCTGCTGGTGGCCCATGTACAACCAGGGGAACACATCAATTCCTAAACATATTTGACCTCCTCAACTTCCATGTATTCACTACGTTCGTCAACTCTTCTGCCAGATGAGCGCTTGTATTACTTTCATACAGGGGACGGGTTTGGAGTACAGCGCTGTTCATTTCCCAATCCGACATGTAGTGAACAGTTACAGTGAGGTAACTCATGGCTGCTTGTGAGGTCCAACTATCTGTGGTCAGAGAAAGGCTCTGTGCTTGAGCCAATTCCTACACAATACTGTTGCATGTCTTTTCACAGAGGTCGGGAATTATCTCGGCGCTGAAAAAAGTGCGAGACGGTAGTCTGTAACGCGGATCGAGTGTTTTTATAAGATGACAAAAGCCCGCATCTCCAATCACCGAAAACGGCTGCAAATCTTTGGCAATGAACCCCCCCCACTGCCTGTCTTATTATCATGTGTCTCTCGGAACCAGTTGGGTATGTATGCTGGAAAGATTCAGCAAGGGACTGTTGTTTTTGGAGGACTTTATTACCTGCTCTGCTTTCCTGCCTTCAGACATTGATATTGCTGGGTGATGGCGCCGCAGATGTGCACTCATATTGGAAGTGTTTCCGTTTGAGTAGGCTACACGTGTAAAACAATGCTTCAGACAGTCATTTTTTTGTTTATCGTTTTTTCTTCCTCGGCATTATACTCAACAGCAAAACCGAAATGTCTCCACACCACAGATTTAAAAGACGCCGGTGCCTCCTCGTACTGTAGCCTCGCTTCACCACCGCTCGCCATGTTAAAGTGTGGAATGATGGTTCCCTCTTGGGCCCTTGAGCAAGGCCCTTAAACCTCAGTGTTCCAGGGGCGCTGTATCATGGCCGACACTGCACTCTGACCCCAGCTTCCTGACATCACTGCTAAATCTTAAGGAAGAATTCTGTGTTATAAAGTCTATGTGACAAATATAAAGCATTTTCTTTAAAACCATTTATTGTAGCGATAAACACCTCTTTCTTTGATATTCCTTTGATATTTATTTGATCTCCATTGATCACCATTTGATCTTCCTTTGATCTTCCTTTGATCTTCCTTTGATCTCTTAATTAAGTAAAGATGCTGGACAAGTAACAGAATAACCTCATACTGTTACACAGCACTGACACTGACACTGGAGACTCCTTCCATCATCATTAAATAAAATTCTCCTTTTATCACTTTACCGCATCCACATTGCGCCGTTTTCCTACGCAGGTGAACAAGCTGTTGCTATGGAAACAATAATGTGTCCGAAAGAGCACATTGAAATAAACCCGCACTTGTGCCGAAGCTGCGGTTCTAGAAAACTAAACAACACTTTGTGGACTGAAGGTTTCAACAATGTAATGTAATAGAATGATTTAAACATCAGCTAGATCTTCATCATCATCATCATCATCACACAATGAAGTACCTTCAGGTAAATTAGCGAAGAGGTTCTGCAGTTTGGGGTAACTTTCCTGGTTGTACTCTTTGGACAGAATGTTCCAGAAGGCCTGAAGGACGGAGGAGTCCTGCTCCAGCAGCCAGGTCAGGAGGGAATACACCGCCTTATGGATTCCATCTTTCTTCTTCCTCGCCAGAGTTTCCTTAAAGAAATACACAGAGCACACAATAAAATCTGAATATTTCCTTTGGATATGGACAAAAGTGTTTGTCCAGAAACTAACTATAAATAATTGGATTATAAAGATGTTTCAGACTAAAAGCCAGAACGCTTTTGTGAAAATAATGAGACGACACTGGAGCTTTCCGACGAGGTGCATCATCTGTATGTTCACCAAAATGAAGCTTTCATAGAGATAAAGATGATGCCCTCTGTGAAGGTTTGTGATGTTTTGGGACTGCTTTGCTGTGGCACTGGGAGCTTTGGATCTGTGCAGGAAAATGACAACAAGATCTCAGGATTTCCAAGCCATTCTGGAGAGAAAGGTGCTGTCCAGCATCAGGAAACTCCAGCTCAGACACAACTTATGAATCCTCCAAAAGGAACCTGAAACTAATCTTAAGGCACCCAGAAACAGCTTGGAACACCTCACGGGTGACATGGCCTTCTATGAACCCTGGTTTAAATCATATCCAACATCTAGGTAAAGATTTAAAGTTTGTTTCATGGAGAGCTACAGAAACCACTCTTTTCTTTTGTTCTAAAACAAATAATTATAATCAAACTCTGATTTTTGTTGAATATGGAACGAACAATAATGGAAACTGATTTTCTTTTGTTCATTTCAAGTTACTTCAGAGAAAATGGTGGGATCTTCTTATTTTATGGAGGAGTGGCGGAGGAGTTGGAGGATTTTATGGAGGAGTTTATGGAGGAGTTGATATATATTTTTTGTGTGATAAAATGCAGATACCTTTACACTGGTTGTTCCAGGGCTGGTGCTAACGATAGGCAGAGCAGGCAATTGTCTGAAGCAGGGGTGTTAAACTTGAGATGTTGTGGGCCAGGCTGTTTAAGATTTAACATTGTTGGCTGTAGCTTTAGTCAACTTTTCCTCCTGCGATTGCAGTCTGCCTTTTTTATTTTGGAAAGTTTGATGGTTTTCTTGAAGGGTATCTTCAGCATACTTATCTCCATGTTTGGTGTCAAAATGTTGACGGATCTTTCATTAAATTGTCTTCCTTCTGCGTCAGCTTTTCTCTTCGGGATTGACTGTTGATATTTCTAAACTATTTATAAACTGACTGTGTGCTGAAGTGGAAACGCTGCCCTCTAGTGGTGGGAGTAGTTTGTGTGCAATGTGTTTATGGACCTAATATACCTTGAGTTCATCACCTGTGGCTTAGACCTTGAGCTTGGAGCTTCTAACCTTAACAAACCTATACACTAGTGCACTAATGAAGGCGGGCAGTGTAAAACTAAGCTCTTTGTCTATTGGATATAAAATAACTGTCACTCAGCTGAATTGGAACCAGTTAATATCAGCGTTTAGATGTGAACCCTCTGAAGTCATGAAGAGACTGATGATGGAAAGATCAGATCACTTTAGTGACTCAGTTCTTTGAATCTCCTTTGATCAGAAATAAAATAAAATGTTCAGATCTCAACAGGTCTACATACACCAACTTTGACTGGAGTTTCAATAATAAAAATATGGCAATGCAGCTAAGGATAAATGATAATAAACAGAATGAGGAGCTTTACCCCTGATATCTTCAGGTTTGAGCCGTTAATTATTTTGTCACATGACTCCCATAATTATTGTAGCAATAATGTAAAGATTAGGACAAAAAAAACAAAGTAGGCTTTACTCATTATTTTCAAAAACAGAACTGGACCCAGTACTGAGCCCCTGAGGAGCACTTGATCCAGCTAAGCTCTTTGGGTCTCACCTCAAGGAGTCGGTCAGAGATGATCTGGTGATCCGCCAAACCATACAGCAGCGGGAACGGGTCATGGACAGCCATAGCGATTTCTGTCCTGGATGCTCTGAGCTGAGATCGAAGCTCGGATTCGCCAAGAGCCTCGGCTAGGGTCATGATGCCTGGAAGGTAGAACACAAATGCATTCAGAGATTTGGGGTTTTTCCTCAAAAGTTCATGTAGTCCAACTAGAGATCTTGATGAAATTATGGTACCTGCGTCTCACATGACGAGAAGCGACTAGACGGCGCTATTTATTGGCCAGACGGAATCTTTTTGAAGACCTTTGACCCAAGTGTCGGTCCTTCAGGGACGCAGAGATGTTGTCAGCACCTGGGAAAATGCCTCAGGAAAGCTCAGTTGGGAGGAAACCGATGCCTGGGCAAAGTCGATCACAGTTTGGTGAGATAATCCCTGGGTGAAGTTTTTGGAAAGTCCACAGTTGGGCAATGAGACACTTTGACTTTTAATCGATGATCTTTCTTTCTCTCCTTCTCTCTCTTTCTTTCTGCTCACCTGTTGCTCTATAGCACTAACTGAAGTGTGTGTTCTGGCTAGGGGAACCCCACACACACACCTAACATCCAATTATAGGATAAACACTTTTACACAACGGACTCTAAAGTTCAGCAGAGCTCAGGTACCTCCCAGTTCTCTTGACCGTTGCTGAGATGTTTCTACTCCTTGGTTAGAGTCCAGCAGTGACGATGCATATCAGAGCACCAAGATTACAATAATTACAACATAATACATTGTATTTATGGCCACCATACATGACACTCAAAGACACCTTACATACAGTTAAAACACACAATTAACAACAACAATGTGAAACAAAAAAATGCTATACAACCAATAAGAAGTATCTACACAATATAAATGATATTACTGTCTCAAAAGATGCGTTTTTTTAACGAAATTAGGAAATTAGTGAAAGAGTCGCTGTTGCGAATATCACGAGGGAGTAGATTCCACAAATAAGGAGCAGCATAGCCAAAAGCTTAAGACCCCATAGATAGCCAATCCATTAAAGGAAGAACTAAGGATAAGAACCTTGATCTGAGAGTTTGAGAAGGAGTAAATGTTAAAAGTAGGTATGGTAGATAAGAAGGAGTCGGGTTATGTAATGCCTTATAAACAAAAAGCTGGAAATTTGATGTGCTGTTTAACAGGAAGCTAGTTGAAAAGCAGGAGATGTGGATGTTGTCCATCGTAGGAGTTCTCAGATGAGTTCCGCACCAACTGTAACTTGTGTAAGAGTTTATGGGGACGACCAAAAAAAAATAGCAATGCTCCTTATTGAGAGGGCTGTAGTTAATATCATAAACAGCAGCTACGCTGATTTCTCTCCACTGCTTCTCTTTCTCTTCTCATCCCGAGGCATCCTGAGGTTGCTCTAGCCCCAGTCACGTCCCACCTCATGAAGATTGTGGACCTTCAAAGTACCTTCATGTAAAGTTTGGACATTGGACCTCTTTAAGTGTTTAAAGGCTCTGGCATGGAGAAGCTGGTGTTGGATATGTGATTATCTTAGATGTTGAGCTATTTTATGAGTTGCTCAGTAGCTCCTGGTTCCATAATCTCACTCTCAAGTGTTGTCTTGTTTAAAGATTTATAATCACACTCTTGATATCACCGAAATGAGGATGGGTTCCCTTTTGAGTCTGGTTCCTCATAAGATTTCTTCCTCATGACATCTAAGGGAGATTTTCCTTTACCACTGTCACCATGGCTGCTCATCAGGGATAAATACACATCATTCACCTTAACTCTGCTTCACTGCTGTCACACTGTCTTCATACATGTCCTGCACCACCCTCACATACTTCTCTGACACACCAGACTTCCTCATACAATACCACAACTCCTCTCTCCACCCTGTCGTATGCTTTCTCTAAATCCACAAACACACAATGCAACTCCTTCTGACCTTCTCTATACTTCTCCATCAACTTCCTTAAAGCAAATAATGCGTCTGTGATGATCTTCCTCGGCATGAAACCATACTGCTGCTCACAGATGGTCACCTCTTCTCTCAGCCTGGCTTCCACTACTCTTTCCCATAACTTCATGGTGTAACTGATCAACTTAATTCCCCTGTAGTTACTGCAGGTCTGCACATCTCCCTTATTCTTAAAGATCAGTACCAGCACACTCCTTCTCCATTTCTCAGGCATCCTCACGTTCAGGAATCTTGTTCAACAATCTGGTTAAAAACTCCACTGCCATCTCTTCTAAACATCTCCATGCTTCTACCAGTATGTCATCTGGTGTAACCGACTTTTCACTCTTCATCCTCTTAATCTCTGCTCTCACTTCCTCCTTACTAATCCTATTCACTTCCTGCTTCACCATCTCCACATCACCCAACCTTCTCTCTCTCATCTTCCTCGTTCATCAGCTGCTCAACACACTCTCCTTACTAGTCAACACATTTCCATCTCCATCTCCGTACCTTTCTAGCTGTCTCCCTTATCACTTTTGCTATAGTTATACAAACATCATCACCTCCTCATCACCTCTGTTCCCTTCACCTACATGCCCCAAAAATCTGCCCCAATCACCAATCTTTCATTCAATCTAGATTCACCTTCTACCACTTCATCTAATTCACTCTAGAATTCTTCCTTCTCATCCATCTCACAACCCACTTGTGGAGCATAAGCACTGATGACATTTATCATCATCCCTTCAACTTCCAGCTTCACGATCATCACACTATCAGAAACTCTCTTCACCTCCACTACACTCTTACTGTACTCTTCCTTCAGAATCCCCCCTACACCATTTCTCTTTCCATCCACACCAAGATAGAACAGTTTAAACACCTCCAATGTTCCTGCTCTTACTCCCTTTCCACACAACATCTCTACCTTTCTCCTCTTCATCATATCAGCTATCTCTCTCCCTTTACCAGTCATAGTACCAACATTTAAAGTACCAACACAAACCTCCACTCTCCTCCACTTCTCCTTTCCCTGCCGTCTCTGTAGACATCTTCCTCCTCTCCTTCTCCTCCTTCAGCCAACAGTAGCCCAATTTCCACCGATACCCTGTTGGTTAACAATACCTGTGGTGGTCGTTGGTAACCCGGGCCTCGACCGATACAGTATGAAATTCTGATTCATGATCATCATATTTGATTTGGCACACATTTTACGCTGGATGTGCTTCATAACAAAACCCTCCACATTTATCGGGACTTGGGACCAGCACTAAGAGTGACCTTACTTGTGCAACCCTAAAGACTAATGAAGTTTTATAATAATAATAATAATAATAATAATAATAAAAATAATATTAAAAACTGTGACAATGCTCCCAAAGTGTGAGGTGGAGACTAAACAAACTTGCGGTTCACCACTTAATGTATTCCTGAGGGAACTCGGATTGTAACCATGTTCCGTATGTAAAAGGGATTACATTCCAACCAAAAGCCCTGTTCCGAAACGGTTTGGTACAAATACGTGTACCATTACATCACTAATCATTAGCTACTGTTACTACAGGACATTAACGCTAGCTAACTCGACCAGACGTTGTAAAGAATAAGCAAATATTAGACAAAGGAATTACCAAAAATTTTGCTTTTTTTACATGCGATTTGACAAGTTTGCTTTGCAGCTAATTTAGCTAATCAAAGACTTTATGGTATAAAAAGGGAATGAAGAGTCAGAACCAGTGTGTGATTTAAACACAGACTTTATTGATCAGTTTTCAGACAGATGTCATGCTCATAAATGGCTTTACAGAATGAAATGTAGCGTCGGCTCGACCCCACGACCCTGCGCTGACTCGGTGTGAAAAAATCCTTAAACCTGAAACGACTCGTCATCTCGTCACTGCGTCATGAAAATACACATTCATGTCACAAGTAGATCGGCACCAGCTTCCAGTGTGTCTGGAACTGAGTTCAGATGTCACACAGTCCTCACAGTATGTTTGTATGTATATGTGTGTGTGTGTGTGTGTGTGTGTGTGTGTGTGTGTGTGTGTGTGTGTGTGTGTGTGTTGTGTGTGTATTTGTGTTCACGCATGCGCAACATCCATAATAGGCCCTGCTCAAGAAACAGAAACAATGAGCTCCCCTCCCGAGTCTGTTCTCCGATCCGAGTCTTTTGTTTATTTGTCACATGATCGTCGTATCGACAAATAAACAAATGTTTAATTTATTTAGTTCTTCGGATTAGGAAATGAAGTTAGCCTGGGTAAACATGGCAACCGAAAATGCAGCACTTTAACTTTATTCTGCTCAAATGAATCAAGCTGCTCCGAGTCAGTAACATGACCAGTGTTCACTGAGCACCTGCCATGATGAACAGCTCCCTCTAGTGGCTTTATAACAAACAACACTGTTCTTTCATTCCTATAAAGTCTTTTCGAACGAATTCGCCAAAACTTCTGAGAGTAACGTTGGTGTTCCTCACAATCTGGAGCCATTTGAATCATATCATTAATTCAAATCTTTATATCATTAATACAGCTACGATTTTACCTCACAAATCACTCGCCAGCCTGCGCTCACACCTGACAGGATTTTCATGTTGAACGCAACACGTGTTTATTTCAGGCTGCCGTCCGTTCGTGTTTTGTTCCATATCCGATTAACAGAAGGCACGCAAGTGTAACAAAGGGAGAAATAAAGAAGCGATAAAGAAAAATGCATTTTCGGGTAAAATACTGAAGTTTCAGAGATTATCCGTTACACCTGAGAACTCTCAGTGGATTTCCTCTACATTCGTAAATACATTGTTAGTTATTTCCTCTTAGGTCGCTCCTATCGACAATGATGATGACGACCAATAGCCATTTTGGAAAACGCTAACATTTATCAGTACACTGAACAAACTGAGCTGAAATGATATAATAAATATCTATATATTTTTTATAGTTAAATATTTATGTATATAAAGACACACAGTGGTGTCAGTGCGGTTCGGTAACACAACATCATTAATGAAATATCAGACACTATGACTATTGCGGTGAAGTAAACTTTTCACATTCCTTCAGCAGATCGACATGACGACCTGAACATAAGTGTTTCTCCGCGTTATCCTCAGATCTGTAACATTCATCCGACAAACAATATATGAACGTCCATCCTCCTGTGTTACTTTATGAAACAAAGTGCAGCGTAAAAAACTTCACGTTAAAAATCCAACAAAATAATTGCTTCTTCCCCTGTCGCTCATGCTAACCTGAGGTAAATGTTGCTGCAGTTAGCCATGTCTCAGTTTTTAAGGGGTTTTCTTCAATAAAGAATAGCTAGTTTGACAATGTATCTGGCAACAATTACTTTAAAATGCTTCATCTAATATTTCTAATGTGCTGTATCTGTATGTTTGATGAATTTGGTTTCAAATGGAAGTAGATAAAGTATATTTTTAATAACATTCTGCATGTTCATCGCTAATATCTAATATCTATTGTACTATTGCTAACAGAAAAAGATTAACAATGTTGCTAGCAAAATTTACCTCAGAATGCTTTAGCTAATGTTTTGAAGGTGACATCTCATGATGAAAGACTATCATTAGGCTAGATTTAATAAGCATGCTAAGTTATCTAGCTGTTGGCTGGCATACAAAGGGAGCTAACTTTGTTACTCTCCAGATAAAGGTTTAAATAAAATGCTAAATGATCTAGAATCATTATTATTATTATTTTGTAATGTAACATGAGGTTTAGCTCGAATATAAAATCTTATCATCGGTCGCTACACCATTGTTGTGAATTGCGTCACGTGCGATAAAAACACAGCAGTGTGTATGTTCTAGGATTTAGCTATGTACTAGCCACTTCAAGTTCACAAAATGCATCACTAGCTTCAGTTACTATAGAATGTTAACGCTAGCTAACTCGAGCAGACATTGTTGACCCAAATGAGTGTATATCTGATTCCAGATTTGAATCTGATCTGATGCCACTATTTAGCTAAACTAACTAAAAAGAAAAAAGCCACGAATCGGCTATGACCTCTTTTTTTTTGAGTTCATTGTGCAAACATATTTAACAAGAGGCACTGATCAACTCTTTGCCCACATTTGAGTAGGATTTGAGTAAAACCACGCCTCATCTTGTTTGCTAGATAGCTATTGGTTTTGCAAGCATTCTTCTGATCAATGTTGGATTTAAGGTGTGTGTTAGGGTTACCACAAATATGACCTTTCAAACGGCAGTCCACAAGGGGACGCTATGTAAAAAAACAGATTCTAATCAGTTAATTTTTAATTACCGCCCGTTTTATCTAAATTTTTTGACATATTCATTATTTAGTTGTGTATGTTCTTCGCTATTGGAGCCGGTGACAGAAGAAAGCATAATGGAGAATGTTAACATCAAGCGAAGAAGCCCTTATTATCATATTCAGAAAGCCATTTCACACACTCACTTACACACACACACACACACACACACACACACACACACACACACACACACACACACACACACACCACACACCACGTCCAATGAGGAAACACCATTTACAGTAGAGTACAGCAGATTAAACGCTCGCTGCTCACGCAATCGCTTCAGGAATTTTTCGAGACACCGCAATAGCATGTGCGTTTTTTTGCAAAAGCATGCGAATTTCATGAAAACGTAATTCCTTATAGCGCCATTAAGATTAAAGCGACCGTGCGAGGTCTTTCAGGGAGCACGCGGCGAGCCAGAAAACGTGACTGACTGCAGAACCTGTCCTACATACAGTACGGTGTGAGACTAAAGAAACAACTTCCTACTTCCTGTTCCAAATGTAGAAAATGTAACCGCGTCACTGCGTCATCGTTGTCCTTCATCGCTCTAACAGCTCACCTTCGTTTGAATTATTTACACAATGTTGTTGTCGGACCAACAATATGGACATGATGTTTTTTTTGTCTGATAGCGAGAGAGAGAGAGAGAGAGAGAGAGAGAGAGAGAGAGAGAGAGAGAGAGAGAGAGAGAAAGAGGTTAAACACTTTCAGTTCAGTGGGATGTAGAAAGCCTGAGCTCCGTTCGGGATGCTGAGCCACAGGAAGCTTGAGAACCAGAAGGAGTGTAAGTGGAGTTGTCCATGAGAGGGCGCTGCACTAACATGAGCAACTGCTCTCGCTGGCAGGAGGCTCCTGGGCTTTGTCCAGCTTGATGTCAATCACTGGGAGGTTCAGAGTTAAAGGAAAATGTACAATGTACAATGTACAATGATAAACATAGGATAGCAGTGCGGGTCTGTACTCTGTAAGACGGCTATGACTGACAAGCAAAAAGGCCACGCCTCCTCAATGACTGACAGGAACAAAGGGAATGTCTCCTTTTTGACTGACAGAAACATGAAAAGAAGCCAACAAAAACACACCTCCTCTAAGAGACTGTCAGACACAAAGACCTACTTTACAATGACTGACAGAAACAAAGGCCACGCCTACTTTACTATGACTGACAGAAACAAAGACCACACCTACTTTACAATGACTGACATAAAAAAAGGCCATGCCTACTTTACTATGACTGACAGCAACAAAGACCACACCTATTTTACCATGACTGACAGAAACAAAGGCCACACCTACTTTACCATGACTGACAGGAACAAAGACCACACCTACTTTACTATGACTGACAGGAACAAAGGCCACAACTACTTTACCATGACTGACAGGAACAAAGGCCACACCTACTTTACCATGACTGACAGGAACAAAGACCACACCTACTTTACCATGACTGACAGGAACAAAGGCCACACCTACTTTACCGTGACTGACAGGAACAAAGGCCACACCTACTTTACTATGACTGACAGGAACAAAGGCCACACCTACTTTACTATGACTGACAGGAACAAAGGCCACACCTACTTTACTATGACCGACAGGAACAAAGACCACACCTACTTTAATATGACTGACAGAAACAAAGACCACACCTACTTTACTATGACTGACAGGAACAAAGGCCACACCTACTTTACTATGACTGACATGAACAAAAGCCACACCTACTTTACCATGACTGACAGGAACAAAGGCCACACCTACTTTACTATGACTGACAGAAACAAAGGCCACACCTACTTTACTATGACTGACAGGAACAAAGGCCACACCTACTTTACCATGACTGACAGGAACAAAGGCCACACCTACTTTACCATGACTGACAGGAACAAAGGCCACACCTACTTTACCATGACTGACAGGAACAAAGGCCACACCTACTTTACCATGACTGACATGAACAAAAGCCACACCTACTTTACCATGACTGACAGGAACAAAGGCCACACCTACTTTACCATGACTGACAGGAACAAAGGCCACACCTACTTTACCATGACTGACAGGAACAAAGGCCACACCTACTTTACTATGACTGACAGGAACAAGGGCCACACCTACTTTACCATGACTGACAGGAACAAAGGCCACACCTACTTTACCATGACTAACAGGAACAAAGGCCACACCTACTTTACCATGACTGACAGGAACAAAGGCCACACCTACTTTACCATGACTGACAGGAACAAAGGCCACACCTACTTTACTATGACTGACAGGAACAAAGGCCACACCTACTTTACTATGACTGACAGGAACAAAGGCCACACCTACTTTACTATGACTGACAGGAACAAAGGCCACACCTACTTTACTATGACTGACAGGAACAAAGGCCACACCTACTTTACTATGACTGACAGGAACAAAGGCCTTTCCTGCATTTTCCAGACTCCTATAATAAGGACAGTGGTGTTGATGTTTGTTTCAGTGTGTGTGTTAAAGGATACTGCCTTCTTTATTCGCCTCATCCAGATTTTCCATCCCGGGCAGAGCAGCAGCTACTCGCCTAAACAACTGAGGGGAGAGAGAGAGAGAGAGAGAGAGAGAGAGAGAGAGAGAGAGAGAGAGAGAGAGAGAGAGAGAGAGAGAGAGAGAGAGAGAGGAAAGACAGAGAGAGAGAGAGAGAGAGAGAGAGAGAGAGAGAGAGAGAGAGGAAAGACAGAGAGAGAGAGAGAGAGAGAGAGAGAGAGAGAGAGAGAGGGAGGAAAGACAGAGAGAGAGAGAGAGAGAGAGAGAGAGAGAGAGAGAGAGGGAGGAAAGACCAGAGAGAGAGAGAGAGAGAGAGAGAGAGAGAGAGAGAGAGAGAGAGAGAGAGAGAGAGGAAAGACGGAGAGAGAGGGAGAGAGAGAAAGAGAGAGAGAGGGAGGAAAGACAGACAGAGAGAGAGAGAGAGGAGAGAGAGAGAGAGAGAGAGAGAGAGAGAGAGGGAGGAAAGACAGACAGAGAGAGAGAGAGAGAGAGAGAGAGAGAGAGAGAGAGAGAGAGAGAGAGAGAGAAAGAGAGAGGAGGAAAGAGAGAGAGAGAGAGAGAGAGAGGGGGGGGGAAGACAGACAGAGAGAGAGAGAGTGAGAGAGAGAGAGAGAGAGAGAGAGAGAGAGAGAGAGAGAGAGAGAGAGAGAGAGGGAGGAAAGACAGACAGAGAGAGAGAGAGAGAGAGAGAGAGAGAGAGAGAGAGAGAGAGAGAGAGAGAGAGAGAGAGAGGAAAGACAGACAGAGAGAGAGAGAGAGAGAGAGAGAGAGAGAGAGAGAGAGAGAGAGAGAGAGAGAGACCGATAGATGGTGAGTATTGAACAAATGGAGAATCTGAATTCAATGAGTCTCTGTTCAGTATCTAGAGCAAACTATTAATCACTGATCAAATTACACAGAATTAAACACTGTTCATGCAGATCGAGAAGATGAGGAGAGCAGAAGAGGAGAAGATATGGAGATGAGAAGATGAGAAGTGTAGAAGATGAAGAGATGAGATCAGTATCGTGTAAAACAGATGAAGATGAGGAAGTGAACATGATGAGCAGATGAGAAAATAAGGAGACGAGGAGATGAGAGGATGTAAAGGTAAGGAGCTGAGACGAGGAACAGAGGAGAAGATGAGATGAGGAGATCAAAACAGTAGAAGACAAGAAGGAGATGAGGAAAGTAGAAGATGAAAAGAGGAGTTGAGATGAGAAAATGAGGGTATAAGGAGATGAGAAGAAAAGAAGGAAGGAGTTGAAGAGTTGAGAAAGGAGAAGATGAACTAATGAGGACTCGAACCTGTTTGACGTTGCAGCCGCTTTTAGCGCTCGTCTCGATGAACATCACGTTCAGTTCTTTAGCTCTCTGTTCTCCTTCCTCAATCATGATTTGTCTAAGAGATGGAAAAATCAGACAGGAAATACATCATAAATCACTCAAACTCATCCGTAGATTTTCCTGGTAGGACGTTCCTCTGCAATTGTCCGTATGGAAATAGCTCCTGATTACATTAAAGGTGCGGTAGCTAAGATTTCTCACGTCATTGCATAAGTGGGTGGAGCCAAATACAATTAACACAATTCATTCGGTCAAATAAGTGAGTTTAAAATCACACCGTGGGTAATAAAACATTGGCTCCGCCCACTGTTTTGCACTTATGACATGAAATCGGCGTAAAATTCACCTCTTCTCCTCCAAGTCTGTCTTGTTGCCAACGAGCATGATGATGACGTCACTTCCTCTCTCCGTCCTGACCTCGTCGATCCATTTTGTGGTCAGCTGGAAGGAATTCACATCTGAAAAACATGAAGACGAGGCGATCAGTTGGGGGCGAGCAGACACGTAAACGCATTGTTGAACGTTCAGAGAACTCCGAAAATATATTCCTTGGTTTGTGTAAAAGATTTGTGTTTGGAATGTTTCTCGCGCTGAAGCTCGTACAGCGACGTTGCTCCAAAATATACTGCAGGAGTCATGGAGCTCACCCCCAAAACATCACGCTGATCATAATGTTTTAGTTCCATCCTTCAGACTATAGTGGGTGGAGCAACATGCTGTTACACTAGCAATAAAAGTAATCGGATCGTCCAATATGGCTGCTGCCACTGTAAATATCGCCGTAAATATCGGCATAAATATCACAGTAAATATCAGCATAAATATCGCCATAAATATCTCCGTAAAGATAGCTATAAATATATTCGTAAAGATAGCAATAAATATATTCGTAAAGATAGCTATAAATATCTCAGTAAAGATAACTATAAATATATTCGTAAAGATAGCCATAAATATCTCCGTAAAGATAGCTATAAATATCTCCGTAAAGATAGCCATTAATATCTCCGTAAAGATAGCTATAAATATATTCGTAAAGATAGCTATAAATATCTCCGTAAAGATAGCTATAAATATCTCCGTAAAGATAGCTATAAATATCTCAGTAAAGATAGCTATAAATATATTCGTAAAGATAGCTATAAATATATTCGTAAAGATAGCTATAAATATATTCGTAAAGATAGCTATAAATATCTCCATAAAGATAGCTATAAATATATTCGTAAAGATAGCTATAAATATCTCCGTAAAGATAGCTACAAATATATTCATAAAGATAGCTATAAATATCTCCATAAAGATAGCTATAAATATATTCGTAAAGATAGCTATAAATATCTCCGTAAAGATAGCTATAAATATATTCGTAAAGATAGCCATAAATATCTCCGTAAAGATAGCTATAAATATATTCGTAAAGATAGCTATAAATATCTCCATAAAGATAGCTATAAATATATTCGTAAAGATAGCTATAAATATCTCCGTAAAGATAGCTACAAATATATTCATAAAGATAGCTATAAATATCTCCATAAAGATAGCTATAAATATATTTGTAAAGATAGCTATAAATATATTCATAAAAATAGCTATAAATATCTCCGTAAAGATAGCTATAAATATATTTGTAAAGATAGCTATAAATAGCTCAGTAAAGATAACTATAAATATATTCGTAAAGATAGCCATAAATATCTCCGTAAAGATAGCTATAAATATATTCGTAAAGATAGCTATAAATATCTCCGTAAAGATAGCTATAAATATCTCCGTAAAGATAGCTATAAATATCTCCGTAAAGATAGCTATAAATATATTTGTAAAGATAGCTATAAATATCTCCGTAAAGATAGCTATAAATATATTTGTAAAGATAGCCATAAATATCTCCGTAAAGATAGCTATAAATATATTCGTAAAGATAGCTATAAATATCTCCGTAAAGATAGCTATAAATATCTCCGTAAAGATAGCTATAAATATCTCCGTAAAGATAGCTATAAATATATTCATAAAAATAGCTATAAATATCTCCGTAAAGATAACTATAAATATCTCCGTAAAGATAGCTATAAATATATTCGTAAAGATAGCTATAAATATATTCATAAAGATAGCTATAAATATCTCCGTAAAGATAGCTATAAATATCTTTGTAAAGATAGCTATAAATATATTTGTAAAGATAGCTATAAATATATTCGTAAGGATAGCTATAAATATATCCGTAAAGATAGCTATAAATATCTCCGTAAAGATAGCTATAAATATATCCGTAAAGATAGCTAAAAATATCTCCGTAAAGATAGCTATAAATATCTCCGTAAAGATAGCTATAAATATCTCAGTAAAGATAACTATAAATATATTCGTAAAGATAGCTATAAATATCTCCGTAAAGATAGCTATAAATATCTCCGTAAAGATAGCTATAAATATATTCGTAAAGATAGCTATAAATATCTCCGTAAAGAGAGCTATAAATATATTCGTAAAGATAGCTATAAATATCTCCGTAAAGATAACTATAAATATATTCATAAAGATAGCCATAAATATCTCCGTAAAGATAGCTAGAAATATATTCGTAAAGATAGCCATAAATATCTCCGTAAAGATAGCTATAAATATCTCCGTAAAGATAGCTATAAATATATTTGTAAAGATAGCTATAAATATATTCATAAAGATAGCCATAAATATCTCCGTGAAGATAACTATAAATATATTTGTAAAGATAGCTATAAATATATTCGTAAAGATAGCTAGAAATATATTCGTAAAGATAGCTATAAATATCTCCGTAAAGATAGCTATAAATATATTCGTAAAGATAGCTATAAATATATTCGTAAAGATAGCCATAAATATCTCCGTAAAGATAGCTATAAATATATTCGTAAAGATAGCCATAAATATCTCCGTAAAGATAGCTATAAATATCTCCGTCAAGATAGCTATAAATATATTCGTAAAGATAGCCATAAATATCTCAGTAAAGATAACTATAAATATATTCGTAAAGATAGCTATAAATATCTCAGTAAAGATAACTATAAATATATTCGTAAAGATAGCTATAAATATCTCCGTAAAGATAGCTATAAATATCTCCGTAAAGATAGCTATAAATATATTCGTAAAGATAGCTATAAATATATTCGTAAAGATAGCCATAAATATCTCCGTAAAGATAGCTATAAATATATTCGTAAAGATAGCCATAAATATCTCCGTAAAGATAGCTATAAATATCTCCGTAAAGATAGCTATAAATATCCCAGTAAAGATAACTATAAATATATTCGTAAAGATAGCTATAAATATCTCCGTAAAGATAGCTATAAATATATTCATAAAGATAGCCATAAATATCTCAGTAAAGATAACTATAAATATATTTGTAAAGATAGCCATAAATATCTCTGTAAAGATAGCTATAAATATCTCCGTAAAGATAGCCATAAATATCTCCGTAAAGATAGCTATAAATATCTCAGTAAAGATAACTATAAATATATTCGTAAAGATAGCTATAAATATCTCCGTAAAGATAGCTATAAATATCTCCGTAAAGATAGCTATAAATATCTCCGTAAAGATAGCTATAAATATCTCCGTAAAGATAGCTATAAATATATTCATAAAGATAGCTATAAATATCTCCGTAAAGATAGCTATAAATATCTCCGTAAAGATAGCTATAAATATCTCAGTAAAGATAACTATAAATATATTCGTAAAGATAGCTATAAATATATTCGTAAAGATAGCTATAAATATATTCGTAAAGATAGCCATAAATATCTCCGTAAAGATAGCTATAAATATATTCGTAAAGACAGCTATAAATATATTCATAAAGATAGCCATAAATATCTCCGTAAAGATAGCTATAAATATATTCGTAAAGATAGCCATAAATATCTCCGTAAAGATAGCTATAAATATATTCGTAAAGATAGCCATAAATATCTCCGTAAAGATAGCTAGAAATATATTCGTAAAGATAGCTATAAATATCTCAGTAAAGATAACTATAAATATATTCGTAAAGATAGCTATAAATATCTCAGTAAAGATAACTATAAATATATTCGTAAAGATAGCCATAAATATCTCCGTAAAGATAGCTATAAATATCTCAGTAAAGATAGCTATAAATATCTCCGTAAAGATAGCTATAAATATCTCAGTAAAGATAACTATAAATATATTCGTAAAGATAGCTATAAATATAAAAGGAAATATCAGCATAAATATCGGTATTAAAATGTCTGTAAATAATCGCCATAAAGTTCGACATAAATATCGTTTATCGATATTTATCGATTCGGATCCTCCAAGATGGCCGCCAATGCCATAAATATCACTACGATAGAAGAAGTCTGGTGATCGAAGCATTTGTTACTTGTTAGGGTCTATTGTGTCTGGGCGTGCATGTGTGTGTGTGTGTGGGTGTGTGTGTTCTGTCTCACTTGTGATGTCGTACACAACCACGGCTACAGTAGAGTCTCGTATATAGCTGGGGATGAGGCTCCTAAAGCGTTCCTGCCCCGCCGTATCCCACAGCTGTAACCTCACCTGCAGCACCAAACAACATTCATTACACATATACACACACACACACACACACACACACACACACACACACACACACACACACACACACACACACAATATTGTCAAAAGTATTGGGACACCTGACATTTCCTGCCATATGCGGTTCTTCACGATTCTACAGGACGTCTTTGGATGTGGTATAATAGAATTTTGCGTTCACTTGAACTTAGAAATCCAAAACTGATCAAGCATCACGGTGCACATGTGCACAAAGAAGCTCCATGAAGATCTGCTTTTCATGGTCTGGAGAGGAAGATCTGGAATGGCCTGCTATAGAGCTCTGATCTCAAACCTACTGAACATCTCTGGGATGAACGTGAACACTGTCTTCCTCACCTTCTCACCTACATCAGTACCTGGCTTTACTTACACCCTTGTAGCTGATAAACCCAAATGCACACTGAAAAAATCTAGTGGAACATCTAAGAGCAAATTGGGACTAAGTGTGGAAAAATCACATATGACCAGGTATCATCTACATCTACATCTTCACACACTTTTTTTTTCTTCATGATCTAAAAACACTCTGGGGCCCAAGGTTTGTGGACACCTGACCATAAGATTCTGTGCTTTTTATGAATCCCATTCCACATTCAGTCTCCATGTGCCGTTACAAAAATCTCCACTCTTCTGTGAAGATGTTCCACTAGATTTTGCAGAGATTTGTGTGAGATTCATTCAGCCACAATAAGGGTGTTAATAAAATCATGAACTGATGGAGGCGGGGTGAGAAGGTGAGGAGGCCTGGGGAGCAGTCAGCGTTCATATCCATCATGTTCAATAAGGCTGGAGCTCTATAGCAGGAGATCTTCCTATAGAAAGAAGAACTTCATGGAGCTGGCTTTGTACACAAGGGGTATCCACATGCTGGAACAGGTTTGGGTCTCCTACTGCATCCAAAAACCAAACGTTATCTCAGCTATGAGCAGTTAAGGGTTAAGGCTCAACTGCTCAAGGGCGTGCTGAACCCATGACCTTCTGTTTGGAAGTCCAACAATTAATCCAATGAGTTACCACTTCCCAAAAAAGCAGGTGTCCCAATACTTGTGTGTGTGTGTGTGTGACTTTCATTACTAATTAGAGATGTGATAGTGTTTAAAGGTATAAGATAAAAAAGGATCTCTGGGTCAGTCAGCGAATAAAAAACTGACCTACAACCTTCATTCTGTAAGCAGTCACTTGTAACTTCCTGTTTTTTTCCCATAATTCCTGCTAAATGTCAGCATTAGCTAGTAATCGTTGTGTTTTGTGCGATTAAACCCAGCAGAAATGTGGAACGTTAGGACCCTGTTATATGAATATGATCTGACTGGATCTCACTGAAGTTTGAGGAGCTCTCACCGTTCGATCTTCCAGGTACATGGTTTTTGACAGGAAGTCGATCCCGATGGTGGCCTGCAGACAGAAAAACGACACGTCAGTGGCGTCCGAGGCGACGGCTGTTGTTCAGAGGAGTTGCATACGGTACAGTACCTGATAAGTGTTGTCGAAGCTGTCGTACATGAACCGCGTTATCAGCGACGTTTTTCCAACTGAAACACAAAACAGGAAAACACTCTTTTACATCCAGTCACTATCTGACCACACGTTTGTGCACCACACCCACATGACTCGGTTGTTCAACATCACAATTCCAAAATCGGCTTAAACATCGCTGAAAATATCCCCATGAAATATCGGCAGAAATACTGCAGTAAAAAATCTCATAAACATTGGCATGAATATAACAATAAATATCACTGGAAATAGAAATAATTATTGTAATAAATATAATGCACAATGTTACCTGAGAATTATACAGAGTTGGAGATCAGAAAAGTGGGTGGAGATTATACACGTGTGAGTGGGTGGGGTTTATACACGTGTCAGTGGGAGAGGTTTATACACGTGTGAGTTTGCGAGATTTATACATGTGGGAGTGGGTGATGTTTATACATGTGGGAATGGGCGGGGTTTATACACTAGTGAGTGGGCAGGGTTCATACATGTGTGAGTGGGTGGGGTTTATACATGTGTAAGTGGGCGGGGTTTATACACGTGTGAGTGGGCAAGGGTTATACATTTGGGAGTGGGTGAGGTTTATACATGCGGGAGTGGGCGGGGTTTATACATGTGTGAGTGAGCAGAAATTAAACGTGATGAAGTGGGCTGGGCTTATACATCTGGTAGTGGGTGAGGTTTATAAATGTGGGAGTGAGCAGGATTTATACATGTGGAAGTGGGTGGGGTTTATACAACTGGGCGGAGCTTGCGTGCATTGCTAGTTGACAATTTTAAAGAGGTGTTTTTTCAAACTCACTGATATCATATTATCTATCATTTAGAGCTGTCAAAAGTCCTCCATTTGACGTTCCCTCAGATCTCCATCGCTACCCGTAGGCCTGACCTAATGTTTGGATGGTTCCAGCTCCAATTCAACCTTAAGGTGATGAGGTTGAGGAGGTCAGGGATCTGTGCAGGACATTTAAGATCTTCCACTCCACACCTTTATAGAGGATCCTAACGCTCTCTGATCAGTGTATAATGTAGCATCAAAGCCACTGATCTGTTTATAGTACGCAGTTTAGCAGCAGGTCTTTAGCAGTGTTTCTGCTCCACTCTTTCTTTGTTTGCAAAATATTTCAGGAATTCTTCTAGATTCTCTGCATGACAGGACGCTCCTACGTGTGACACACACGTCGTACAGGTCGGTCCGGTTTCTCAAACTAGCTTAAAGGAAAAACTCAACACGACACAAACTCGAGAACATGTTTTGTTCTGCTTCAAAGAATAAAATGACCTATAACAGGAGGAACAGGAGGAAGGAGAAGTCAGAAAAGGGGGCGGGGCTCAGGGTACTGAAAATCAGCCAGGCATCAAAATACTGCGAACTGATTTGTCAATGGAGTTTTATTTTCATTCATAAGCGAATTAAAGGACAAACCAAGATGAGCTTGCAGAACAAGATCATTTTCCTCATCCTTGGATGATGGAGAAGGTCTACAAGTAAACTCAACAAGGTTGCTCACTGAGGAACATCTCAGCATTTGCAACATCAGAAGGACAATCCATATTCATATACAATCCTGCATATGCTAATCATGTTAGGTTTCATACCTGCTTTGTTGGATTGGATTAGCAACATGATGAACTAACGATCTCTGCTAGTTCCTTCCAAGGATTCGTTTTCTTCATGGTGCTTTCAAGCATTAAATTAAAACTCAGAAATTATAGACTAACCGTCATTATACGTTTTCCAAAGTGCAGGTACATACAGATGTTTTGAGAAACATTGTACCATGTGACTGGTCTGAGGAATCATTTCAGACGTCATTATGGGCAGTGATTTATTCTTTAAATCTTAAAACCACAAGCCATCGCCAAATATTAGCGTGTTTGTGTACGTCATTAAATCATGATCCACACACCAAATAAACCAGTTTAGAGAATTACTGGAATCCGGAGGCTTAATAGTGTCCTGATGGTTCTGAATGGTGTCCAGTAGATATCACCACGAGATCTACACGCTGCCAAAAAGGTGTTTTATTGGGCTTTAATGGTATCAGAGGGAACAGGACATGAATGGATCAGTACAGCTTCCATTAAAACCAATACAATTACTGGAGGGTTTATATGTACATACATATACCATTTATGTTTATGTGTGTGTGAGAGTGTGGAGGGTGAGGTGAGGGTTGCCAGGTTGCTGAATGCCACCCTACCAGTCTGGGTGTGTCTCTCTGTCTCTCTCTGTTCTTTATGTAATACAGAACGCACTATTCAGCCTGGGGTTTTACTGATGAACATACATTTAATGTAAAGTGTGTGTGTGTGTGTGTGTGTGTGTGTGTGTGTGTGTGTGTGTGTGTGTATGAGAAAGACATTTATTCTTGGGGTTCCACTGCACCAGAAGCCACAAGAGGAAGAAAAACAGCAATAACAACCACATCATATATATATATATATATATATACACACACAAAGACAAATAGATAGATAGATAGATAAATAGATAGATAGATAGATAGATAGATAGATAGATAGATAGATAGATAGATAGAATTATCATCATTATTGTTGTTATTATTATTATTATTATTATTATTATTATTATTATTATTATAGCTAGATGTATAGATGAATTATTAGGATGGGGATGGGGGCATCCTTTCAGATTATGACAGGTGTGTGTGTGTGTGTGTGTGTGTGTGTGTGTGTGTGTGTGTGTGTGTTAAAGCGCATGGACTCACCGCTCTGTTCTCCTAAAAAAACAAGTTTAAATTTCCGTAAAGGGTTTCCAAACTCGTTGGCTACAGACATGACGGCTCTGGGTGTGTATCCCCGCGATGTTCCGCACGGATCTCCCCTCCCCAGGGCAGAGACGCTCCACGGGCGGCTGAAGGATGAGGCTCGGGGTCCGGACACGTTGGATGGTGCAGCGCTCAAGCCCTGCGTCTCACTGCGCATGCGCGGCTTCCGCCTCACGCCCGTCTGCGGTCTGAGCTGCGCGTCTGTTCACGCGACCGCCATGTTTGTTATTGAGACTGATGGAGGAGCAGCATTCCTGCCATTCCGCTCATAACTTATTATATATATATAATACAATTGTATTAATTGATATATTTCATATTATAACCCTGAGTAAATAAAATGCTATGTAAATAAAAAGCTCCTGACCCTTTGTGGAAAAAAAAAAATCTTTGCTAAATCATGATTGAATTGTGATGAATCAAATTATTTGGAAAACTAAGTAAATTTTCACCGGCCACACCCAGGCCTGATTACTGCCAGACCTGCTGAATCAAAAAATCACTTAAACAGAACCTGTCTTATGAAGTGACGCATGGTAAAAGATCTCAAAAAGCAACACATCATGCTGCAATCTAAAGAAATTCAAGAAACAAAGTGATGTTTATCTCTCTGGAAAGGTATCAGTGTTACAAAGTCATTCCTAAGTCTTTGGGACTCCAGTAAACCACGGTGAGAGCCGTTATCCACAACTGGAGAAAAACTTGGAACAGTGGTGAACCTTATCAGGAGTGTCCATCCAACCCCAAATAACTCCATAATACGCATCCGGAGACCCAGAACACCCTCAAAAAGAACTGCTGGCCTCATTTGCATTAGTTAAGCTCAGTGTTCGTTATTTAACAATAAGAAAGAGATTTGGCAAAAATAACACCCATGGGAGAGTTTCGATACGAAATCCACTGCTGAGCAAAAAGAACAAAAAAGCTCGTCTCACATTTGCCAAAAAACATCCTGATTATCAGGACTTTTGGGCAAATATTCTGTAAACAGATGAGGCAAAAGTTGATATGGTTGGAAGGTGTCCATTCTATTACATCTGGCATATAAATGACATGACATTTCATAAAAAAGAACATCATACCAACAGTAAAACATGGTGGTGGTAGTGCGATGATCTGGGGGTGGAAGACTTATTATATTAAAATGAAACCATCAATTCTGCACTCTACCAGAAAATCCTGAATGAGAATCATGAGAGCCATGAGCTCAGACGAGCTTTAAACAGATGAAGAAAAACTGGGGTAATTGTAAAAACTGGGTTATCTTTTTATCAATCGTTCCTTACATCATTAAAAAAAAATTACAATCTCTACAACCAATATGGTGGCAAAAAGATTTTGTGAAGCCAGTCATTACCTTCCAGAAAAAAATGTTGTTCTTTATTATTGTGGCCACAGTGTGGCGCTGCAGTTTATGAAATAAACTATATACTGTATATACATATATATACATTCATCTGGACCACTCTACATCTGCCTCTTTCAAACATATCTTCCCTCAACACATCCATGAACCTGCTCCTTGGACTTACTTTTGTCCGCCTTTCTGGTGGCTTCATCCTCAGCAGGTCTGATAAAGCACTATACATGTGTAAACTATACAAGGCTACAACTGAGAGTTAATTTCCGGCCACAGTTTTAATATTTTAAGCCAAATGTATATTTATTCAAGATATCAGAATGGTTACATACAAAATGCAAATCCTGTCTGCAGTGTGGCGTTTCTACACTTACACACACACACACACACACACACACACACACACACACACACACACACACAAGCACACACACACACACACACACTCGAAGGCAAGACTTGAGAATTCGACTATGTAAATCCTTAGTCGGGGATATCCCTAATCTCACTGTGATGAGTCGTGAATGAACAACTTGTTCATTTCGTTTTGCTAGTCAGCAGAAGATTGTTTTCTTTTTGCTAAAAAACAAGTTAGTAAAATGATCTGACCTTCCCTTCCCTTCCCTTCCCTTCCCTTCCCTTCCCTTCCCTGCTGCCAAGATTCAATTTAATGTTGTAAGGACAAACTGAAAATTAAACATTCTTGTTCCCTGAAGAGTCACATTGAAGCGGTTCACCAACTGATGACTCGTCTGTCGCTGCTTCCTGGTCTTAAATAAACCAGGACATGGTGTGATCACATTCCTTTAATCAAATCTGAAAAAACTCTCAGCTCACATTCCTCCGTCAAGACAACATCAAGTGTCTTGGGTCAGAGTTTGTCTTCATTGTCCTCTAAGGATATCAATGACTCAATGTGTCCTTAATGATGGAAGACTTGATAAAAGTGGGAAGTTTTATAGTTCTTATAGTATTAAGCGCTGTGGCGTTTCATTAAAACGACAATCTTAATACATGGCGAAAATACAAACAGCGACACAAGCATACAGAGAACATTCTGTAATTAGAACACATCAACACCCTGCTCATTTACACAGTTATCTAATCAGCCAGTCATTTCATTGGTAGATAATTGATAATTGATAAAACACCTTTAAATCGCTCTGGATAATAGCATCTGCTGAATGACGTAAACATGAATGCGTACAATTGTTACAGTTTCAATAAGCAGACCCCCAACACGTCTACATACACCAACATTGACTTTACTTCCAATCATTTTAAGATGTATATAACTGTACAGCGTTTGTGGGAGTCACGCGATAAATAAACAAATGACTCGGATTAGAGAGGTAAACTACGGGATTCTGTTTTCTGTACATAACCTATGGATATTTTGCAATGTTTTGTTCATGTGCGTTCAGTAGAAAATTAACAAATCACTCTTTGAGATAAAAAAAGAAATTAACAAATCGTTCATGAATGTCAACAGTTTCTAGAGCTTGATCAAAATGGTGTTGTAGTATCCTGGAGTAAACACTAGATGTCATTTTTTGTATTACCTATAATGCGCATTCATATAAAAGCCGCACCCACTGAATTTTACAAATATTTTTATTTTTAACATAAATAAGCCGCACCTGTCTATACTGTAAACTTTACACAGGCTTTAACGAAAGACAGTGTCTGTTACACGGTGTAACGGGTGAAATATGTTGCGCTTCCTTTAGGAGCATAGCGGTATTTTGGGAATTCTTCTGGTATTACTGCGTGTGTGTAAGACTAAGGATTATGTCCTTATTATTTTCTGATGCTGATTTCTAAGTTTCTTTGACTAACCCGTATTAACGCTGTTGCCAAGAATAATAAAAAAGCACGAGTTTTGGAAACCTGTCTGTGCTTATATGATTTCTGTTGTAACTGGAGTTAGCGAGCTCTCCCTTCACCCAGACTCAACGCGCTACAACGGCTTGTATCTAAACAGAAGCCTACCAAGAAAGTCATTGTTCACTGTCTTCCTCCTTCCTTTCACAACTATTTCTCTCCAGAGTTTATCTTTTGGCATCGTCGTGCGTTTAAAAAAAACTTTTTTCTCCCGATGCCGTGCAGCTCAGAACACAGGTGAGGTGCGTTTTTTCGTTTCCGTTCGGGAATTTCATTGGTCTAACGGTATAGGGCTCAGTTTTTTGGCTTGAAGTTTGTGAAACCGGGAAAAACCCAGGAAAAATTAATAAATTAGCCGATTTGTTGTTTAAGCCGCAGAGTTCAAAACGTGGGAAAAAAGTAGCGGCTTATAGTCCGAAAAATACGGTACAAGCTTTGAGTCATTTATATTTATGCCATTTTGTAGACACCTTTAACCACAGTGACTTACAGTTGTCTCAGTTATACAGCTGAGCAACTGAGGGTTAAGGGAGTTGCTGAAGTGTAGCAGCTCAGTGCTACTGGGATCTTACATCTTATCCACTGCTACCACTTCCCATTAATACTATGGTGATTTATACTGAAGACACTACAGGTGCAAAAAAAACCAAACTAAAAACATACAGGAAGTGGAGGATATGCAAGCCTAAACACCTTGTTGAGGAGAGAGTTCAAAGGAGATTGAAAAGACTGGTCTGAGGTGACATGAAGTCTAAAATAACTCCTAAAATGATTTAATCTTTACGATCTTGGAGAGTAGAAAAGCATCCAAGAATGCACAAAACATCAAACTTTGAGATGGATGATCTAAAAGAGCAGAAAACCACATCAGTGAACATATTTCTCAGCCAAGAACAGGAATCTAAGGATATCATGGACACAGACTCCCCCAAACTGGGGAGGAAAAGACTGCAGAAAGACCAGGAGATAATCAGTTTAAGCTAGACCATCTGGGCAGCTCACACTTTTCCTTCACTCTGAAGTTTGATGTAAACTTCAACATTATTGTATGCATTGTGCTGCTGCCAAAGGACTGACTGACTGGATAACTGCATAAATAAGTGGGCGTTCCTATTAAAGTGGACAGTGAGGGTTGTTATTAACGAGAAACATTCGTCACAGAATCACACAATCCACAATAGCACTAACGTTCAAAGTCAAACAACTCGGCTTCTTTCTCCTTCCAGAAAACGAAACTACGGTTGACATATTTACAGATCTCATCGTTAGTAAAGCATGACAAGTCTGTGCTCTCGTCTGCCCCGTGGCCTCCCTTGTCATGCACGACATCCTCAACCATGACTCTTGGAACTGTCCTAACATCAGAGTCCTTTAAAGACCTTCTGGCTGGGACCTTTGTTTTTGTCCTGAAGAACCGAGTCTTGATATCCGTGAAGCCATCTATCCATTGCCGTTTCCCGTCCTCTATGTCTTGCAGGACAGCTTGATGGAAATCTCGAACTGTCTCCCATGGAAAATCCCCTACGTGGTCAAATACCTCAAAGCAGAGCAGGTGTCTCATTTTGCGCTCATCAGGGGGCAGGTCCTGCTCTAGAATGTGAAAGTAGCCTAACATGAACAAGTCAAGGGTCAAGCTTTCATAAGGCACAGGTGCACCATTTACTCGAGGGAGGAAGTGCTCGGGGGAATAAATGATCTTCTTTCTTTGGAGATTTCGGATCTGGCGTGAGGGAACCCCTGAATTGATGGCCCTCCAGTTGCGAATCATTTTGTCTATAGTTGTCCTTTGCCGGTAAAGCTGATACAGGGAGCCACCAGTCGACTGAGACACTGGAGTCAGGACACTGTGATCTTTGATGTACGTCTCAGCAGTCCTCGTTGTGTCTATGTCTTGTTTAATTTTCGCCCTCATTGAGATTGCATAGGCAGACTTTTTCCAGTGGCCCAAAAACAAGACCACAATTCGTTCTTTGCGCAAGCTGGTAGTCTCCTGAACCTTAGTTGGTTCCTCGCTGGCGGTATGTTTTCCATTTAAGCTGATGTCATTAACCAGATTAACATCTTGATCGAGGACAACCCCTTTTTGTGAGGAGTTGGACACATTTTGCTGTTTGAGATTTAAACTTGGCTTGGTGTTTAACACCCCTGAAAATGGATAGATGTTCCCAATCTGACCTTCAAAGGTGGACCTTAGATTCCTCACGGAAACCCCTGACAGCTGGATCTCCATTTCCACCTTCTCTCGCTTGTCAGTATGCCTTTCTGTATGACTTGAGAACACTGATGCCAGTTCTTTGTTGGGTATTTTGGAGATACCATCATCTGTGCTTTTGTCTGAAAGGTTGCTCAGGAGCAAGGACATGCTCTTCACAATGCCAGAGATGCGGTTGCACCAGACTGGAAGTGCAAGTGTGTCCACCACCTCTGGCTTCTGCTGGAACTGAGTGTTGACAGTGATGTTAACAATGGGAGCAGGAAGGAGAGTTTGGAGCTGCTCAGCCAGACGTTTTAACTCCAGCTCGTAGGCCTTACACTTTTTCTGCAGAGAAACTGTCTCAACCTGTCCCTCCAAGTACACCACATCATCCTCCGTCAGCAGCTCACCAAAGGGGCCCAAAATAGCGTTGTGAAACTTGGAGAATCTCCAGCCATCCATATCTTTGTCCTCCTGGCAGGAATGAGAGAAATACAAATGACAGTCAATCAGAGATTTAAATGCTAAATCTGATGTTGGAATCAGTCAACCATAATTCAGGTCTAATGGGGTCAGAGTGCACGGTCAGCCATGATACAGTGCCCGTGGAGCACAGACAGTTAAGTGCCTTGCTTAAGGGCCTAAGAGTGGCAGCTTGGTGATATAGGGGCTTGAATCCAACCTTCTAACCCAGAGCCTTAACCCCCTGTAAAACACTGTCTACACTAAAGAAGTGTTGGATTGTGTGATGTATACATTGAACTGGAGATGACACCTACCTTTTTCCACTGGTCTTCATCATCCTGAAGCCTTGCTTGAAGCTTATGAACCATCACTTGCCTCTTCCACTCTGCAATAGGCTTCCCGTGTTCATCATGTGTAGGAACCAGAGAATCTATATCAGCGAGATTCATCTCTTCTGCTGGAAGTTCAACTATTCCATTTTCAGATTTCTGCCAAAAACACAGGGGAGATAATTTATTTACCTTCTTGTTTGGTTGATGACAAATTGGTTTCTCTTAAATGATCTGACAACAAACATATTTACCACGTGTCCAGCGAAGACTGCTGTTATTCCCGCATGTCTCCAGGATCTTACAGATTTTACCTGAAGTGCCGGTGCCTCGCTTTCTTCCGGGCCCTTTCTCATAGCTGATACAACTGCATACACAAACACAGGGACATGTAGTCAGAAAATCTGCATGTGATTAAGCAACAAATTAAACTAAATTAATATTGAACCTTTACTGTTATAATAAGCTCCACCTTTCTTTCCAGGGAAGGCATTTTTATAGATTTTGGGGTGTGGTTTGGGGATTAGTGTTCATTCATCATTAAATAGAGCATTAGTGACATCAGATACCGATGTCAAGATGTCAGTCGAGGAGGCTCCAGTTACAGTTAATCCCAAAGGTGTTTAGTGATTAAAGGGTAAAAAAAGGTAAAGGGGGTCTTTACTTGTCAAATGTACATTACAGCACAGAGAAATTCTTTCTTCACATATCCCAGCATCAGGAAGCTGGGGTCAGCCATGATACAGTGCCACTGGAGCACAGAGGGTTAAGGGTCTCGCTCAAGGGCCCAAGAGTGGCAGCATGGAGACAATGTTCATTGTTAAAAGCACTATACAAATGAAAATTAATTCAATTGATTAATGAAAATGGAGCTTGAACCCCCAACCTTCTGTTTAGTAACGCAGAGCCTTAATCAATGAGCTATCACTTCCCAAAAAGGGCAAACACTTCCCCTAGAGAACTACTACTTCCCCTAGGTGGCTGCCACTTATTATCAGGGACTACCACTTCTTAGATTGCTACCGGTTCCCCTCGGGGGCTACCACTTCCCCTATGGGGTTAGCACATCTTCTTGGAGGCTACCACTTCTGCTGTGGGGCTACCACCTCTCTTAGGGGGTTACCACTTCCCCTGTAGGGCTACCACTTAATCTAGAGGGTTACCACTTCCCCTAGAGGGTTACCATTTCCCCTAGGGAATTACCACTTCCTCTTTGGGCTACCACTTCCCTATTAAGCTGCCACTTGCCTTAGAAAGCACTGTGCAGGACACCCATGTTCTTTTACTCCAACGTTCACCCCAACAACCATGTTACTTGATTCTTCTGAAAATTTTAATATGAAAACTTACAATAAAGCTCTATACAATTGTGTTTTTCAGAGCTTGTGATAACAACTATACTTTTGACCATGTTGCATCTCCTGACTGATGATGCTCCTTTGCAGTATGTTACTGTGAAATGATAAGAATTTCAAATTGATTAAAAAAAGGTGCGAGATCTCTGACCTGCTGATGCCACTTGGACCTGGTGAATGGAGCTAACTCCAGGTTTAGTGGAATAGACGGATGAAGATTCTGGGCTGGATGGCCTAATACGAGGCTGAGGAGGAACCTCCTTCACCGGCTAGAAGCAAAGCACAAACATGGGAATGTAGAAACTATGTGTTAAGACTCTTTTCAAGCAGTGATACGAGTCTTGAGTTTATTACCTTGCTGTCCTCCATAGCAGCGTTACGACTCTGATTGCCAGGCTGCTCAGTAATGTTAAGGTGATGACCTCCTGTCCCAAACGGTGTCCTTTCCTCTTCTATCAGGATGATTTCCGGATGAAGAGGACGGTCGTCTGATTCATAAAACTATAAAGCATGACATAATAGACAACATTTAAACAATGTATTCATATTTCATCTGTTAATTCTTTAAACCAGGTTTGTCTTGTTGAATCAACTGATGGACAAATCAGAAAACAGTTCAGAAGCACATGACCTCTGGAGTCACCTGTCATTAGTCGAGAGTGAAAATGGATGTAAATGCAGTTTATATTGCTAACAAAAAGAAGGACAAAAATCAGTGCTCAAAAAGCTTTATCCCGAAGGTCATGTGATGAACAAGCATCAAAATCGGGGATAAATCACAAGCAAGATGCAGAACAAAGTCAAAACAAGAATTCAGTTCAATTGATTTTTATTGTGTAGCGCTTTTGAGAACAGACGAAGCAGCTTCACAAAAATAAACAGACGAAGGATATAAATTTTATGTTCATTAATTTGTCCCTTTAATTGAAGCCCTAATGAGAGGTGACAGTGGTGAGGGAAAAACATACTAAGATCTAAAAGCCAGGTATCCATTCATTATAGTAACATCATTGTTGAGGTTATCAATTGTTTGTTATGTAACATGAAGACATCTATTTTATCTAATTTACGTCTATAAAAAAGACTCCTGGACACTTGACCTTTCCAGCCGTGTGTGCTTCATCCACATGTAATTGGATGTAATGTATTTAGATCAGCACATTTTCCCTTCACTTGAACTGGGAGACCCGAACCTGTTCCAGCATGACCATACCCCTGTGCACAAAACCTGCTCCATGAAGATCTGCTACTAATTGTGCAAAGTGTAAAGAATGTTATGAATTAGAAAGTGCTACTGCCTTCACTTGTCTGTCAAAACCTGGCCCCGAACTCTACTCGCATGACCCTGAGACATAGATAAAGCGTGATAAAAATCCCAGTGTGATCTCCAGTGTGAAACCTCATGGACACAAAAGGACAAAAAGAAGGTCAGATCCAGCAGATATATGATTTGCTCCCTGATTGTGAGCTAAAAAGTAGAGCCACTGGAAACTGATAGGGATCTGGGAAAGGTGGTAGTTCAGTGGTTCTGGCTCTGGGTTACTGATTGGGAGGTTGGGCCCCAGTATCACCAATTTGCCACTCTTTGGTAGCACTCTTGAGTAAGGGCCTTAACCCTCCTTTATATATATATATATATATATATATATATATATATATATATATATATATATATATATATATATATATATATATAAAACAAAGTGTACCCTGTAGCACACAGGGCAAAAGCAGCCTACAGAGCAGGAAATGAGGCTCAGGTTGCATGAGAATAAGATGAATCAAGTTACACAGGACTTGCGGCTAAAGTGATTAAAGGCTTTGAATGTGCTACATAATTCTCTTGAACCTAATGACGATGATGAGTTACACCTTCTCACGCTCCACATAATCAAAGCTAAGAACAATAACCACAAAATAAAAAACACTAGAACTATTATTTTACTATTATATTTTACTATTTTACTAATACTATTATATTACTATTATAGTACCATACAGTATTATTATTATTATTATTATTATTATTTAGAATTGCCACAGAATTTAACTGGACATTCATTTAAAGCCGAGTTCATCAGTTAATGATATGAACATGACTGGCAAGAGCTACAGTATGATAGTTTCCCCAGGAAGATATTAAGTGGTGGACCGCTTTTTCAGCACATTATTAAACTAGAAAACATACACAACAATGCCAGGGGTATAAAAAAAAAACCTAAAGTTAGTGCAGTGTCACTGTGGCTCCTTACTCCGTACTGGAAATATGATTTGTGCCCATCACACTAAAACTGGACTCATCAGACCACATGACCTTCTTTCACTCCACAGTCCAATCTTTATGCTCCCTATCAAATTGAAGCATTTTTTCCCGATTAGCCTCAATGATAAGTGGTCTTAAGGCTGCTCAGCTGTTTAGTCCCAAGTTAAGTCTTACTTTCACTATTAAACATAGTTGTTGGTTCTGCTCTTGTATTTTTTTTTTTACAGTTTGATTACACCATACATTTAAGTGATTGCCAATCTCAATCATCTCAATCAAGTTTTTTTTCCCGACCACATTTCTTTCTCGAAGATGATGGTTCCCCATGATCCTTCCAGTTTTTAATAATGCGTTGGACAGTTTTTAACCCAATTTTAATAGTTTCAGCAAATCTCCTAAAATGTTTTCTTTGCTTGATGCATGCCAATAATTTGACCCTTCTTAAACAGATTAATGTCTTTTCAATGACCACAGGACGTGTTTTCCAACATGGTTGTTTAATAAATGAGAAGCTACTTACTGCATAGGGTTTAATAACTTGTTGCCATGTTTTGGATGGGCAGTATACAGTGAGGAAAATAAGTATTTGAACACCCTGCTATTTTGCAAGTTCTCCCACTTAGAAATCCTGGAGGGGTCTGAAATTGTCATCGTAGGTGCATGTCCACTGTGAGAGACATAATCTTAAAAAAAAAAAATCCAGAAATCACAATACATGATTTTTTAACTATTTATTTGTATGATACAGCTGCAAATAAGTATTTGAACACCTGAGAAAGTCAATGTTAATATTTGGTACAGGAGCCTTTGTTTGCAATTTCAGAGGTCAAACGTTTCCTGCAGTTTTTCACCAGGTTTGCACACACTGCAGGAGGGATTCTGGCCCACTCCTCCACACAGATCTTCTCTAGATCATTTAGGTTTCTGGCCTGTCGCTGAGACACATGGAGTTTGAGCTCCCTCCAAAGATTTTCTATTGGGTTTAGGTCTGAAGACTGGCTAGGCCACGCCAGAACCTTGATATGCTTCTTACAGAGCCACTACTTGGTTATCCTGGCTGTGTGCTTCGGGTCATTGTCATGTTGGAAGACCCAGCCTCGACCCATCTTCAATGCTCTAACTGAGGGAAGGAGGTTGTTCCCCAAAATCTCACAATACATGGCCCCGGTCATCCTCTCCTTAATACAGTGCAGTCGCCCTGTCCCATGTGCAGAAAAACACCCCCAAAGCATGATGCTACCACCCCCATGCTTCACAGTAGGGATGGTGTTCTTGGGATGGTACTCATCATTCTTCTTCCTCCAAACACGTTTAGTGGAATTATGACCCAAAAGTTCTATTTTGGTCTCATCTGACCACATGATTTTCTCCCATGACTCCTCTGGATCATCCAAATGGTCATTGGCAAACTTAAGACGTGCCTGGACATGTGCTGGTTTAAGCAGGGGAACCTTCCGTGCCATGCATGATTTCAAACCATGACTTCTTAGTGTATTACCAACAGTAACCTTGGAAACGGTGGTCCCAGCTCTTTTCAGGTCATTGACCAGCTCCTCCCGTGTAGTTCTGGGCTGATTTCTCACCTTCCTTAGGATCATTGAGACCCCACGAGGTGAGATCTTGCATGAAGCCCCAGTCCGAGGAAGATTGACAGTCATGTTTAGCTTCTTCCATTTTCTAATGATTGCTCCAACAGTGGACCTTTTTTCACCAAGCTACTTGGCAATTTCCCCGTAGCCCTTTCCAGCCTTGTGGAGGTGTACAATTTTGTCTCTAGTGTCTTTGGACAGCTCTTCTATCTTGGCCATGTTAGTAGTTGGATTCTTACTGATTGTATGGGGTGGACAGGTGTCTTTATGCAGCTAACGACCTCAAACAGGTGCATCTAATTTAGGATAATAAATGTAGTGGAGGTGGAGATTTTAAAGGCAGACTAACAGGTCTTTGAGGGTCAGAATTCTAGCTGATAGACAGGTGTTCAAATACTTATTTGCAGCTGTATCATACAAATAAATAGTTAAAAAATCATATATTGTGATTTCTGGATTTTTTTTTTTAGATTATGTCTCTCACAGTGGACATGCACCTACGATGACAATTTCAGACCCCTCCATGATTTCTAAGAGGGAGAACTTGCAAAATAGCAGGGTGTTCCAATACTTATTTTCCTCACTGTATATATATATATATATATATATATATATATATATATATATATATATATATATATATATATATATATATAAATATATAAAATGTATATACAATTTGCCTATATATAGCCAAAACTGAATTTCATTGGCTTTATATGTATATACTTAAGTAGTTTGTTGGCTACTTTCTAGTTTTACTGAGTGTCAAAGATTAACTTTTACTCTGTAATTAACTAAATTATAATTTAAAAAATTAACTTTTTACTCCACTATTTTTTCATTGATTATAAATGTTACCAGTTAGATTTTGATGCAATATTGCCATCTCAATTTTATTTGTCCATTAAATAGTAACAGTTCTTCAACTTTGTGACATGATCCTGTAGTTTTCTGTGTTAATTGGAGATCCCTTTTTGAAAGATGGCTTTACTACATCGACTTGTTCGATCTTTGTTTCATTCCGGCAAGTTAAAGAGGTTGTATGAATGGTTCATGCAGTGTTAATGAGGCGTAGAAGTTAATTTGTAATTTAGGAAATAAAACCTCACAAATCAACTGTTTTTGGCTTTTCACTAACACGTGTCTTGATGTTGAGGTATAGTGCATCTTTGAGCCTATGTTTAATACAAGTACTGTTCAAATCAGATACTCAGATATGAGACTTTTAACCAAGTTTTATTAGAATTCTAACTTGGAATGAAGTTTTGCTGTAAGGTATGTATTCTTTTACTAAAGTAGAATTTTTTAGGTACTCTAAAAATAAATATATATATAGTATACACATTTCATTCGGCTCCTATATGCAATCTGCACAATGACAATGTAATTTAATCTAATAATTTTTTTTTTATGGATTTACAGCCAAGATTATGCAATAAATATGCAATACATTCAAGAAAACAGCGGGAAATTTGCTGGCACCTAACACTCGATTGCTAGTCCTTTAAAGCTAAATATTGAATGTAAATGAATGTATAAAATATTTTATAATTTACAGTCCTACCGTGCAGTAAAGCCCTTCAGGGTGTAGCTCGACTCCAAAGCAGAAGCACAGGAAAGACTGAAAAGCTCCAGATCAGCAATGTCCTGATTACCGCATCAGTGTCTGAACGTATCTCTGCTCTGTTATGAGAAGGTCTTCGTAGCGAGGTGTTATTGAATAATTAAATGTGCCGGGTTGAGTGTCCTGCCGTTTCTTAAAATCATGAGGGGTCTGATGACCATGTATAGGATCTACGGTACAATATGTACACAGCAAGGGCCCGAGCACAGAGGGGGTGAAAACCTAAACTGCATCAACCTACACATGCAGTGTAATTGAATGCGTGTGCAGTGTGCTGTGGACCTTCATGCCCAGAAGTCCTGCAGTTATTAAATCTAAATCTAAAAACAAAACTTGTCAAATGTTTTAAAGGAGGAAAGTGAAGAAGCCAATGTGTTCAATAAAACAAATCCATTTACCTGAAAATGATTAAAGGTGGTGTCAAATAAGAAACTGGAACTTATTAATGCAAAATTATTTCTTTAACACTGGTGTCACGTCTCAATACCTACTGAACACGTCTCAATACCTACTGAACACGTCTCAATACCTACTGAACACACGTCTCAATACCTACTGAACACGTCTCAATACCTACTGAACACGTCTCAATACCTACTGAACACACGTCTCAATACCTACTGAACACGTCTCAATACCTACTGAACACACGTCTCAATACCTACTGAACACGTCTCAATACCTACTGAACACGTCTCAATACCTACTGAACACACGTCTCAATACCTACTGAACACGTCTCAATACCTACTGAACACGTCTCAATACCTACTGAACACGTCTCAATACCTACTGAACACGTCTCAATACCTACTGAACACGTCTCAATACCTACTGAACACGTCTCAATACCTACTGAACACGTCTCAATACCTACTGAACACGTCTCAATACCTACTGAACACGTCTCAATACCTACTGAACACGTCTCAATACCTACTGAACACGTCTCAATACCTACTGAACACGTCTCAATACCTACTGAACTACTGATATTTCGAACAAACTTCAGTTACATTTTATTTGTGGAGCACTTTAAACAATGGACATTGACTCAAAGCACTTTTTATTTTTTTTTAGATAAAGAGGCTATTAAAAATTATTTTTAGAGCCAATGGGGACGGTGGAAATAAATAACTCCCTGAGCTGGTATGAGGAAGAAACCTTGAGAGGAACCAGAAGTGTAACACACCCCTGGCATAAGATAATGAAACGATGATCTCGGCTTTGGCGGCCAGAAACAGAACCGAACTAACACTTGAAAGTGAATTTGCATGAACTTTTCAGATTTGACCCTTTGTTTGGGGTTAGAAGCAAAAACAAAGGTGTCTGATGCCCTAAGATTGAAGAGCACCGTCTACTGAGCCTGAGGTGATGTTCTGAGGAAGGAAAGGGCTCTGAATACATTCAGCATAATTCTGTTGTCTGTTTGGTTGTGGAAAGTTTGAAAGTTTTTGAGAACTTCTAATAGAATCCGAAGGATATATAAGACGCAAGTTTAGCGCAGTCAGCAAAAGATGATGTAGCTAATGCAGACCAAACAGTAGACTTTCAGCTTGATACACATAATTACTGCAGACAGTGGTGAACAAAGTCCACCAACCATCTAGTTGAGAGAAAATAGTCACTCTGTTAAATGTGACTCCAGTAAAATAAAAATGTCCCTTTAAACGTTCACTTGAGTAAAAGTACAAAAGTGTTTACCTTCAAATGTACTTAAGCATCAAAAGTAATGATTTATTATAACTCTAATGTTCCTGTGATCATTTTTAGCACAAGATTCTTCACTTAATCACCTCAGTTTCTGTGTAAAGACTCGAATGTGACTCTCAGCACACTGATCTATTAATAGAATGAGATTAATGACTCAAACACTGATTGATTTCTATTATAATCATCATGAACACAAAACCTTCTTTAAAATAAACGTGTAAATGAGGTCACGTGTGTCTCCATCATTGATTCCTCTCTAAATGTTCTGCTTGATGTTGAACTGATGCTGAACTGTATGTTGGTGATCAGTAGATGCATCGAGCGCCGATCAGAACACGTGTAAAACAGAGCATGCGCTCGATCCTGATTGGTGACTCGTTGCGTGTTTCACCAGTTACGTAGTTGAGAAAAAAGTTAAATATTTGACTGTAAAATGTGGTGAAGTTTATAAGATACATGAAAAAGCTACTTAAGTACACTAACGAAGTACATTCACTTCATTACTGAGTAACACAAGTAATAATGGGCAGCTTGGTATCGGTGTGGCCTTTGAGCACACGTGAAGGATGTGTGATACATCTCACTGCTGTACACTGATGAAAGTGTGAACAGATGCCAAGCTTTTCACTTGTCATCGACATCAATGGAGGTCCAAGGCAGCCACAGGCAGCGCCTCATCCAGGCATGTGGTGGGTGTTCATAAAGTTCCTCATATTGCTGGTCCTCCAAAGAAGTTCAGGTTTCACACAAACCCCAGTCTACATTTAATACAAATGCTTTTCTGCTTTTTTAAACTCGGCCTTCAGAAAACTTCAGACTGTACTAAAACTAATTAGATACAAAAACTGTCTCCATGAGAAAGTGGATGAATGCATTAAGAACCAAAGTGCTTTGCTTTTTTCTGCTTCTTGCTGAGCTCTATCATTCACCCCCAGAGCTCCTGGAACGCACAGGCGAGGATCTCCGGTGTAAACAAGAACCAAATCACAATCTAAATGAGAGGTCACGATACAGCTTACTGCCATCATCCTGATGGATTGCTCTAGAGGGAAAATTGCAATCTGGCAGACTTGTGAGGCTCTGAAACCTGATCCAAATGATCTCGAATGACATTTCTTCTTCTCCACAGCTCCGGAGACGGAGGGATGATAGCCGATATCCACCAGACAGGCTGAGCACTAACTGTTCCGCCGGTTCTTATCGTTACACATTATCTACTTTTAATGTGCATCGCTGTCGCTAGTGACGAGCCAGGAATGATGGAGGCTAGTTTTCCACTCCAAGTACATCGTAGTGTCACGTGACCTTTCGGGAGATCAGATCATGCTGCAGAGAAATCAAGTTGTTTTCCTTGTATGTAATGGGATTATGGCCAAACATACGTTCATAGATCTGCTGTAAAAATAATGACTACCCACAAATCCTTAGAAAATATTGGTTGAACTAGGTCACTTATTCACAACCTGATATCACAGGCCCTTTATAATCCTCTTGCACACATATCGCATTATTTACTCCATAGTCTGTGTGTAAACTGGGTCTTGTATATTCATTTACTCACAAAAACATCTGACAACATCAAAGGCATGAACTACACCAAAATAAAGCTGAAAAATGTTTCATTTGTCTAAAAGTCTACAATGAAAATCTGGATTAAAAAAATGAAATAATTAGATATTATCTTTACAAAGGTTTGTGGACTTTTGTAAAATGCTGTGTTCTATGTGATATCTGTGGTTCCATATGTGGGTCCTTTCTAAACTGTGGAGGGCAGTCAAGCTGGAGGCAGTCAATTCTATTAGATTGGAGGTGGTAGGAGAAAGTTTTCCCTCACTCAAACTAGAAAACTGTTCCACTATTACACAAAGTGAGCTCCATGAAGATATGCTTTCCATCGGTTGGAGTGGAAGATCTTCTGGTATAGAGCTCCAAATTTAGTTCAATTTAGTTTTACACAGTTAAGTTATGTTATGTTATATAACATTATGACCTAAAATTGTGTTGGTCCCCTTTTTCGCCTAAAACAGTCGTGACCCATCAAGCATCAGCAGCATGAACATCTACAGCAGTTTGAGCTACAGGAACTCGTCTGTTAGATCGGACATCACAAACCAGCCTTCGCTCCTCACGTGCATCAATGAGCCTCGACCACTCACGACCCTGTCGCCGGTTTACCACTGTTCCTTCCTTGGAGCACATTTAATAGATACTGACCACTGCAGACCAGGAACATCCCACAAGAGCTGCAGTTTTCTGTTTTGACCCAGACGTCTAGACGTCACAATTTGTCAAACTCGCTCAAATTCTTACTCCCAATTTTCCTGTTTATAACATCAATTTTGAGCACAAAATGTTCACCTGCTGCCTAATAAATAAATCCACCCACTAACAGGTGCCATGATGAAGATCATCAGTGTTCTTCACTTCACTGCTCAGAATGTTATAATCGGTGTGTGTGTGTTTGTGTAGCACTTTTAACAATGGACATTGTCCCAAAGCAGCTTTATAGAATAAAATAGATTATAAAATATGAATTTATAAGTGTAGTGCTTGTAAGTTTATCCCTAAAAAGTGAGCTAGTTGTCACAGTCATGAAGGAAAAAAAAAACTCCCTGAGACCTCATGAGGAAGAAAACCTGAGAGGAACCAAAATCCTCAACACTGAATGCCGATTCATTACAGTTGCATCATTGTTAAGGTTCTATTCACTTATAGTTGCTTAAATGCAAAACTGTTCATGTAAACTGTGGTCCTGAGCCCATTGTAGCCAAATGTTTATACTAATTACAGTTTAAATCCATCCTTGCTCCATAAACTTCAACCCTCTGACCACAACTTTTTTGAACATCATGAATGTGAACACTGACTGCACCCCAGGCCTCCTCACCTTCTTACCTACCCTAACCCTAACCCTTGACACGAATCTCACAAAGTAAAATCTTAACAAAGTCTAGTGGAACACCTTTGCAGAAAAGTGGAGGCTATAAAGGTCTTCACAAAGGTCTGATGTGAAGAAGAATTAAACACTGACCTGCAACCTTCATTTTCTCTCTCTCTCACACACACACACACACACACACAATTCTCCTGCAATATTGCTGTTAGATCAGGGTGGTTATGGAAGGTTTTGCTCTGTGTTCGTCCAGCAGGTGGCAGTGTGGAGTTACTGCAGCTTCCATAGTTCATAGCATACAATATTATAATGTAGTGTGGGTTTCATTCTGACTTCATTAAACACAAACACACACATGCAGAAAACACATCCATAGACACACAAACACACACACACACACACACACACACACAAACACACACACACACACACACACACACACACACATATACACATAAACATACACAGAAATGCACACATAAACACACACACATTTACACACATACACAAACATACACAAACATACATAAACAAACAAAAACGCACATACATGCAGAAATATACATATGCACACACACACACACACACACACACACACACAAAACCAGATACTTATAACAGGTACACATAAATAAAACCACATGACACACACACACACACACACACACACACACACACACACACACACACACACACACACACACACACACACAGGTTGTGTCCTACCTGAGCTGTTTGGAGGAGAGCTGCACACTCCCGGTGGCCATTATATTCTGCCAGTTCCACTGCACTGAAACCCTCTACGTCCCTGTCCAGGGTACTGACGCCGTGTTCCATCAGGATTCTACAGCACTGACACAACAACACATCACATCACTTATACCGAGACACATCATATGACTTGTGTAAAAGGTTCTGATTCGTTAAGGTCAGGTTAAGGGGCGGGGTTAGTATTTAAATCTCATGGTTGAGGGTTTAAGTGTTGTTTCAGATGTCCACCTGAAGTTCTCCGTTCTCTGCGGCGTCGTGGAGTGGGGTCCCACCCCAGTGGTCTCTCAGGATTTTGCCATCCATGAGGAGCAGACGCTCCAGGATGCGATGGTGCCCCTGGCTAGCAGCGAAGTGCAGAGCTGTGGCTCCATTCACGTCCTGACACGACAAGTCCACATCAGTAAATGATGCCTGAGGAGCACAAACACCATTTATATCATGCTGGAGGCTTTTAGGTCACAGCTTTATAAATGTTTTGTTAGAAGAGAATAATCGACTTCAGCAACTTTGCTTCATCACACCACCCTGCTGCTGATGACCTCTGTTTCTTGCTGATGACTTCTAAATGTCTCCTAGTTAAGGGAGGTATACTGTGGTCATGTTTAACAATTATTTAAAATAAAAGCACATTGTAGCTTTCAGCATTTCGTCTCACCAGCCAGACCACCAGAGCGTGGTGGCCCATTTGAGCGGCAGCATGGAGGGCACTCATCCCATCACGGGCTTGCAAATTGACGTTCGCACCACAATCCTTCACTAGAAACTCCACAATGTGCAGATGCCCCTCCTGACAGGCCAAGTAAAGGGGCGTGGCACCGGTGTGCATCTGATAGTCCACACACCTAAAAGAAACATTGTGGAGATGTGACTATGTACTACTGATGAACAGATAAAACTGAAACATACCCAAACTAAATAACTAAGCATTAGGCATAATCCTCTTTACCCCAACCCCTGTCCTTACCCTGATCATAACCACTACCCAAACCTTATCATAACCACAACCACACCCCTAAACCTAACCACTACCATAACTACTACCCTAACCCTAACCCTTATCAAAACCACTACCATAACCACCACCCTAACCCTAATCATAACCACTACCTTAAACCTAACCACAGCCCAATCCCATGCCCCAACCCAAAACCCAACTGTAAACCCTTCAATAACCACTACCCTAACTTAAACCCAAACTCTAACCCTTGTCATAACCACTACCCTAACCGCAGCCCTAAACATTACCCAGACCCAAAACCCAAACCAATAACCACAACCATAATCCTAACCCCAACCCTAACCAATACCACAAACACTACCCTAACCATTATCACAACCACTAACTTAACCCAAATCTAACCAATACCATTAGCACTACCACTACCCTAACCCTTATCACAAACACTACCCTGACCCTAACCCCCAGCCGTAACCACTACCCCAACCCTAAACCCTACAATATCCCACTAACCTAACCTTAATCATACCCACTACCCTAACCCAAAATCTTACTATAACCACTACCCCAACTGTAACCCTAATCATAACCACTGCCATGACCCAAACCGCGACCCTTACCCCTACCATAACCACTACCCTAACCCAAACCAAAACCCAAACCCTACCATAACCACTACCCTAACCCAAACCAAAACCCAAACCCTACCATAACCACTACCCTAACCCAAACCAAAAGCCTAAACTCTACTATAACCACTACCATAACCTAAACCCAAACCCTACCATAACTACTATCCTAACACAAACCAAAGCCCTAACCCCTGCTACACAAACCCAAATCATAACCACTACACTAACCCTAATCTTAACCACTACACTAACCCTAATCTTAACCACTACACTAACTCTTATCATAACTACTACACTAACCCTTATCATAACCACTACACAAACCCTAATCTTAACCACTACACTAACTCTTATCATAACAACTACACAAACCCCAATCTAAACCACTACACAAACCCTTATCATAACCACTACACATACCCTTATCATAACTACTACACATACCCTTATCATAACCACTACACAAACCCTTATCATAACCACTACACTAACCCTTATCAAAACCACTACACAAACCCTTATCATAACCACTACACAAACCCTTAACATAACCACTACACAAACCCTTATCAAAACCACTACACAAACCCTTATCATAACTACTACACAAACCCTTATCATAACCACTACACAAACCCTTATCATAACCACTACACTAACCCTTATCAAAACCACTACACAAACCCTTATCATAACCACTACACAAACCCTTAACATAACCACTACACAAACCCTTATCAAAACCACTACACAAACCCTTATCAAAACCACTACACTAACCCTTATCAAAACCACTACACTAACCCTTATCATAACCACTACACAGACCCTTATCATAACTACTACACAAACCCTTATCATAACCACTACACATACCCTTATCATAACTACTACACAAACCCTTATCATAACCACTACACAAACCCTTATCATAACCACTACACTAACCCTTATCAAAACCACTACACAAACCCTTATCATAACCACTACACAAACCCTTAACATAACTACTACACTAACCCTTATCATACCCACTACACAAACCCTTATCAAAACCACTACACAAACCCTTATCATAACCACTACACAAACCCTTAACATAACTACTACACTAACCCTTATCATACCCACTACACAAACCCTTATCATAACCACTACACTAACCCTTATCATAACCACTACACAAACCCTTAACATAACTACTACACTAACCCTTATCATACCCACTACACAAACCCTTATCATACCCACTACACAAACCCTTATCAAAACCACTACACAAACTCTTATCATAACTACTACACAAACCCTTATCATAACCACTACACAAACCCTTATCAAAACCACTACACAAACCCTTATCAAAACCACTACACATACCCTTATCATAACCACTACACAAACCCTTATCATAACCACTACACAAACCCTTATCAAAACCACTACACAAACCCTTATCAAAACCACTACACATACCCTTATCATAACCACTACACATACCCTTATCATGACTACTACACAAACCCTTATCATAACCACTACACATACCCTTATCAAAACCACTACACATACCCTTATCATAACCACTACACAGACCCTTATCATGACTACTACACAAACCCTTATCATAACCACTACACATACCCTTATCAAAACCACTACACATACCCTTATCAAAACCACTACACATACCCTTATCAAAACCACTACACATACCCTTATCATAACCACTACACATACCCTTATCATAACCACTACACATACCCTTATCATAACTACTACACAAACCCTTATCAAAACCACTACACATACCCTTATCAAAACCACTACACATACCCTTATCATAACCACTACACATACCCTTATCATAACCACTACACATACCCTTATCATAACTACTACACAAACCCTTATCATAACCACTACACATACCCTTATCATAACCACTACACATACCCTTATCATAACTACTACACAAACCCTTATCATAACCACTACACATACCCTTATCAAAACCACTACACATACCCTTATCATAACCACTACACATACCCTTATCATAACTACTACACATACCCTTATCATAACCACTACACATACCCTTATCATAACTACTACACAAACCCTTATCATAACCACTACACATACCCTTATCAAAACCACTACACATACCCTTATCATAACCACTACACATACCCTTATCAAAACCACTACACATACCCTTATCATAACTACTACACAAACCCTTATCATAACCACTACACATACCCTTATCATAACTACTACACATACCCTTATCATAACTACTACACATACCCTTATCATAACTACTACACATACCCTTATCATAACCACTACACATACCCTTATCATAACCACTACACATACCCTTATCATAACTACTACACATACCCTTATCATAACCTACAATACCACAAACACTAATACCCTTATCATAACCACTACACATACCCTTATCATAACTACTACACAAACCTTATCAAACACTACACATACCCTTATCATAACTACTACACATACCCTTATCATAACCACTACACATACCCTTATCATAACTACTACACAAACCCTTATCATAACCATTACACATACCCTTATCATAACCACTACACATACCCTTATCATAACCACTACACATACCCTTATCATAACCACTACACAAACCCTTATCATAACCACTACACAAACCCTTATCAAAACCACTACACAAACCCTTATCAAAACCACTACACATACCCTTATCATAACCACTACACATACCCTTATCATAACTACTACACAAACCCTTATCATAACCACTACACATACCCTTATCAAAACCACTACACATATCCTTATCAAAACCACTACACATACCCTTATCATAACTACTACACATACCCTTATCATAACCACTACACATACCCTTATCATAACTACTACACAAACCCTTATCATAACCACTACACATACCCTTATCATAACCACTACACATACCCTTATCATAACTACTACACAAACCCTTATCATAACCACTACACATACCCTTATCAAAACCACTACACATACCCTTATCATAACCACTACACATACCCTTATCATAACCACTACACAAACCCTTATCATAACCACTACACAAACCCTTATCATAACCACTACACAAACCCTTATCAAAACCACTACACAAACCCTTATCAAAACCACTACACAAACCCTTATCATAACCACTACACAAACCCTTATCATAACCACTACACAAACCCTTATCATAACTACTACACATACCCTTATCATAACCACTACACAAACCCTTATCATAACCACTACACTAACCCTTATCATAACTACTACACAAACCCTTATCATAAAACTACTACACAAAACCCTTATCATAACTACTACACTAACTCTTATCATAACAACTACAACAAACCCTTATCATAACAACTACACAAACCCTTATCATAACCCCTACACTAACCCTTATCAAAACCACTACACTAACCCTTATCATAACAACTACACAACCCTTATCATAACCCCTACACTAACCCTTATCAAAACCACTACACTAACCCTTATCATAAAACTACACAACCCTTTATAACCCTACACAAACCCTTATCAAAACCACTACACTAACCCTTATCATAAAACACACAAACCCTTATCATAACCACTACACAAACCCTTATCATAACCCCTACACTAACCCTTATCAAAACCACTACACTAACCCTTACATAACCACTAACAAACCCTTATCATAACCCCTACACTAACCCTTATCAAAACCACTACACTAACCTTATCATAACCACTACACAACCTATCATAACCACTACACAAACCCTTATCATAACACTACACAAACCTTATCATAACCCCTACACTAACCCTTATCAAAACCACTACACTAACCCTTATCATAACCACTACACAAACCTTATCAAACCACTACCATACCCTTATCATAACCACTACACATACCCTTATCAAACCACTACACAAACCCTTATCAAACCCCTACACTAACCCTTATCAAACCACTACAACCCTTATCATAACCACTACACAAACCTTATCATAACCACTACACTAACCCTTATCATAACAACTACACAAACCCTTATCATAACCACTACACAAACCCTTATCATAACTACTACACAAACCCTTATCATAACCACTACACAAACCCTTATCATAACTACTACACAAACCCTTATCATAACCACTACACAAACCCTTATCATAACTACTACACAACCCTTATCATAACACTACACAAACCCTTATCATAACTACACACATACCTTATCATAACCACTACACTAACCCTTATCATAACAACTACACAACCCTTATCATAACCACTACACAAATCCTTATCATAACCACTACACAAATCCTTATCATACCACTACACAAACCCTTATCATAACCACTACACAATCCTTATCATAACTACTACACAAATCCTTATCATAACTACTACACAAATCCTTATCATAACTACTACACATACCCTTATCATAACCACTACACTAACCCTTTCATAACAACTACACAAACCCTTATATAACCACTACACAATCCTTATCATAACCACTACACAAACCTTATCATAACCACTACACAAATCCTTATCAACACTACACAAACCTTATCATAACACTACACAATCCTTATCATAACTACTACACAATCCTTATCATAACACTACACAATCCTTATCATAACTACACATACCCTTATCATAACCACTACACTAACCCTTATCATAACAACTACACAAACCTTATCATAACCACTACACAAATCCTTTTCATAACCACTACACAAATCCTTATCATAACCACTACACAAACCTTATCATAACCACTACACAAATCCTTATCATAACTACTACCAACCCTTATCAATAACTACTACACAAATCTTATCATAACTATACACATACCCTTATCATAACCACTACACTAACCCTTATCATAACAACTACACAAACCCTTATCATAACCACTACACAAATCCTTATCATAACCACTACACAACCTTATCATAACCACTACACAAATCCTTATCATAACTACTACACAAATCCTTATCATAACCACTGCCCATAACCAAACCTTTACCATAACACCTACCATAATTTTAATTCCTAACCCTAAACCATGAATCCTAACCCAAACACTTACCTTTAACCCCAACCAATACCCTTACTTTAATTTTAGACCTAACCCTACATACTTATTACCCTCCCCTATTAAAACATTGACAGTAATTTTACCTCTTTCAACCTACAGAATAGATCACAAATCACTATACCAACACAAAACACATGCCTTACGAGTCCTGTGAAGAAGTTGTTGCTATAAAAATCTGATATTACTGTCAGAGCTTTCTACTGCAGGACCTCATCATCACTTCTGACCAATCAGAGTCCAAAAAACAGAGAGGATCACTGATGATTGTGGGGAGTTTGAGAGGTTAATGTGACCCTGTGTGTGTGTGTGTGTGTGTGTGTGTGTGTGTGTGTGTGTGTGTGTGTGTGTGTGTGTGTGTGTGTGAGGAGGATGGAGGAGGAACATATGGTAGATAAGAAGCTCCTGATGTATTATTGACTGCTAACTATGAGCATCTATTGACCATATGTTTCCCCTTTAACCCCCTGAACCTCTACCTCTGTTCCATCACTAAGGAGCAGCTTCAGAGTGCCATCCACACCTGCTGCACACACACACCACAGTAACACACACACACACACACACACACACACACACACACACACACACACACACACACACACCACATACAGACACACACTTGCTCTGTCACTGTATGAACCTGAGCCAGAGCTGAATGAATGGTAGGTGTATATGCAATTGTTTTGGGATACTGTAGCCATGTCTATACACAACCCTTATCATAACCACTACACATACATCAAACCACACCTTATCATAACCACTACACAAACCCTATCATAACCACTACACAAACCCTTATCAAAAACACTACACAAACCTTATCATAACACAAACCTTACAAACCACTACACAACCTTACAAACACTACACAAACCCTTATCATAACCACTACACAATACCCTTATCAAACCACTACAACACAAACCCTTATCATAACCACTACACAACCCTTATCATAACCACTACACAAACCCTTATCATACATACAACACACATACCCTTATCAAAACCACTACACATACCCTTATCAAAACCACTACACATACCCTTATCAAAACCACTACACATACCCTTATCATAACACACACCACTAACATACCCTTATCATAACCACTACACATACCCTTATCATAACTACTACACAAACCCTTATCAAAACCACTACACATACCCTTATCAAAACCACTACACATACCCTTATCATAACCACTACACATAGCCCTTATCATAACCACTACACATACCCTTATCATAACTACTACACCAAACCCTTATCATAACCACTACACATACCCTTATCATAAACCACTACACATACCCCTTATCATAACTACTTACACCCATACCCCTTATCATAACTACTACACATACCCTTATCATAACCACTACACATACCCTTATCATAACTACTACACAAACCCCTTATCATAAACCACTACACATACCCTTAATCCAAAACCACTACACATACCCTTATCATAACCACTACACCATACCCTTATCAAAACCCACTACACATACCCTTATCATAACACTACACAACCCTTATCATAACACAACACAACCCCTTATCATAACCACTACACATACCCTTATCATAACTACTACACATACCCCTTATCATAACTACTACACATACCCTTATCATAACTACTACACATACCCTTATCATAACCACTACACATACCCTTATCATAACCACTACACATACCCTTATCATAACTACTAACATACCCTTATCATAACTACTACACATACCCTTATCAAAACCACTACACATACCCTTATCATAACCACTACACATACCCTTATCATAACCACTACACATACCCTTATCAAATACTACCAAACCCTATCATAACCATTACACATACCCTTATCATAACCACTACACATACCCTTATCATAACCACTACACATACCCTTATCATAACCACTACACAAACCCTTATCATAACCACTACACAAACCCTTATCAAAACCACTACACAAACCCTTATCAAAACCACTACACATACCCTTATCATAACCACTACACATACCCTTATCATAACTACTACACAAACCCTTATCATAACCACTACACATACCCTTATCAAAACCACTACACATATCCTTATCAAACCACTACACATACCCTTATCATAACTACTACACATACCCTTATCATAACCACTACACATACCTTATCATAACTACACACAAACCCTTATCATAACACTACACATACCCTTATCATAACCACTACACATACCCTTATCATAACTACTACACAAACCCTTATCATAACCACTACACATACCCTTATCAAAACCACTACACATACCCTTATCATAACCACTACACATACCCTTATCATAACCACTACACAAACCCTTATCATAACCACTACACAAACCCTTATCATAACCACTACACAAACCCTTATCAAAACCACTACACAAACCCTTATCAAAACCACTACACAAACCCTTATCATAACCACTACACAAACCCTTATCATAACCACTACACAAACCCTTATCATAACTACTACACATACCCTTATCATAACCACTACACAAACCCTTATCATAACCACTACACTAACCCTTATCATAACTACTACACAAACCCTTATCATAAACTACTACACAAACCCTTATCATAACTACTACACTAACTCTTATCATAACAACTACACAAACCCTTATCATAACAACTACACAAACCCTTATCATAACCCCTACACTAACCCTTATCAAAACCACTACACTAACCCTTATCATAACAACTACACAAACCCTTATCATAACCCCTACACTAACCCTTATCAAAACCACTACACTAACCCTTATCATAACAACTACACAAACCCTTATCATAACCCCTACACTAACCCTTATCAAAACCACTACACTAACCCTTATCATAACAACTACACAAACCCTTATCATAACCACTACACAAACCCTTATCATAACCCCTACACTAACCCTTATCAAAACCACTACACTAACCCTTATCATAACCACTACACAAACCCTTATCATAACCCCTACACTAACCCTTATCAAAACCACTACACTAACCCTTATCATAACCACTACACAAACCCTTATCATAACCACTACACAAACCCTTATCATAACAACTACACAAACCCTTATCATAACCCCTACACTAACCCTTATCAAAACCACTACACTAACCCTTATCATAACCACTACACAAACCCTTATCAAAACCACTACACATACCCTTATCATAACCACTACACATACCCTTATCAAAACCACTACACAAACCCTTATCATAACCCCTACACTAACCCTTATCAAAACCACTACACTAACCCTTATCATAACCACTACACAAACCCTTATCATAACCACTACACTAACCCTTATCATAACAACTACACAAACCCTTATCATAACCACTACACAAACCCTTATCATAACTACTACACAAACCCTTATCATAACCACTACACAAACCCTTATCATAACTACTACACAAACCCTTATCATAACCACTACACAAACCCTTATCATAACTACTACACAAACCCTTATCATAACCACTACACAAACCCTTATCATAACTACTACACATACCCTTATCATAACCACTACACTAACCCTTATCATAACAACTACACAAACCCTTATCATAACCACTACACAAATCCTTATCATAACCACTACACAAATCCTTATCATAACCACTACACAAACCCTTATCATAACCACTACACAAATCCTTATCATAACTACTACACAAATCCTTATCATAACTACTACACAAATCCTTATCATAACTACTACACATACCCTTATCATAACCACTACACTAACCCTTATCATAACAACTACACAAACCCTTATCATAACCACTACACAAATCCTTATCATAACCACTACACAAACCCTTATCATAACCACTACACAAATCCTTATCATAACCACTACACAAACCCTTATCATAACCACTACACAAATCCTTATCATAACTACTACACAAATCCTTATCATAACTACTACACAAATCCTTATCATAACTACTACACATACCCTTATCATAACCACTACACTAACCCTTATCATAACAACTACACAAACCCTTATCATAACCACTACACAAATCCTTATCATAACCACTACACAAATCCTTATCATAACCACTACACAAACCCTATCATAACCACTACACAAATCCTTATCATAACCACTACACAAATCCTTATCATAACATAACAAACCCTTATCATAACCACACAAATCCTTATAACTATACACAAATCCTTATCATAACTACTACAATACCCTTATCATAACCACTACACTAACCCTTATCATAACAACTACACAAACCCTTATCATAACCACTACACAAATCCTTATCATAACCACTACACAAACCCTTATCATAACCACTACACAAATCCTTATCATAACTACTACACAAATCCTTATCATAACCACTGCCATAACCAAACCTTTACCCATAACACCTACCATAATTTTAATTCCTAACCCTAAACCATGAATCCTAACCCAAACACTTACCTTTAACCCCAACCAATACCCTTACTTTAATTTTAGACCTAACCCCTACCATACTTATTACCCTCCCCCTATTAAAACATTGACAGTAATTTTACCCTCTTTCACCTACAGAATAGATCACAAATCACTATACCAACACAAACACACATGCCTTACGAGTCCCTGTGAAGAAGTTGTTGCTATAAAAATCTGATATTACTGTCAGAGCTTCTACTGCAGGACCTCAATCATCACCTTCTGACCAATCAGAGTCCAAAAAACAGAGAGGATCCACTGATGATTGTGGGGAGTTTGAGAGGTTAATGTGACCCTGTGTGTGTGTGTGTGTGTGTGTGTGTGTGTGTGTGTGTGTGTGTGTGTGTGTGTGTGTGTGTGTGAGGAGGATGGAGGAGGAACATATGGTAGATAAGAAGCTCCTGATGTATTATTGACTGCTAAACTATGAGCATCTATTGACCATATGTTTCCCCTTTAACCCCCTGAACCTCTACCTCTGTTCCATCACTAAGGAGCAGCTTCAGAGTGCCATCCACACCTGCTGCACACACACACCACAGTAAACACACACACACACACACACACACACACACACACACACACACACACACACACATACAGACACACACTTGCTCTGTCACTGTATGAAACCTGAGCCAGAGCTGAATGAATGGTAGGTGTATATGCAATTGTTTTGGGATACTGTAGCCATGTCTACGTGTGTGTGTGTGTGTGTGTGTGTGTGTGTGTGTGTGTGTTTGTGTGTGTGTGTGTGTGTGTGTGTGCGTGTGTTTACTGTGGTGAGTGGGTCACAAGCAGTTTAAGACAGGTCAGGTCCCCGCTTGCAGCAGCGTAGTGGACAGGCACAGCCCCACAGTGGGTCTGGAGCTCAGTGCTGCTCCCTGCAGTCAGGAGCCACTGCAGAGCCTCAGCACGACCAAACCGAGCTGCTAAATGCAGAGCTGTAGCTCCTTCACCATCCTGATCCTACACACACACACACACACACACACACACACACACACACACACACACACACACACACACAAAAATGTGCACACAAATAAATACATACATGCATACATTTACACACACACATATTTCCAAACAAACTCATATACGCACACACACACACACACGCACACACACACACACACACACACACACACACACACACACACACACACACACACACACACACACACACAAAACATGCACACAAATACATACATGCATACATTTACACACACACATATTTCCAAACAAACTCATATACGCACACACACACACACACACGCACACACACACACACACACACACACACACACACACACACACACACACACAAAACATGCACACAAATACATACATACATTTACACAAACATATTTACACACACATACACACACACACACACACACACACACACACACACACAAAGAGATATACACTCATATATTATTGTTGTTATCGTTATAATTAGTATTAATATTTTTATTACTATTGTTGTTGTTGATTGTTGTTCTTTCTCTCTTCACTCCTTCCTGGAAGACCTTCAGTAAAGTTTGTATGTGTGTATGTGTGTGTGTGTGTGTGTGTGTGTGTTCTTGTTCCTCACCTCCAGGCTGCACTCTGTGTTTCCCAGAAGCCATTGCAGCTCGTGCACGTGCCCAGTGGCAGCAGCGTCGTGGGCGGCCGTGGCTCTGTTCCTGGCACGTGCATTTCCGCTAAAGTTTGCGTCTCTCACTAGAAAGCGCAGACACTCCATCTGCCCCGCGCGTGCCGCGTGATGAACCGGCGTTGCCCCCTGAGGGTCGGTGATGCCTGGCGTCAGACATCCGGACTCCTGCAGGACCCTCAGGGCCTCCACATCACCCTCACGGGCCGCCTGGATCACCTTGTGGAGCATCTCGAAGCTGAAGCTTGTGGAGTGTGTGCAGTCCTGTGTACTCACTCTTACATCACTACACCCCTCCTCCTCCCTCCATCCCTCCATCCATCTATCCATTCGTCCAGCCAGCCCTCTCTATCACAAATGATAATGATACCTGAGCCTCTGTCAGGAGGGAGGGAGGGCGGGAGAAGGAGAGAGGGAAAGAGAAAAGCAGAGAGAAAGAAAGGGGAAGAGAAGGGAAAGAGAGAGGGGAAAAATAGAGGATGATAGAAAGGCAGGCAGAAAGAGAGAGGGGGTGAACTGAGAAAGAAAAATAAGAAAAGAGAGAGGGATGTAGGGAAATAGGGGTTGATGGAAGAAAAAAGGGAGACAGGGAGGGATCGAGGGAGGGAAAGAAGAAAAGAGTAGGAGAGAGAGGTAAGGAAACAGAGGAGGAGAGAGAAAAAGAAATGCAGAGAGAGAGAGGGAGAGACAGTAGTAGAGAGTGTGACAGAGAAGTTAAGAGAAAGAGAGAGGGAGGAAGGGAGTGGAAGTGAGGGAAGGAGAAAGAGAAAGAGATAAAGAAAGAGATGGGGGGAGTGCAGGAAAAAGAGACGGATGATGAGAGCTGAACAAATGGAGGAATCGCAGTCTGATTTTTTATTCCTCCTGGTTCAGTGTCCGAGCACCGACTTCCTGTTTCTTATCCATGTACATAAAACACCTCCTGGTCATCATGACTAAGCTTCTCCATCTCTGCTCCCCTAAAACACAAGATCTTTAGACCAGTCGCTGATCTATGGTTTGTCCAGAACTTCGGAACCTTCTCGTTCTCCGTGAGGTCCTGAGGTGTCTGTATTCGTTCTCCTACCATCTGTAAACGTGATGCAACATGATGTTTATCACAAAATACATTTGATCTTCTCTCCTCGAGTTGGTTTGATTGTTCTGGAGGAAGCAAAGGCATAATGGAGGAAGTCAGTGTGAGATTTTTAGCTCTGGGTCTGTCAGCGATCCACACTAACCTGTATATTAACACATCCAACATCTCATGATATCTACATTTCTATTTTCAAACAAGCTCCAATAACGAATCAGTTCACAGTGAATCTGTGCTGTGGGTTAATTGGTTAATTGATTAATCAATTAATTTATTTCATTGTAAACTAATGCTGAGATTAAATACACCTCCTAACCAGGGCATGTATTAAATCTATGATGTTTGATGGTGAGTACAATGATGTGTGTTTGCAACCACTAAACTACCACCTGGTCAGGTGTGAATGCTGGATTCCGATTGGCTGATAGGAGTTCAGGTGTGAGTTCAGAGGGTTAAACACACAGGTAATTGAATGGAAATGAATGTGCTGCTTATAAGTGTCCAGAGTAACATCCGGTTAGGATTTGGTGAGGAGGATTTGATGAGGAAGATTTGATGAGGAGGATTTGGTGAGGAGGATTTGATGAGGAGGATTTGGTGAGGAGGATTTGATGAGGAGGATTTGAGGAGGAGGATTTGAGGAGGAGGATTTGGTGAGGAGGATTTGATGAGGAGGATTTGGTGAGGAGGATTTGATGAGGAGGATTTGATGAGGAGGATTTGATGAGGAGGATTTGGTGAGGAGGATTTGGTGAGGAGGATTTGATGAGGAGGATTTGATGAGGAGGATTTGGTGAGGAGGATTTGGTGAGGAGGATTTGGTGAGGAGGATTTGATGAGGAGGATTTGGTGAGGAGGATTTGATGAGGAGGATTTGGTGAGGAGGATTTGGTGAGGAGGATTTGGTGAGGAGGATTTGGTGAGGAGGATTTGGTGAGGAGGATTTGGTGAGGAGGATTTGATGAGGAGGATTTGATGAGGAGGATTTGGTGAGGAGGATTTGATGAGGAGGATTTGGTGAGGAGGATTTGATGAGGAGGATTTGATGAGGAGGATTTGGTGAGGAGGATTTGGTGAGGAGGATTTGGTGAGGAGGATTTGAGGAGGAGGATTTGATGAGGAGGATTTGATGAGGAGGATTTGGTGAGGAGGATTTGATGAGGAGGATTTGGTGAGGAGGATTTGATGAGGAGGATTTGGTGAGGAGGATTTGATGAGGAGGATTTGATGAGGAGGATTTGGTGAGGAGGATTTGGTGAGGAGGATTTGGTGAGGAGGATTTGATGGAACTTCTTTGGTTTGAAATGAGAACGGAAACGAAAAACAGCACCAAGAGTTAACTCCAACAGCTTTATGATATAATACTAATTATTTATCACGAAACTCATGTAAATCACATAAATGTAATCTTCTGGCACTATTTTATTTGTGTGTGTGATTCGGAGCAGCAGAATTGTAAGTGTAATGAGGCAGAAATAAAAAGCGTAAAGAAAATCTGATCCATTTTTTCAGTTTTGCTCTGCAAACATTAATAACAGCTCCTCAATGGTAGGAAGGTGAGGTTATCATCCATGGCTAGGTGGGAGATCTTACATCATTTTAATGCTCCATGCTTTACCTCAGGACGTTTTTCACTTCCACATCTTGCTCCAACATCCTGGAACACCTCACACCGAGGTATCATTTATAATATATATATATATATATATATATATGATGCAGGAAGTGGCTTTCCAGTTGGTTCTTATCAATGTTCTGTAAATAGTCAGAATTCCAAGCCATCAGAATTTCTATATATATATAAACTCAATTTTATGGAAGCCCAATGAGGTCGTACATTTTTTATTTTATTTTTAGTTTTCTTGGTATCAAGAGATCATCGTGGGAAAAATCTCACGCCTTGTGCACGAAGGCATGCAGTGTTAAGACATGGAACTGAAGGTTTTGAGTTCAAATCCCAGCCTTCACCAAGTTGTCACTCCTGAGACCCTGAGCATTTATCTCATTTATACAATTGAGCAGGTATGGGGTTAAGGGCCATGCTCAGGGGCCCAGCATGGTGTAGCTGGGAATTGAACTCACAACCTTCAGAGCCAAAATCCAATGCCTTAACCACTAAACTAACACCTCCCAGGGCCACTACTCAGCAAGGGGGCCAAGGACAAGGCCTTTAACCTCCCATATCAGATCAGTTGTATGAATGAGATCATTTTAAGTCACTCTGGATAATGGCGTCTGCTAAAATGTCGTACATGTAAACGATGTGAAAATGTGAGCAAAATCCAAAGCAAAAAGGTAAAACTTTTCAGACAGAAAATACCCAAAGAAAGAAAAAGACGTTGTTGTGTTGCACATTTATTTCACGTCCAACAAAGTGTTAAGTGTTCACACACATTAGAGTCCAACACTTCTTGAGCACTAAGTACACTACGGTTTTATCCATTACGGGTACAAAGAAGTTACACCTGTGCGCCGGGTTTTTGGTTTATATACATCACGTGAGAAAAGGAAGCAGCTACAGGAGACTCTCTGCACACTCCGGGAATGAGGGAATACGTTAATGAAATGGAGGTGAAGAAGTAGGGGGAAGAATGTTCAAGTAAACATCCAGCGATGTCTTTAAAATAATACGGCTAGTATTACTGCGTAAATGCTACGGATACACTGGTGAGGGTGAGGGGGCGCTGTACAGCATGCTGTCATACACACACACACACACACACACACACACACACACACACACACACACACACACACACACACACAGGAAGGGACAGAAAAATAACTTGAGCTGAGCACCGAGACGCAGCACTGGAAGAACCTTCCAGATTTCTTCAAGGTCCTACAGAGTCCTCCAGAATCCCTTCACTAAAATTCTAATATTAAACAAAAAATCACCCTGAAGTTTGATTAAGTTCACACATTAGAGTGGTGAGAAGAACGTCGCAGGACACCTCGATCTCCAACCTGCAAGTGTGTGTAGGATCGCTTTTTTTATTCATTTATTTATTTACTTATTTAATTATTGCACTCTGTGGGTTGGCTGGCCCAAGGCACAATTTATAGCACACTTTTTTTTTCTGACGGAGCCAATCGAAGACGTCAACCCCACATTTAATTTATACAGATAAATCTGATATTTTATATATATATATAATTGTCATTTGATCCATATAAGTGCTACTAACAAGAAGGCTAGTCAATACTATTAGCAAGTCATCTATGTGGGCAAGAAATCAGACATTTGTATAATCTTTTCCGTTCAGTCATTCGCGAAAAAAACATGGATTTGCTTATCAGAAACACCAACAGAAACCAGCTAGCTCATATTTAAAGAGGGGTCAGACGTCTACAAACATCTCATCATATTAGTTCATCTTTGGCTTGGAGAAACACTGCTTAGTTACTGTAGCATGCTAGTCCGATCTTTGCTCCTTAGCAATCTAATCAGATCCACAGGACAAATTTTATTGTTAATTCCCTTCCTACTTAACATGCTAGTCAGATTCTTTGCTAACTGAAAAGAAAGGTGTTTGAAACTTTCACATACTTTATAGCAAAGTAAAACTCTTTGCATATAACTCCTTCCTACTTAACACGCTAGTCAGATTCTTTGCTAACTCCTTCCTACTTAACACGCTAGTCAGATTCTCTGCTAACTCCTTCCTACTTAACACGCTAGTCAGATTCTCTGCTAACTCCTTCCTACTTAACACGCTAGTCAGATTCTCTGCTAACTCCTTCCTACTTAACACGCTAGTCAGATTCTCTGCTAACTCCTTCCTACTTAACATGATAGACAGATTTCATGCTAACTCCCTTCCTTCTCAACATGCTAGTCAGATTCTCTGCGAACTACATTCCTGCTTTACATGTTAGACACATTTCAAGTGAACTCCTTCCTACTTAACACACTTGTCAGATCTAATGCTAATTCCCTTCCTACTTAACATGCTAGTCAGATTCTCTGCTAACTCCTTACTAATTAGCAATTGAATCAGATTTACAGGACAGATTTCATGCTAACTCCTTCCTACTCAACACGCTACGCAGCTTCTCTGCTAACTTCTTCCCACTTAGCATGCTAGTCAGATTCACAATCCAGATTTGATGCTAATTCTTTGCCAAATTTTCAACTGTTAAAGCAAGTAACATCAGTGAATTTCTAAATTACTTTTCAATTTTAGGGAAGGAAATGTACATCTAGTACTCTAATCTTCAGGTAGCAGAAAGGCTAATTAACTTTGTAAAATCTCCGTAGGTTATGTACAGGAAATGGTATTGAGTAGTTTATCTCTCTTTCTAGTCCAAGTCCTTCGTTTTTTTTTTTTTGTCACGTGACTCCCACAGACGCTACACAATGCAATAGATCAGGTTTTATTGTTACAGTAATTATGGGAGTCACGTGACAAAAGAAATAACACAGGCCAGAAGATATGACAGATGAAGCTGCTCATTCTGTTTATCATCATTTGTCGTTAAAGTTGGAGTATGTTGACGTGTTCTGCTTATTGAAAAAGGATCATTTGATTTTATTTCTGATTAATGAAATAAATGACAAAAAAAAAAAAATTATTCAAACTTTATGATGAACGAGATTCAAAGAACCGAGTCACTAAAATCATCTGATCTTCCCATCGCTAATTGACACTTCAGGTTCCGGCTCCGTCCTCACACGCGGTGGTGAACGACTGGCTGATCGTCTCCCACCCAAACATCACACACTTGCGGGTTTCCTCAGTCCTTACTGACTCTAGAAAATTTGTCCAGATTCATCCGGTTTCACATCAAAACCCTGCTGGAAAAATGCTCTCCTAGTTTTCATTATGTAATGGGAATCGGCTTAAAGGTTTCCATCAGATTTCCACAGGCTTCTAAATTTATCCTGGTCCATAATATATATATATATATATATATATACACAGTCAAAAGTATTAGGACACACAGCCATATGTTCTTCTCCTCAATAGAACTAAGAGACGCAAACAGGTTTCAGCTCCATGAAGATCTGCTTTCCATGGGTTAAAGAATGTGGAACATCTCCTGCTATAGAGCTCCAACATTATTGAACATGATCAATGTGAATGCTGACTGCACCCCAGGTCTCCTCACCTTCTCATTTACATCAGTATCTGACTTTACTAACACCCTTTAAGCTGAATGAATCTTTACAAAATCTAGTGGAACATCTTCCCAGAAGAGTAAGGCGCAGGTGCAAATAGGTATTAAATGTAAAACGTGATCTTCACAAAACACAGATCAGGTCAGGTGTCCACATACTTTCGTCAATCACAATAAATTGAAATCAGGATTCCATTAGCAACCATTACACACAATTTTAGTTTTCCAGCAGGGGGATGGATTTTTGAAAATTCTCCTTCTTTTCAGATTTCAGGACGTTTTAGATTCGGAAAGTAGATTCGGAAAAACAATTAATAATAATAATGTATAGAATACGTATAGATTATAATACACCCATATATACTGTATATATACACTGTATATATCTGATAATCTAAGCATGTTTTTTTTCCTTCAGATGCTCTAACTAACACACACACACACACACACACACACACACACACACACACACACAGTGCTAGCTGATTATCAAAAAGTTTTGTGGATTAAAATGAAAACATCAATAGACAATTTATATCTAAATAAATAAATAATATAAATAAATAATGTTAGAAACATACAGAGTGAAAATCTAATAAAAAAATAGTTAAAAAATGTTCGAAATTAATAAAATACATTTAGAAGAAACTTCTCATTTCCTTTGTTTAAAACAGCCTTCAAAGGTTTTGGTACTTTTGAAAAGCTGTGCACATCAGCACCACCTAGATGTCATCCAGTATCCTACTCTCTCTCTCTCTCTCTCTCTCTCTCTCTCTCTCTCTCTCTCTCTCTCTCTCTCTCTCTCTCTCTCTTTCTCCTTCACCATGAGATGATTGCTGATTGTTTCACTCTGTAACCATGACAATGGCTACTAACTGGTGAAAACATTCCCATTCCTCTCTCTGTCCAGCGCAGACTTCCCGTTAAAGCTATAACGAGTTTCCGGTTTACACAATCAGCACGATGTTTTTTTTCCTTGTAAAGTCTCTGTGGGTTTTCTTTTAAAGCTCAATGGAGCCGTCTAATCAGGACAGAAAACAACATGGTCACATGACCCCTACGTCGCATGAGTGTTTAAACGTGAAAGTTTTATTACAGATGTCACCTGGAGAAACGAATCTCATCCGAATATGGCCGATGAACACGGGCCCTCATTTCTGTCTTCTCGCTTCAGTTCACTATAGATGGAGTTCACACACTTCACTTTTCTGCAACCTGAACTTGCCTTTATACATTCACACACTCAGATACTTTTAAAAGAGATTGGAGATCAGGGCCACGCCCATGATCACAAATCTGTTCCAGCCTCCTTACTAAATGATTAAATCTTATACTTGGACCTCATTTCACGTCGTGGATATTAGTTTTACTTAGAAATTGTCCGTTTCTTGATGACAAATCCTACACGAATGAAGCGATTAGAATTTTGTAGATATGGAAGGTAATGAGGACGACATTTCCTTCAGAAAACCCCGTACTGATCGCATTCAATCGATTTGTAGCGTCTCAGGAAAAGCTCAGGAAAAAACAGCACTAACACACATTGAACTTACAGAAGCGCATACACACACACACACACACACACACAGATATATGCAGCATTGTGTTGCATTTACAGCAGCTAAACTCTTTATATTCGAAAACGAAGTTATCACGAAGAAGCATAATTTTACGGCGAGTTACAGTACTTTTGCTAATGACATACACACACTCATTCATACACACACACACACACACACACAAAATCTTTCTGTCTCTCGCTCACACACACACACACACACACACACACACACACACACACACACACACACACACATACACACGGGCAGGGGGCAGTAGAGAGGGAGGCAGGCAGGCACAGGCTATTGTTATTATTATTATTAATATTATTATTATCATCTTCACAGCAGTATTTACACCGCAGGAGCTCATCGAGTTTCCGCGTTCATCACCGGACCTTCCCGGTTTTCTTTCACATCCTCATCTGTGCTGATTTCGTCCTGGAGAGTTTCGACCTGAGGAACAAGAGAACGAAAAATAAACCAATGCTGGAAATGTGGAAAGCTGGAAAGGTGCTCGACTGTTTCCACGCCTCGCCTCATTAATGTTTTATCTCGTATTTACTTTGATCTCGACATTCCAGAAAGCCCTAAAAATTATTAAAGGAGACCTCTTAGGTCTTCTGTACGGAACGTGAATGCGATAGCAAACAGGACAGCTGTGCACATCAGCACCCCCTAGAGATCGTCCAGTTTCCTATGTCAGTATCCACTTTCAGTGTTTTTATTTTTCCCTCTCAACCCAGTACATAAAAACAGGAAGTCAGGGTGTGTTTTTTTCTGTAGATTATACTAATTAAAGTGAATTCATTATTTTATATGAATAAATAAAAGAAAAAAAGGTTATGTTTTAAATCTTGCTGTTAAATGTTTGTGTCTGTTTGTGTTTGTTTCCCTAAAACAGGACAAAAAACACAACCTGAGACCACCAGTCACAACTAGGCACTTTAAGGCATACCCACTCTTAGACACCCTCCAGTCACCCTCACTCACACCCAGACACTCTTAGACACCCCTAGTCACACCCAGACACACTGAGACACCCACAGTCACACCCAGGCACTCTGAGACACCCACAGTCACACCCAGGCACTCTGAGACACCCACAGTCACAACCAGACACGCTTAGACACCCACAGTCACACCCAGACACTCTTAGACACCCCCAGTCACACCCAGACACTCTGAGACACTCACAGACGCACCCATTCTCTCAGACATCCCAGTCACACCTAGATACTCTTAGACACCCACAGTAACACCCAGACATTCTTAGACACCCTCAGTCACACTCAGATACTCTGGGACACCCACAGGCACACCCAGACACTTTAAGCCACCCCCAGTCACACCCAGACACTCTTAGACACCTCCAGTCACACCCAGACACTCTGAGACACCCCCAGTCACCCCGGTTACACCCAGGCACTTCAAGGCACACCCAGTTTCACCCAGACACTCTGAGACACCCTCAGTCACACCCAGACACCCTAACACACCCCAGTCACCCCTAGATACTCTTAGACACCTCCAGTCACACCCAGACACTCTAAGACAAATTTAAATGTGCAGACACACACACACCACACACAACAAGATACACAGACACACACACTCAGACCTGCCCAGCAGACACTCTGAGACATCCACAGTCACACCCAGACACTATTAGACACGCTCAGTCACACACAGGCACTCTGACACCCACAGTCACAACCAGACACTCTTAGACACCCCCAGTCACACCAAGACACTCTTAGACACCCCCAGTCACACCCAGACACTCTTAGACACCCCTTGTCACACCCAGACACTCTTAGACACCCCCAGTCACACACAGATATTCTGAGACACCCACATACACACCCAGACACTTTTAGACACTCACAGACACAGCTAGACACTCTTAGACACCCCTAGTCACACCCAGACACTCTTAGACACCCCCAGTCACACACAGATATTCTGAGACACCCACATACACACCCAGACACTCTTAGACACCCCCAGTCACACCCAGACACTCTTAGACACCCCTAGTCACACCCAGACACTCTTAGACACCCCCAGTCACACACAGATATTCTGAGACACTCACATACACACCCAGACACTTTTAGACACCCACAGACACAGCTAGACACTCTTAGACACCCCTAGTCACACCCAGACACTCTTAGACACCCCCAGTCACACACAGATATTCTGAGACACCCACATACACACCCAGACACTCTTAGACACCCCCAGTCACACCCAGACACTCTTAGACACCCCTAGTCACACCCAGACACTCTTAGACACCCCCAGTCACACACAGATATTCTGAGACACCCACATACACACCCAGACACTTTTAGACACCCACAGACACAGCTAGACACTCTTAGACACCCCTAGTCACACCCAGACACTCTTAGACACCCCCCAGTCACACACAGATATTCTGAGACACCCACATACACACCCAGACACTCTTAGACACCCCCAGTCACCCCCAGACACTCTTAGACACCCCTAGTCACACCCAGACACTCTTAGACACCCCCAGTCACACACAGATATTCTGAGACACCCACATACACACCCAGACACTCTTAGACACCCACAGACACAGCTAGACACTCTTAGACACCCCCAGTCACACCCAGACACTCTAAAACACCCACAAACACACCCAGACTATCAGACACCCCAGTAACACCCAGACACTCTTAGACACCCCCATTCACACTCAGACACTCTAAGACACCCACAGTCACACCCAGACATTCTTAGACACCCACAGTCACACCCAGACACTCTGAGACACTCTAAGACACCCACAGACACACCCAGACTATCAGACACCCCAGTCACACCCAGACACTCTTAGACACCCCCAGTCACACACAGATACTCTGAGACACCCACAGACACACGCAGACACTCTTAGACACCCACAGACACACCCAGACACTCTTAGACACCCCCAGTCACAACTTACTCAGACCTGCCCAGCACTTTTGTACATCGCTCTGGACAAGGGCATCTGCTAAATGCCGCAAATGTAAATGTTAATGCCCACACACACACCACAACAGACCATGAGACACTGACACACTCAGGTCCTCTGAGGACGATGAGGTTGTACCTGATGGTTCCAGCCAGCAGCGGGTTGAAGGCATAGAGCCAGTCGTGCAATTCTTTATCATTACTGGCCTGCAGGAGAATCCCACGATGCTCAGTGACCACAGCGAACGCATTCGGGGTCTGCAGACGGAGTAATTCCATACGTTACACAAACACACAAAGGAAGAGAGAAATAAGCAGTGATAGACAGAAAATCTTTCAAAACAAACAGATATAGAGACGTGCGTAGATTAAAGCATAGTTACAGAAATAAACAAACATAATAATGGACAGACGGACAGGTGTGTAAATGTACAGAGAGAGAGAGAGAGAGAGAGAGAGAGAGAGAGAGAGAGAGAGAGAGAGAGAGAGAGAAAGAGAGAGAGAGAGACAGACAGACAGACAGACAGACAGACAGACAGACAGACAGACAGACAGACAGACAGATAGATAGATAGATAGATAGATAGATAGATAGATAGATAGATAGATAGATAGATAGATAGATAGATAGATAGAAAAATAGATAGATAGATATTTGAAGGTAAGACCCTTCTCACCCTCTGCAGGCCGTGTTGCTCCTCGCTGTACTCCACCTGGGTGGAGGAGAGGTTAATGACGGCTCTCTCCACGCTGTCTCTCTCACTGCGGTACAGGTAAACGTACGGACGCCGCACCACCACATAGCGCTTCACCCAGCCGCTAGTGTGGGGCTCCAGAAAGTGCAGGTAGCCTTTCTTAGACACTATGGGGCTGCAGGAATCAAAACCAACAACATGTGACATTTCACATCAACAACACGGTAAAGTCCTTCATGATATTTAAATGTTGCATTCACAAAATAGAATTTCACAGGATTTATTGGAGTAAAGAGCACCAGAACATCCTTCTGAGTCTGAGCGAGTACCTGACACGGATCTCCTGGATGTTGGGGACAAATGTACAGGTTCGAGGTTTCCTCTCCTCAGGACTGAATGGGTCCAAATCTGGACTGGAGGCCCCAGAGTGAGTCTCTGCAGCACTGTATCACACACACACACACACACACACACACACACACACACACACACACACACACACACACACATACACATTTTACACATTCAAGTGTTTATATGCATATATAGAAAAGTAAATGAAATGAAACCATAAAAAAGGCACAAAAATACTGACCTGAAGTCAAGGTTTTCAAAGTGACCGTCCACCAGAGAGGGACATGTAGTGGACGGAGTGAGTGAGCTCAGGGCGGATGAGGAAATGTCTCTCAGCAGAGATGCAGACATCTCGGAGAGCTACGTGAGCAAGAGGAACATCGTACGATCAATTATCGGATATTTTCAGTTCGCACAATCACTAAAGGATGGAGGGAGGAAATAAACGTGTGGAGGAAAGGAATCGCTCGATTTCACACCGCTCTGTCTCAATCAAAAGGAGATATAAATATTAACAGGTTTATAGATTTTTTTACTCAAATGAGGATAATATAGAGCTGCTCTATATGAGTGGCACAAGGTCAGATTTCTTAGAGGGCTATCTAAATGCTGTAGAGCAAATTTATAACCACTCTATCAAAAAAAAAAAAAAATAGAGCCAAATTGTCGCTGGTCTATTTAAATGCAGTAGATTAAATTTACGACAGATTTATGGCCACCCTATCCACATGAAAGAGCAGATTTATGGCTGCTCTATATAAAAAAACCACAGAGCAGCTTTATAAGTGCTCTATCTAAATGAGGCAGAGCAGATTTATAAGCAGTCTATCTATATAAGATAAAGCAGACTTCTGGCCACTCTATCAAAATAAAACAGAACTGGATTGTGCCTGCTCTATCTAAATGAACTAAAACAGATTTATGGCCGCTCTATCTGAATGAGCTAGAGCACATTTTTGACTCCTCTCTACATAAATACAGTCAACAAGACCTTTAAAATTCTGTAAAGATAGAGTGGATTTATGTTTTTGTTTTTGTTTTTCTGAAAACAAGGTAGATGAATAACTGCTCTACATATATTATGTACAGCAGAGCATACTGCTTATTCTTAATAAAGTAAAGCTGAAGGATCAGGTTCTGTAATGCAGGTTTGTGACTGCTCTAGATTTACATTCACCGCAGAAATGGCTTGAGCTCGATTAATACGTCTCTGATCCACGCAGAGGTGGATCAGCTCTACATTTGAAGTCGAGAGGCAGAACAGAGCAGAGTAGAAGGCTAAAATGAATGAATAAACGGAGAAAAGAGACGAGGCCCAGGGAGGGGAACAGAGGTGCTAAAGTCTCACCTTGCTCTCACTGGCACTGCTGCTCACCTGACTGTACTGCCTGTCAAAGGTGTGCATGAGCAGGCGTAGACACTGCAGACCAGAGCGAGAGCATTAGCATCAGAACATGAGGTCCAGCTTTTTAAAAATGTTTATGTTCCTGTACAGTTGTGTAGCATTAATTCTTCATGAAGAACTTCAGTGTAATGTCTCTTTGGTTAAAATTAGGTACCGTATTCTAAAGTGTTCAGACATGAAGGCACAGTTTTTAGGTAGATAACATCGAATAATCATCCCTATGGATTCATTTAGCTAGATAACCTTAAATATAATACTTATTCAGCAATTTCTTTATTTATTACACATTATATATAGTAGATTTTTAGGGGCGTTAGCTACAAAATAAAACCTTAATTTAATAGCCGTTTAGTTTAGAGTTAAATGGAAAAATTTGATTATGTTTATATGATTACATTTATATGTTTCCATGGATTCATTTAGTCAGATTCAGTTTAGAACATTTCATCTCACGTGTCACGTGTTTATTTTTAGCTAGAAAACATTAGCTCTAATATATATATATATATTTTTTTTTTTTACTGTGTGGGGGGAGGGGCTAAAATAACATTTATTGTTAATTTGTTTAGTTAGCTAGAAAAAATAAAGATGATGTTTCTATAGTTACGTGTATTTGTTACAAATTCAGTCATATTCAGTTCGGAACATTTCATCGCATGACTACTTACTTACTTACTTACTTACTTACTATCTATCTATCTATCTATCTATCTATCTATCTATCTATCTATCTATCTATCTATCTATCTATCTATCTATCTATCTATCTATCTATCTATCTATCTGAGCTAGAAAACTTAACATATAATATTTTTGGGGAGCTAGGTTAAAAACAACAGTGTTCTAGTGTTCCTTTTTGTAAAAGTTAGCTATATTAATAAATATGATGTTTCAATGTTTTGTTTTTTGCTCTTACGAATAAATTAGTTCAGATTCAGTTCCGAACCAGATCTCATGTCTGCTTGTATATGCATCACTAGAATACATTAAATATAATGTTTGTTTTTTGTTTGTTTGGTTGTTATAATTAGCTAGCTAACTTTAAATCTATTGGTTCTACAAACAAAATGTAGCTAAAATACAATCTTATGTCTACTTGGTGAAGTTAAGCTGGAGAACATTAAATATAATGTTGTTGTTAAATTTAGCTACTGTAACTTAGAGAAACGGCGATCACCTTAGCCGCCAGCTCCCTCTGTCTCTCAGAGGTTCCCTCCAGGACGGGGCTCCCTGTCGGACTGGGACTCGGGGATTTGGGCGACTCCATCAGGTCTTTACTGTACAGAGACTCTGGACTCAGCAGCACTGATGCTTCCAGCTTCTCCCTCAGCAGCAGGTAGTGTCTGGTTTTCTCCACCTACACACATAATTCAGCCAGATTACATTGTACATCTGTTCTTCCTGTAGTTCTATTCAGATGTGGTTATGACCAGGAGTTTTTGGTTACATGTAAATAAATAACAACATTTTGGTCTCTAGATTTGAATTAAATGTACAATTTCTAGTCATATGTATAAATCTGGGTGAATGATGGATTAACAATGGAATCTGTAGTGAAGTGCTAAAATATAGCAACCTAAAATAGGGTTAGGTGTTGATTATTGATTGCTCTGATGAAATGTGGGAGTGTTCGGGTTTGATAATGGTCACAGTCTTATTTTTCATTTCATTATGTCTCTGGACTCCATACCTCCTGCAAGAGACTGAGCTTCTCCAGCTCCCACTGATGATCCAGGATGAGGCTGTCACTGCGAGGCCTCCAGCCAGCGAGGTTCTCTTCACCGCGAACATACGCCACCGAGGTGTCCAACACACGCCGACGCCTCCTCTGCATTCCTGATCACACGCACACACACACACACACACACACACACACACACACACACACACACACAAATAAACTACAAATCACAGGCTTACATTAATATGTCCGTTATCATTTCTACAGCAAACAGCTACATCACCGATATAATAAACTACAAACAGGTTTATTACCTGGACTTCCAACATCTGCCATATGGCACAGACTGAGCTCGTACACTCCAGTTACACGGTTACTGAAAAAAACCCACATGAGTCAGAAGATTCAGTTTACAGTCAGCTACAAATCAGACGATTGACTATATAAGAAAATGGGACAGTATAAGACCACTGACCATAAAAAGAATTGGGGTGGCAAAAACCTGACCATAAAAGGAAATAGGACAGAATAAGATTAACCATATAAGGAAATGGGAGAGGATAAGACTATTGACCATATAAGGAAATGGGAGAGGATAAGACTATTGACCATATAAGGAAATGGGAGAGGATAAGACTATTGACCATATAAGGAAATGGGAGAGGATAAGACTATTGACCATATAAGGAAATGGGAGAGGATAAGACTATTGACCATATAAGGAAATGGGAGAGGATAAGACTGACCAAAAGGACATGGGACACAATAAGAGCACTGACCATATAAGGAAACTGGACATGATCGGACTGACCATAAATAAAATGGGACAGAATAAGACAATTAAGCATTTATGGAAATGGGACGGCAAAAACCTGTCAATATAAAGAAATGGGACAGGATAGGATTGACCATATAAGGAAAATGAAGAACAGATACATAAAGAACGACAGACAGTAGATGAAGGTGTAAAATGTGGGAATAAAATTGTAACTAGCATGCTAAATTGTTGCTAAGCTAACCGATGTTAGCGGTAAGTTAATAAGATAAAAATAGAAATAATGGGTTACATAACGGACGTGTTTTACGTTACAGAACGCCGGCTGGCTGAAGCGCTACGCTACACCTTTCTCCAGTCCCATGCTGAAATAATAATAAAGATGGGCGTGGCCAGGACAGGACACGTCTCACCTCTCTAAGGGCCTGAGAGCTCCGGTGCTGAACAGGTTGCGGATGGAGCGTGAGGCGGGAAGCTTGGCGTCTCTCGAGTAGAACACCATGCAGAAGTCTTTGGTGATGACCGTGGGCTGGGTGCAGTTCTCCATCTGAGGGGTGTCAATAAAACAAATAAAAACACATACTGATAATGATGATTAATATCAGTGTACAGACGATCGCAAAAAAGGAAAAATTCATGGGTTTTAGCTTTTGTGTTAAAGTTTGATTTTGTTTTGTTATTACATCATAAAATACAACGGCCAATCAGTATGCAGTGATGGACATTATTATTATTATTATTATTATTATTATTATTATTATTATTATTATTAATAATAATAATATTTATATTATTATTATTATTATAATCCATTTTAGAAGAAATGCTGCTTGTTCATATATCAAAATAAATCCTCTCAAATATCATTAAAACTCTTAAAACATATATGAGTTAATATCATAACTCACATGTTATTACATCATTAATTACACCAGCCAATCCGGTTGCAATATGCAAATGACAGTGTTGTGATGTCAGATATTGTTCTCGGCAATATCACAACAATGTTTTTTCATATTGTTGTGTATTGAATAGAAAATGAGGTATATGTAAAATATTATAGTTTATAGTTTCTATACTAATTATATTATAATTTTTATATTATTAATTAAATAAGTAAGAAACATAATATTTCAATCAAATTATTTGTAATTAAGTTGAATAAATTTTTTAAAATAGATTTTAATTATATATATTTATTTATTTTACATTTTGAACGCAGTTTTCTGAACCCTGACAATTAACAAAATGAAAATCAAATTAAAGCCTTTTTTTTATTTTATTCAGATGTTTTTTACACACATTATGCTATATGTTATATATTTTATTTAATCCTACAGGTACATGTAAGTTATAAATGAAGGTACATTATATAGACAAAAGTTCTGGGACACCTGATTTTCCCAGCCATATGAGGTTCTTTCCCAAACTGTTATCGGAAAGTTGTAGGCACACATTTGAATCAGACGTCTTTGGATGCAGGAGCATGACATTTTCCCTTCACCTGAACTGTGAGACTCAAACCTGTTCCCCTGTGCACAAAGCAAACTCCATGAAGATCTGCTGTCTATGGGTTGGAGTGGAAGATCTCCCGTTATAGAGCTTTAAATCTATTAAACACTTTTGAGATTTATGTGAACGCTGACTGCATCCCAAGCCTCCTCACCCTTGTGGCTGAATGAGCACAAATGTCCAAAAGCACGCTCCAAAATCTAGAGGAACATCTTCCCAGAAGAGCAAATTGGAACTAAATGTGGCTGCGATGCTCAAAAAGCACATACCACACTTATGACCAGGTGTCCGCAAACTTTTGGAAATATAGTGTAGATTGCTAGCTAACACTAGCTAATGTGCTAATGCTAACATTAATATGACTGTGTTGAAGGAAAGACTCCTTGATGGCATCAGGGAGAAACCTTGAGAGAAACCAGACTCAAAAGGGAACCCATCCTCATTCCCAACACCGAATTTCTATTCATTACAGTTCCATCAATGTTACCAATGACGTCGACTGCAGTATTTGAAGTGACTGGTCAGGAGATCAACATAAACATATCAGAGATTATTCACACCAATTCTCACTGAGATCAGTGCAGTGAGCGTTTTTGGAGTGATCACCTGCACCTGTTTTTGGAGTGATCACGGAAATCTTTGGAGTAATTGCTCGAAAGACCCATTTACCCAAATCCCAATCTGAAGAAGAATCTTTTTTATGGACCAGTGATCAAGAATGTATATACATATATCATGTACGATATGAAAGGAACAGCTCGGGGATTCTTTATTCTATTTGGCAACCTTTTTTAGCCATCCTGGAAATAATGGCAGCTGAAGAAGGTGGTCTACCAGCACAGTGGTTAAACTGTTAAAGTTCTGGTCAGAAGGTTGTGAATTTAAATCCAGCACCAATAAGCTGCCACTGCGGGGCCCTTGAACAAGGCCCTTAACCATAACTGTTCTTTGGTTTAAAAGAAATAGTTGTACATCTGCCAAATGCTGTAAATGTAAATTGAGAAGCGGACTGAATGTTCACGATCCTTTTCTCGTTGTGTTTTTGGGTATCTTTATGATGGTCTGGTTGTTATTATCCTCTTTTTCTATGAGGGAGTTTCTTTTTATTCTTTTTTTTCTTTCGTGTTATCACTAGAACTGTGATGCATCGGTTGCAGACTTGAAATTTGCGTCCTCGATTGCGAGTGTAAACGTTTTACCGCGAGGTACGCCGAGAGCGTGATGTAGATCTTCTCTCCGTACGGCGTGACCCGGTTTAGGAGCAGGGAGTTGTGCATGGAGCTGTCCCACGCTGCCTCGAAGCGGTAAAACGTCCTGCAGGGAGAAGCAACAAAAAAATGAGAACGAGTAAAACCGCGAGACGATCACGTCGTTGTGAAGATCCTGTCTTTGGGGGAAAAGCTGAAATGACGATGATGACTTGATTACACGCAACAATACAGTTTCAATAAAAACATTACACAACATAATTTAACCTACATTACATTAACTCCGTTAAATCGACTTATGCCGCCTGTTCCAAACTGTGGAAACGTCGGGCGCCCCCTGGTGGCCACAGTAATGCATTCCGCGCTCATTCACAAATTTTCCAACTTTTTCAGCACTTTTGAATAATTATTTATTGATATTTCTGATATATATTGAGATGTAGAGGAATGCTGTTAGAGATAAGAGAAATATGGAGGCTTTTAATAAATATTAGAAGCTAAACTGAATGGTTTGGACATGTGCAGAGGAGGGACATGGGGTATATCAGTAGGAGAATGCTGAGGATGGAGCCACCAGGAAGGAGGAAAAGAGGAAGACCAAGAAGGAGGTTTATGGATGTGGTGAGGGAAGACATGCAGGTAGTTGGTGTGAAAGAGGCAGATGTAGAGGACAGGGGGGTATGGAGACGGATGATCTGCTGTGGCGCCCCCTAATGGGAGCAGCCGGAAGAAGAAGAAGAAGAAGAAGAAGAAGGAGAAGGAGCTAAACTGAGAATAAAATTAAATACGAACTGGAATTGATGATTCTCAAAAGATGAAAATAAAACCACAATTATTTACACATCACAGGCTGTAATGGTCCAGTCGCTGATCAGAAGCAGTAAAAAGACGGGGTTACTGAGTGAATCTGCTTTAGATTGAAATTACGACGAACATCTGAGTAGACGCGGTTCCCACCGCTGCTCACGGAACACGTTTACTCTCAGAGACACAAATACACAACTATTCGAGTGCTACAGTATAACATGCAGTAGTGAAGATTCTCCTGGAGCTGAGAACCAGGACATGCTCATTATTACAACATGCAGAGCAGGAAACAGGAGGAGAAGGTACCTATGATCATTTCCCAGGGAAACGCTATGAAGGAGAACAGCAAGAGAGCAGAGAGTTACACTGATGAGTTACAATGAGTGTGTGTGTGTGAGTGTGTGTGTGTGTGTGTGTGTGTGTGTATATACCTATCGTCGTATGAAGGTTTAATGTAGCAGGAAGACAGGATGTTGAGGGACAGGATGTTGGGATCGATGATGGTCTCATCAGCTTCAGGATTGTTACGGATTCGACCTGAAGGAGAAACACGGAGCATCGTTTACACACGATGTCCAGAGAAAAGCAAAAAACGACAAGATGGAGTGACATCATAAAGATAACAAGATAAACAAACAAACAAACAAACAAAGATATACATATTAGTATGTCTGAATACAGTATATAAATGTAAATGCACTGCTCATCTTGTGTTCAGGAAACAGAAAGACAGAATGACAGATTTGAGGGAAGTGTCGCTACAGTTTATATTTATACAGATGTTATTAAATAGATTTTTCTTTTGGCCTTTTTTTTAACGTCACTCCACATTAGCGATTAAATCTCACCGATAACGAGCTCCTTTACTTCCTTCCACTTGATGTCTTGTCCTGTCTCGTGAGCGATCGTCACTCTGATCCTCCTCTGGATTCCCTGTGGAGAAAAAAATGATAAAATATACAACATTCCTGTGTAATAGTTTTTTAAAT